>JASKUP010000069.1:0-387626 GCA_030448955.1 Trichopoda pennipes | reverse complement strand
ATTATAAAAATATTAAAATATTTTGTAGGTATACATGTATTTGAAGGTATGATGTGTTCTCCCACAGGTATCAGCAACCATATTCACTGTAAAATTAGATTGTATAAAACCTCAAATAGTTAACTTCATAGTTAGGAATTAGAACATTCATTATAACTTCCTTGGCTCTCTTTTCAATTTAAAATAGCAATGCATTAGGGCACATTCCCTTGCCAAAAGATCGACTGAGACAATGCCTGCTATATTCAGCTCAACTTCGTTTAGTACTATTCTATAAGCACAGATATTCCTAGAGGTGCCACTGTGTACTACAACAAGATGTGAACCTCTCGGGGCCTGCCCATATAAAAATAGCATAAAAGTGATTATTCTAACCATTCCGGAAGCTCCGTACATCGCTTTAATTTTTTATTTATTTTATCGTTCACAGAAGTTAAATAAAAAATTTCCTCGCGAAAAATTTCCGGCAAGTTTTTTTTTAAAGAGAAGTAGCACTTCAGGTAACAATGCCTATTTAATGACCAAACATTCTTTAGGAAAGGGATAGAGAAGAAATAAGACAGGTGATGAAAGTAGAAAAATAGTTACATAGCCTTCAAGCTCTTTTGTAGTGAAAACAACCACCCCTAGATTGGTAGGCTAAGTACACTACCTACTAGCCTACAGGGGCAGCTTTCAGTTCTAGAAGACCAATATTATCGGAGAAGTTTATGCTCTTCAGAACCGTGTTATATATTACTATTAGATTATTAAAATAATCTATCATATATAAATATAACAAAACAATATTGGTTTCGGTACCTTCTCCTGTTTATGGCCTACATCTCTTCCTCTATTAAATCTTTTTTAGCTTCTACAGAGAACAGCGATTTGATATTTTTACGATTTCCTGCAACCGCCTTTGGATAGTACGTTCTCACCTTAATTGATAAGATAAAGATCCGTTTGTTGGGGATTTCTGCTCTCGGTAATAGAGCCTTACCTTACCCTGCTTCATACAACTCTTCTTCATCTTCTTCTTCCTCTTTGTTATACAATTTGGAGATCCATTAAGTTCAAACGCTTGCTTTTGTCTCTGTAATTAGTCAGGCACTTTTGGTTCTCATGACGTCGATTGGTCGGAAATTATTAAAAGCATTCTCTTTTATGCAAATAGATGCGAAAATATCTCTTTAAATAAAATAATAGGCATCATCACATCATGTTTTACGCCTCCTTTTCCTTTCTTTTAGGACTTTATTTAGCTATTTCCTTTTTAGTTTCAAGTGTAGCAGAATACTTGTTAAAGTATTTCAATTAAAATAATCGCTAGCACTGACAACACTGTTCGTATCTCCATTTAAACAATTTCAATTCCTACACTTTTTGTGTCCTTTTTTAACGCCTGGTTTGTATATCCTTATAATAAAATCTACGGTGTTGAATGTCTATCTATTTGTATTTTTGGAATCCTAATCGAGGTTTGACTTTGGTTACGTTGTGTAAACACGCAGCAGCAGCAGCATCAGCCAGCATCACCCAGCACCCTGCACTTACAATGCAACGGTACTAAAAAAGAAATCAAAATGAAGAAGAACAAGCAAGTAATTGTTATCATCATCATTTCCAACCTTAAATGTTTTTTTTTGTGTAGAGGTGGCCAACGTGTGTTTGCAATTGGGAATGCGTACGTTTATAGATAAATATTTGCAAACAGCCTTTATTGCGTTCTTGTGTTCGAATACATGCAGCCGGCATATGTGTCTTGTGTTGTGTGTTGCAATGCACTTTTTATTTTGGATGGTAAGAGTTTAAATCAACTTCTGCTTAGGAGTCCGTCCTATTTAGCATATGTGTGCTTAGCAATTTTTGTAATTCTGATTGTTTGCTGCTACCGAAATTGAAGTTTCCAGGATTTTTTTTCTGGGTTTTTGTTGTTGGTGATTTTTGAAAATGTTTCTTTAACGTTGACATCTGTCACACCCTTGTGTGCAATTATATGCATTTTGATGACTATTACAACGACTCACCTCTAGTTTGTCTAAAACAATGTTGATCTTTTGTGTTAACTTTGTGGCTTAAAGGATTCTTTTCTATGAATCACTCGTTCTAAGGCTGGCTGTCAGATGACAGGCATTATCATGTTTAAATGAAATTTATTTTAAAGCAATTAGAGACTCTAAATGATTTTTAAGGCAAATCAAATTAGTATGAGAAGTTTAATAGTTAAAAATGCAATAACGCAAATACCATTTGAATAACGAATATAAAAAAGAAATCTATTCAAAGTAAATGAAATGCATTTCGATTTTTAAAGGGACAAACGTTCTGTTTTTTAATTTAAATTCTTTAAAATGTTAGGTTACGTACTGACCTATGTCAAAAGCATACAATGCTGAGAGCATTAAGCCCGATCTCTTAAAACTAAACTTCTTTTACTTGAAAATTATTTTAGAATCATATAACTCCCATATTGGCGAGAAAAAAACGTTATGTCTCTAATGAGAGTAGAAAACTAAATATTTACACCTTGTAATTATACGTCGAGTTTATTATAAAAGAGCTTGAAAATGTCTCCATTTTTAAGAAGGTGCACTTTAGGTTGTTTCAACCATTTCAATACAATATTACTTTAATTTAATGTTGGAGGAAAAAATTACGGCATAAAAATTTAATATACACTCTCGATTATACCCACTAAATTTTCTTCCTTTATTAGGCCAAATTTAAAATTTTATATCGATTAGTTTTGACAGTTTTTTAGAATTATTTTTTTAGACTTATTTTTTCAGAGAACGGCGTACAAAATTCCTTTTTTTCATTCATAGAATTAAATCCACTTAACTAATTTTAATTAAAATATTAATTATTTTATAATCTAATACATGAGCATCTATAGGCAGAAGAATCAGACAAACACCCCAATGCAAAAATGCATTATAAGACCCGTGTCCGATCAGTAGGAAACCCAGGCTTAAACCGACACAAAAATCCGGATGTTCCCTTACGAATTCAAACGTGATTCTCCCCGCATCACTGTTCCCCCACCTGTTCCTCCAGATAGAGACAAGACGCTCATCCAGAAGCCTCTTGATCGCCACTGATCATGCATCCACCAAGCTATCAGCAGCAGTCCAGGTCATGCTCGAGAAGCGATAGTTCCCGCTTCATATTGAAAGCGATTACACGAGGTATTACTTTCAAAACCTAGAGAGAATCCGTTGAAATTGTCCGGACATCCTTCCAGACCGTATCGCCGCGCCTATTACACAAGCTTTTCTGCCGCTGAAGTAGCTCTTCCAGAAGGCCAGCCCGCGACAACCTACACTATGTATTCCTTCAAGAACCGGACCCAACGAGACGTAGTCAAACGATCCCTTAAAATCAACATACAGTCCAAGAGCATACCTGCCAGAGGAGTCACTTACGCAACGCCTAACATACATCAACGCTTCTCCAAGCGACCACCACACCCTAAAACCAAACTGATATTCAGAAAGACTCGCGCCGATGCACCCCTTCAGAAGCACCACTAACATCCTCTAAAGTACTTTATAAGTGATGTGGATGTATTTTATAATTTAAGGAGCGCTAGCTATCCTATTTAATATAACTTCAATTAATAATCGTTGGAAGGCATCGTCAAACTTTTTTAATTATATTTCGTTCAGGAGAATACGGAGGCCAACAAAAAGGACGAACATTTTTGCTTGAAATAAATAATTTTCCAATTTGCTTTACTCTTTACGAAACCTTTTTAAAAATTGGTCATTAAAGTCAAGATTGCTGTATAAATAAATTGACTTAATTAAAGTAACAGATGTGGACTCTTTCATCAAAGTTTTTAATCAGTTTTTGGCATTATGGCGGTCGTTAATCACAATACGGATGTTGAGTTTTAAGGCTGAAATCGATTTGATTGGCTCCGTATAGATTCTGTCGTTAATCCAGTGGTGTTTAATCACACGATCTGGTTGGTCACTTAACTGCTGATTGTCGTTAAATTATGCTATCAGAAAATTTGGTTTGCAATTAATTAATCGTGATATGTTATATGTGACATCCGTTTGTTAAAACCACATGTTAGTGACATCCACGTGGTCAATAATAGGCCAAAATTGAATTATTAGCATCTCGCGATAGTTTGCTCCACCAACCGTTACCGCATTTCAAACCTCATTTTCGAAAAAAAACCGCAATCACGCCTTCACACCACAAAGCAACACGTTGAGCATGCAAAGCCTTCTCAATAATTGCTCTAGAATTTTCAGAAACCCAAATGCGACAATTTTGCTTGTTGGCACAACCTGACAAGTGAAAAAATGATTTTTTCAGAAAAAGCAGACGGTTGTTTCTGAATAAATTAGGCGAATGTACAGCGAGATGAATGCTCGGTCGACTTTAATTCCTGCCCCAGTTGAACCTTGAAAGGCTTCAAAGTCAAATCCTTGTGCAATATTCGGCATGTGGTGGTTTTGGACAACCCCAATTGTTGAGAACATCGAGAAATTGACAAATTTGTATCTGCTTCAACACAATGGCTCACGGCTGCGATGTTTTTAGTTGAATGACCCGGTCGAACACGCATTGGTGTACGCACATTTTGTATCGAGACTGTTAGGTGAAAAAGGGTTTCGTCTGAAAAAATCTTTTTTTGTTTAGAAAAACCAGCCGGTTATTCCTTTGCCATTTATAGTTCCTGAATGAATTGCGCGCATCTACGTTGATGTGATTAGGCGGTCGGTTTCAATTCTCGAGCCAGTTGAACCTTGTAAGGCTTTAAAGTAAAATCCTTACGCAAAATTCGCCGTGTAGTGGTTTTGAATAACCCCAGTTGTTGGGAACGTCGAATAATTGACAAGTTTGGATCTGCTTCAACACTGTGGCTCACGGCTGGAATGTTTACAGTCGAAAGACCCGATTGAACACTCGCTGGTATTCGCACATTTTGTATCGAGTCTATCGACTCAAATTTAATGACCAAATTCATAATAGCGGTCTCAGAAAATGTCACCAATGTCCGAAACTGTCACGAATTTTACGAAATGTAACTTTAACAGAACCACCATTTCCATAGTGAATGTTAATTATTTTAATGTGGTTTTAGTGCGAAATTGAATTCATTGTAACAATTGCCAATGTATCTGCTACGAATACGTCAAAAATCTAAATATTAAAACTATCACGTTTTTGATGCTACAATTGAAAAACAAACTTAATGTTGAAAAACCCGATAGCTATGTCTTTTTCTGAAGTATAATTAGCCGACAGAGAAAACGTCTCTTCTATTGTAGGTTCTGTGCTTTTTTGAGCCAGGAATGAAAAAATTCCTCCATCCAATTATTTATTGCTCGGTGCGCCCTGTGATCCCATTTCGCGAGGCCATCTATTACTTCATTTCCTAGACGTATTCTAAGCATTATGCTTTATGCTTAAATTTTAAGAAATTTATATTTTGACATCATGTTGTAAAAATACTTGTTAATTTTGTTCTCTTGCCACATCTTTCTTAAGCAATTTATTTTATTTGCAACATACTTAAATTACCATACAACACAATCATTTTCATTTCAACATAATCGCACAAACAATGCGGCAACACAAAAAAAAATGAAGCAACAGCGGCATTGTCGGCAGGCATCCTTCTTAGAATTAATAGAAACCAGCACAGCTTTTTTTCTTGCAACATAATCCAGTTACCTTAAGCTTAACGTCACTTCCCCAACGGCAGGCAGGCAGTCAGTTGTTTCTTATGCCACTCGTACGTACTTAAACCACAAAAATGTATTATTTGTCATTTTTCATCAGAACATTTTAAACTCCTGTCAGTAACCGAAAGTAAGTAATTTAATATGTTGCAGAGTGGGAACAAAAGATGGAAGGAAAGAAGGAAAAATTTGCATACGAGTATAGAAAAACTTGAAATTCGCAATATCTTTAGAAAGCAAAGCAAATGTACGCTTTACAAAACGAATGAGAAGAGAAATGTTTGCTACTTTTAATAAATTGTTAAAATACCTCTTGATTGTTTGTTTAAACAAGAGCATCATATTTACAATTTACAAATAAAAAATACACAAATTTAAACGTTTTACTTTCCAGATTGTTTGTTAAGAATGGCAAATGGCAAAAAAAAAGGTAAAGATACTTTCATTGTAAGCGTAGTTAAAAGTATTATATTTTCAGATGAAGTTATGGGGAGAAAAAGTAAAATCTTTACAAATTAATTTTATGAGATTTTAGCTTTTAAAAAATATGGAAGTTTTTAGTTAAAGATTGTTTTATCGCCAAGTGAGCACAGATTTAAATAAACTCGAAACGCACTAGACATTTTGTAATGCTTCTAAAGCGTTTTAGAATATAAAAATAATGGCGATCACTGTAATGAAAAGCGAGCAAATCTCCTGGAAGGAATGTAATTTAATGAAAAACTATAGATTCAAGATTTTTGTTTTGAAGAGAAGTGGCACTTCAGGCAACAATGCGTATTTAGTCAAGTACCGTGCTATATTCTTTAGGAAAGGAGAAGAGAAGAGATGCAACCGGTGGTGAAAGTAGAAGGATAGATACGGAAATTAACTGTCGTATAAGACAGCTCAGTGACCAGTGACTATGCCTTCATCACTGAGCAGCCCCACCGACAGTCAATTTTTATTTGTAGTGAAAAAAACCAAGGTCTTTGTTAGGAATCGAACCCACAACCCCCAGTCATGTAAGCTAGCACACTACCTACTAGCCTACAGGCGAACCTATGAAACCAAGAGCTTATATCACTTAAAGCAGACTTTAGTCAAACATTGGGAACATGTTTTAAAGAACGTTTTATTAACTCCTTAGGTTCTTTTAACAATAACAAAATATACATTTTCAAATTCTTTGATGCGACTTTAATTATGTGTCACCGTATAGTTTTTTTAACAACAGTATTTAACAACACTAACTCACTTTAGTACTATGAAAATATAATCGCTCTGTTCTACGTATTGTTTAATACTGGCAAACTTTTCACAACTGCGATTCTTATTTATAGACGAGCCTAAACGCCAAGATTGTTTTACTATGGAAAGATCTGGCAGGCTTTTTTAGTTTTATTTTTTTCAAAATTTGTATTTATAAATATGTGGTTAAAACCGAATATAACTAAAAGAAACCAACAGCGTTATTTGTTAAACATGTTTTTATATTTATAAATAGCATAGACATTTTTATATTATGGTAAATCGTTTTGTTTATTGAGTGGTAATAAGATATTAAAACCATTTTCGAAAAGATATTTATTGCTTTTAGCAACTTTTCGATAAGCAAAGCTTAGAGCAATTAGGCGGATGTCTAGTATGGATAGCAGAGAGCTTTAGTTATACAAACACTGCTTACCCGAGAACTTTTAAATAAATAGAACTCTATCTCAGCTGTAAGTAATTTAAGATTTATCAGAAAAATGTGGGAAAGTATAACTATTTGCCATTGCTGTGAACGTCCCTAATTATAATAGGATTTGTAGGCAGTTGTAAAGCATTTTATAGATTTCACATTAAAATTATATATATTAACAAATTCATATATTAATAAATCTGCGACAAGTTGTGAATTGAAAAAACAATTTATTAAAATCTTAATCCATATTCTTCCTCTTAGTGGAATAATTTCGTATTAGTTCTTTGAAATCCCTGCTTCCATTCTAAAGGATTGGTATTCCAGAATTCATAAAATATCTGTAAGTATATGCTCATACAAAGTGTTGGTTAAGGGTTATTGGGCAATGTTTCCCAAATAATATAAAAAATAGTTGCTGATTAAGAACTGTAAAACTTAGCACATTTAGCTGTAGAAAAACCACATGTGATTATAGAAAAACAAACACATCTGTGCAATACCAATGTATAGTGTAAAATTTCTCACAACAGAACAGATGTATTACCACTAATTAGGAATTGTTACGTTTATTCCTTTTTAACAAACGTTTTATTATTTTAAGTTCTTGTATTGCAAAATAATAACACAATACTTTAGAATTTTAAATTAAGTTAAACGATTTATTTACTTTCAATACACGCTAAGTAAACACGATGGTAACTTTGTTGCCTTTACTCACTGATGGCTTAACTTGAATTAATTCATTTTCCTCGCAAGTGGTGCTTATATAGTTGTTTTAAGTGGTTCTCGCCCATTACAGAATATTCTACTTGAATATCACCCCATATTGTTGTTGTTTTTATTATTCAGTGTAAGCGTCTCTTTGGCTGGGTATTTTCGTTTTTCTGTGTTCGTTGTTTTTGTTTTCTATTGTTTACTTATCTGGTAGGATTTCTTATAATCATGTTGTTGTTGTCTTGTAGGTATAAGATTTCTCAGAAAACTACGCAGTTTGTAAAATGCACACTAGGTCGTTTACTTGTTTACTGTTAACTACATTCTTTTAAAACATAATAAATCATCTTCGTAAAATTTAATAAATTGTCTTCGAAAATGATAATGTTGGAGGATTGATGGTGAAGTACAGTCAATTATAAACCAAAAATTTTTCTGACGAAATGTATTTTCGAAAAGATTGTGCAACCATCTATACACCCAGATGACGCCGTGAATACTATTTCCCCGTGGATCTCTCACGTACATTATTCTATTTGTATTCATAATCAATCAGTGTCAATCAAGAGTAAGGGAATTTACTAAATTCACCTTTACTTCATTTAACGGTGACATAGGAATTGTATTCTTCTCCTCACCTCTTAAATAATTACTACATACGAGGACGTGAATTCAGAGTAAAAGTATGATTACAATAATAATTTGAATAGCCTCTAACTGCGGGATAAACGATTATTTCTAGGACTGACATATAGCAAAGGCTGTTAAGTTCCCATCCAGACTTATGGTGTGGGAATTTAAAAACAAATTGAACTTTGTACTTTTGAAACATTTATCAATAACATCACCTTTCGGAAAATGTAAAGGCTTACTAATTTTTAAAGGTAAACATTTTATTTCCTTATTTCCTTATTCCCTTATTCCCTTTGTTTATTGAGTTATTTTATTGCAAAATAATAATACTTTAAGAGTTTTAAATTAAATTACACCATTTAGACGAGTTATTCTCTTTTAAACATACAAAAATACCTCGACTGTTACTTTAGCACTTTAACGCTTAAAAGCTGCCTTATTATCTATATGTCTTACTTGGCTACGTGCATAACGACAGAGCTTGTGAACTTGTGGCTTTCAGATGACTTTTGCGGTCTCCTGGGCCAGCGCGTATGTGATAATTTCTGTGAAGCATGTATTTTGCGCAGCGCAAATCGCATATTTAACATCTGAATTCCTCATACCATTCACAAATGCTTCAATATAAAACTGAATCAAGAATGGATGATGTTCGTCTGGGTAAGTTAGCTGCACAAAATATTCAATCTCCAATGCAAAGTTTTGCATCGTCGGGTTTGCCTTTTATACCCTGCCTCGTAACTCTATCTATGCCACCATTATATCCTCATATTTATTTCTGGAACCACCTGTTAAACCTTCGAGGATCTCACCTGTTGCACCCCTTAAGACTAAAATTAGCTCTATAGTTTTTTTCTTCTTCTTATTTATTATTTTTTCGTTGAATTTAAATGCAACCTGCTGTTGTTGTCTTGTGTTAAAAAGATTTCTTAAAAACATTTTAAATTGTAAGCAGACACAATAGGTTATTTCATTCACTTGTTTACTGGTAATTATTTTCTTTTTTAACATAAACCAAGCATCTTTGTAAAAAAATTACTCTGCAATGACAGCTTTTTCTAAGAAATAGTTTTTATTTTTATCGGGGGGGAAAAGATGTTAATTTTATTTGTTTTATAAAGGTGTAGAACTGTAAGTTGGCAACGCTTTTTTAACTGGCGACCATTTTGCTGTCACCTGTCAAGTGATTTACGTTTAGTTTGGTTTAACATTTCAGCAAGAATAAACGAATGCTTGAACAATGCTTCGAAACTGCACAATTTGGGCTCCAAACAAGATTGCCCGTGATTCTGATTTTCATAAGCAAATTGTTTTTAGGGATGATACAACATTACACAAAACTGTTGTATTTGTAAAGATGACAATCCTAAAGTGTATGTTGAGACACTGTTACATCCAGAAAAACTGACTGTGTGATCAGTATAGAGCCATGATTACTGTCTTTGTCGTTCATCAATTGAACAACTATGATGTGTAGCAACTGTGGTTTTAACAAGATGGTGCAACATGTCACAAAGCTAGTTTCACAACTGAAACCTTAAACACCACCACCACGTTTCGAACCCGTGAACTTGCCTCCAAGATCGTGTGATTATAATGCCCGAAAATTATCTTTCGAATAAAGAAAATTTCATGTCAGTTTAAAAAATTATATTTGTTTTATTCGATTTATTCCAAAGTTCTACACCTCTATAAAACTGCACTCCTCACAATAGATTTTAAGCAAATAAACTTAAAAGCTTGTTAAGCTAATTTAAATGTTAATATTTGAATAGAAAATATAAAATTACCAAACTCTTTAAGATGCCCCAAATCCTCCTCCAAAGACATAAACATAATTTTGAGACAAACAAAAAAGATATAAATTCCACATAGTTGTATTCAATAACTGTCACAATGACAAGTAAATGCCAAAAGGCTTCATCTTCATTCCTTTCGCTTTACTCCCGCAAATAAATTTGTAATTTCAAGACATCAAAAAATGAAAAAGAAAAGGAATTTTAAAATGAAAATTAATGATCATGTGCATAAGACAACTTCAGATACTTAAACACACATACACATATAAATATTTTTTATAACAATTGTACCTTTATGAATTGTCTTGTAGTAAAACGTGCAGTCGTAAACATACTGTTACATACAAAATACTTTTTTTATGTGTCAGTTGCAAATAAAAGTACTTGAACTGGAATGAAAGAATGAAGGAAGGCTCACCATCTTATTTTATTTTCATTAAAAAAGTATTCAGTGAACTCATTGAAATGACTACAGACATCTCATACACTCATTGCTTCACAATCGAGACGGTGATTATAGTGGTAGAGTTGGTTAAGGTGATATGCTTATGTGAATAACGTAACCTTTACACTAGTGATTGTACAATAATTTTAAGTAAGAAATAGTACAAAACTTCACATAAGTAAAAATGCTAAGGAAAATTTAAGACTTACAAAAATATTTTATCTTTGAGAGCAAAGATGTTTCTTTTTTATGGAAGTAAAATGATTTAACTCTGAAAACCTTTCAACTTTCGTCATACTAGTAACAGAAATCTCTTGGGACTCGTGTGCGAGAATATTTTTTCGTATAAATGTGTGGGTTTAAACCGTATCATGATTTTAAATGCAATTTAGACATAAAAATAATTTACACTTAAAAAAAATATACACTCGTGGAAAAAGTCCATTTTGCTGCTATGGAAATTCGATTTACACTGAGACTTTATTGCAGAACCGAGCCAATCTCAATACACTTGCACGACATATGACAAACTCTGTAGAATAACTGATTTCATTATGTAAACACTTAAAAGCCTAGATGCGGCGGTCTATGAATTATTTCATATCCGCTACCTGCTGCTCATCTAGACAACTAGAGTAAAATTCGTTAAATGTGTGTGGCGTGTTACCCAATTAAACGGTGTTTTGTCTAAACAGATACAAACACTAAAAGATTCTTTCTGATCGTAGAATGAAGAGGGACAACTTATCTCACTTTTAACTTTGGTTAAAATTTTTTGTAAATTCTGCAATATTATATTTGATTCATTTTGATATTGTGCCAACTTCTAAACAGATAGGAAAGTAAGAGCTGATAGAATCCGACTGACTAGAATCACTAAGCTTGCATATTAAGCTGCCTTAATGTTTTTGTATAGTTTTCTAGGTCCAGGGAACTTAATCCTGAACATTTAACTAATCACCAAACAGAAAAAAGGGGTTTCAAGTCACTATGGCGGCTCAACTGTTAGAGTAAACAAACTTGATACAACTAAACATTGTAAAAAATAATACAAAAATTAAATTTTAATAAAACAAAAGATTATTTTATTCGAAAGATCAATTCATGACATTAAAATTTGAAAATAACTTTGAGCTTATCGTCTCCTAGGCCATTCAAGAACGCCCAGTTGTGGAGCACTTGTGTGGGCATTGCTGGCGATATGGCACGAATAATAATAAGAACAATATTGACATTCTAGGCGTCAAATGTTAATAGTTTATTAGCAGAAGTCAGTGACCTTTCATGGCTTACTAGAAATTAACCGAGAGCTGAGTGATTTCAGTTATTCAATAACTATTATGCGGTAACGATTCCCATCGATTGTACGTGAGTTTCAGCTTCATTCTTGAAAAAGTGAGGCGCAATAGTTTCACTAGTATGCAAGCTGCTCTTCACAGTTAATTTTTCTATACGTAAGGAGTCTAAACAATCTGTTATTAATTGCTTGCACTCTACACGCAAAAGTTGTCTCTTTTACCATATCCGCTAATCCAAAAAATAGATTTGTTGCTGTACACTATGTTGTCTATAAGCTGCAGAAGTTTTTTATTAAATCTGATTTTGAACTTATTTTTAAGTTTTTTTCGTTTTAATTTTGCCTTCTCGAAAGAAATTAATTTTTTATAAACGCAACATTATGAGCATCATTATGCCGGGTTATAAATTTGTGTCGTTATTTTTTTGTATTTGAATCCCTGTGATGAATACAATTTGAAGAAATTTTCTAAAATAGCTTTTGGCTCTATATGACATCATCGTATGGATATATAAATAAATATACAAATTAATTTCAGATACTTGTGCTTCATGACAGTAATAAGAAAGACTTTGTTTGATATTGAAAATTGTTAATAACTGTATCTTGCAATTCTTTTTGTGTTACATTTTTGTACGAGCAGTGTATTGAAATAATTTAACATTAAAAAAATAAACACTTTTATTTCTTTTAACATTTTAAAAAAATGTGTATTTCTATTATAATAATCTGGACACAATTTTATAGGGCAATTGATGCTGTCAAATGGTTTTTTACTTTTTTGCACTCCGGAAAAACAAACAAAGAAAATTCAGTGTACTTTCGATGCCAAATGACGATAGAAAAAAAACTGTTTTGTGTGCTCTCACATTTCTAATATATTTTGAAATTGTAGTTAATTACTTTAGTGTTTTAAAGAACATTTGCGAAAAAAATGTACCTTTTTAAAGTTGTTATTATTCAATTTTGAACCAGTTGATTGTTGTTTAGTTTACATAAGCCACCCAAAGAAATTGTTTTGGCTGTTTCTCACAAGAATAGGAATAACAAGAAAAAATAATATTTCATTCTCTTATTCTCTCTCATTTAACTATTCTAACAGTTTTTGGTAACATTGGGATTCCTACACCTATAAAAAATAATATATAAAAGCCTGACGGAAACAAGTGACTAAAGATACAAAGATCAGATTCCCCAGCACCATTTTGTATATTTTGCAGCTGTATATTGTAATTGTTTAGTGTTAAAACATTTCACATCAATGGAAAAATAGTTGTTGCCAATACACGTTTCACTTAAATATCGGATGGCTGAACAATTTTGCTACATTAAGAAACTCAAATAACTTTTTGTAAAGTTTATGTAATTTATTTTTTAGTAATTCATTTGAAAAAATAGTACATTTTTATTAAAGTAATTCATTAAGTTTTGAAAATAATTGAATTCAATAATTGAGGCCTCCACCCTCGGTGACACATGTGCGACATCTTATCAAAAAGTTATGCATTACTGCCTGGAGTGTTGCAGCGGGAATTGCCTCAATTACCGGTCGAATGGATTGCTTTAAATCATCCAAATTTGTTGTGTTTCTTTTGTAAACTTCTTCTTTGCAATAACCCCACAAAAAAAAAATCAGGTGCAGTGTGGTCAGGAGGTCTGGGAGGCCAGCGGAATGTGGAGTTTCTTGAAATCAGTTTATTGGGGAATTTTTGCCGCAATTCTGTCGTACCAGGCGTGGGTATATGACAAATTGCTCCTTCTTGTTGAAACCAAACAGAATTGAAAGTGATTCTCTTTCGAGATAATTCTGGATACACAAATTCTTTCAATATCTTTAAGTAATGGTCTCCATTGACCGTAAGACCGTTTTTTTCCAAAAAGTAAGCCCCGACAATGAATCCTGAAAAAACTGCACACCACACTGTGACGCGAAGTGGATGTAATTGCATCTGATGGAGTATCTGTGGGTTAGAATTACTCTACATTCGACAATTTTGTTTGTTAACATTGTCGTTTAAGTCAAAATGTGCCTTGTCAGACATAAAAATGCAGTTCAAGACGTTTTCATTCTCTGACGCCATTTGAATGATCTTGTCACAAAATTCCAAGCGAATCGGGAAGTCTTTTGGGTTCAAATTGTTTGTTAATTGAATCTGATATGGAAAAAAGTGTAAATCTTGGTGCAAAATTGTCTGCTGATACCCATTTGAGCAGATAAGCTCCTTGTCGAAACTCGAGGATTTAATCGTATGTCAGCAGCTACAGCAACGATAGTTTCCTATATCCGAACTGAGGGATCTCGATGATAAGGCCTTCTTGCGATTGTGCCACGCTCGAAAAACTTCTTCACGAGCCACATTATAGTCCATCTGCTAGAAGGAGTGCCACCAAACGTGCGCCTCTATTCTCTTTGGACGGAAACTACGGACTCTAAAGCGTGAATGCGCTGGACTATTCAAATTCTTGTTTCATTGTCCCAATTCTCCATTTTAGTTAAATTTAAAGATCAATCTATAAAATAAAATAAAAATGTAACACGTTGGCTACACAAAGAATAAGTTATGACGTATTTTCTTTATAACAGCTTTCGTCAGCCACCCTGTATTTAAGAAACAAAAAAAGTGAACCACACACTTTGCTAGAAGTAAACAATTCCTTGGGTAGAAAGTTTTTAGTAAATTATGAAACATGAATCTAGTGGCACATGATTAAAGTTGACTTTTTTAAAAAATATATCGGTGATCACAAAAAAACTAAATTTCTCGAAGATCCTGCATTTTTATGAAAATAGAACCATTTTAAAATTGCATTTCAATTTTCGTATTTATTTCTCACTTTCGTATGTACTGAGTTAAAGAGGTTTTAAAGGTTTCAATTAACTTTTTATGCAAATGGATCAATATTTCTTAAAGTTACTGACCTTAAAACGTTTAAAGATTTCAATTAAACTTTCATATTAAAGTAAATTTTTTACAAAATATATATGTATATAGGTGATCATAACGAAAGTTTATTTTCCCCAGAACTTCTTAAGATTCCTTAATTTCAGATAATTAAGTTTTTGTTTAACAAATTATTTTACTTTTATATGACGCCAACATACATTCTTCCTCCTACTTACTCCAGATTACTGCTCCCTTTAATACTTTAGCTTCATTCGACTTTACGTTTTTTAAAATATAAATGTTCTTTATATTTAGAGAATCTTTCCGGAAAGTGCTGTAAATCTAGGTTCCAAAAAGTATCCCTTGAGTGAGAGCTAAGCTTTAATTTTATTATTTGACTTAAACATATATCTACACATTATACACATACACACATACATATGTATTTAGAATAAGTAGTGTAACGATTTAAAATTGGCAATATTTAGAATTATTCTTAACATGTATGTGTGTGTGTATAATTTTATAACCCACATCTCTTTTAATATTTTACTTTTTTCATACAAACAAATACTTTAACTAAGTGTGTTACTTTTATCCATTATTCTTGACTGCTTTGGAACGAAAAATAAAATAACAAAAATATGCATTCATGCTTGACAATCTGTTACAATTGCTAGTGCTGTGTAACAGGAGCAGGAGCTACTGTCATACAACGCATCTTTGTTTGCCTACGCAATTTCTAATTCGCCCTGTTGTTATTGTTGATGTTGTTGATTTTTTGTTGCATGTGTATCTGAATTATGGTTGGCCTGGTTGGTTGACTTGCTAACTTGGCTCTACACAACCTTTTTCCACCAGGAAATTTTGATAAATTGCTTTTATTACCTTTTGTCAAATTGCATGTGCGTCGCCTGTTACTGGGAAACTGTTATTATACCTCAACATGACGACATTACAAAGATGAGATGAGATTGAAAAAAAAACGAATACAATGAAAAAATATCAACGTGTGCATATGGGAATTTTGTGTTTAGCTCAGATAAATCATGATAAATGTTAACTCATTCCAATGTCGAGCAACTGTCTGTTGTTAATAAAAAGAAATGCATTCAAATGGTTTAATTTTAAATCACTTGTATGAGAGTTATTTAAGCGAATCTAATTTTATTTTGCACAAAATTAGATTTCAGAACGATACATATGTGCAAGATCGCAACTAAAGCTGGTTCATGGTAGAGACGAGCTAAATTATACAGCTGGAAAAAGTAGAATTAAAAAATAATTTTAGTTTTGTAAGAATAGCGATTAATAATGAATAAAAATTTTACTTTCTATTGGGTGAAAGACGCAAGACGGACAACCATGACAGATAGGTTGATTGATACTTGTGCTCGTTGCATTTGAAAAATGTAAATAAATGAAGAATTCATGAATATGAGGAGATCGTGTGAGGATCAGAATAGAGTTTATGTGCGTATATTGTCCGACGGGGTTTAATATAATTGGGTATGATTTTATATCATTCCGCGTCAAATTTAGTTTGTAAACATACCGGCTGCGGCTATGTGCCATCTTCAGTGTTCTTTTTGTTTTGTAAATTAGGTGATGGGGAGCAGGAAAGAGGGAGTAGTTTTTGTAAACATTTAATTTGAACATCCCTACATTGAAAATGACAAGAAAAAACTCTGGTTTATTCAACATACGGAATGTTTTGCTAAAAAATGTATTTTCCCTGAAATGCGTAATACCTGGAATGCGCTCTCCACGAAAGTCGAGTTAAATGCAAAAACGTGGGAGTTAGAGCACCTACCATTATAGTAACGATAAAACAATAAATGCATCCCACATGCTTTAGAGAATCACTGGAGTTGGATTCCCTACTGTCCCCAATGAATATCTTGACCCTCTCCTGTACGCGTTCGAATAACTCCAAAATAAACTTTGGGGCGGCGGCCCATGCATGAGAAATGTATTCCATTTTTGAACTGATATAGATGTTAGGGACTGAGGCGGTACTGCGTGTTATATTTTAATATCCAGCACTGGTGGTGATTAAACTAAAGAATACAACCATTAATACATACTGTTACAGCATTCAGCCGTAAGTGCTGACTTAAGTTGATTGCCATAAAAAACTAAGACCGAAAAATAAAAACACTAATTTTTGTGTGGAGATCGGTAAATAGCCAGAAAGTATATAAGACCAATAATTTTGCCAGCCAATATTCTAATATCCAGCCAGCCAATATTCTTGAATATCCTAATGTTTAGGATATTCAAGCTCTGTTTGAATAGATCCTTTAATTTTTTAAATAATTACAAGATATAAAGAAATATCATTATTGTAGTCGGATTCAAACAAAGAACTAAAGCTTAATCGATGCTACAAAAACGTCATGTGTGCTATTAGTCATTTATGTGATGAACAAATGTGTACATTTTTATTTGAGGCACCTTTTTAATCAGAATTCGAATATTAACAAAATTTTACTTGAGCCTTTTTACAGATTGTATTTTTAGCACTAGAAAAATTTCCTACCCCCTCTAAGCTTAGCAAAAAACGTGACAAATGGTGCAAATAAAAATGTTCACTGAAATCGTTCAGACACTTGAAGATGATAACATGTATGATTACAGTTACACGGCGCTTTTTTCTTTTTTTCGTAGATACAAACATTCTATATCTGAAATTAGGCGAAACATATTTCAAGTTTTAGATAAAGATTTATCGTTATCATACAAAAAGGCCCTAACTTACATAATTGTTAGTTTAAAGTAGAAGGTAAAAGCATAATAGAAATAGTATTTATCAAAATATAATATTTAAAACCCTTTTTTCAGTTTATTAAATCACGAAAAAACTCAATTCGATTTGAGGCCTTTCTACATAAAGAGAACGTTACATTTATTTCAAATATCGATGAAATGGGTATGTTTAACTTTTAGTTAGTTTTCGAAATCGATTTGAGGCAAGCAGTCTGTGAAAAAAATATTAAAAAATAAAAATTAATTTTATTTGAATTTGATTTTTAAATTTAATTTTTCTAAACAGATTAATAATTTTTTATTTAAAACACGGTTTTTGACGATTTTTTTTACGCGGCACGTGTGTTAATAATAATAACAGTAATGTTAAATATTTTCATTCGTTTATTAAAGGCCGAAGTGCCGCAAAAAGACATAAATATATACAGAAGTTAATATATCACCGATTTAATAACAAAGATAAATAAATATACAGTGGATCAATAAAGTTTAGGCACACCATGATTTTCGAGAAGGATACGTCAATAACTTTATTTCTCCTTAACTTGAAAAAATAATTTCGATATCGTTTTATAGATTGATCGTTGCCATTAACCATTCAACACAAAAAATATTTCATATTTTATTATTTTTAAGATACAAAGTATAAAAACTAAAAAATAACATAAATCCATGTAAAAAAAGTTTAGGCACACATGTGAAAATTTCTGCTAAGTGACTGATTTTTTCACATTTAATATTTCGTTGAACCTCCTTTGGCCTGGATAATTGCTTCTAAGCGGCGAGGCATACTTTTTACCAAGTTAGATGTTTCATCTGGCGTAATATTTTCCCATTCGATGCGAATGGCATCTCTAAGTGATTCTTTTGATGTAATGTGATGCTTTCGTATTTTTTTCTCCAGTAAGTGCCAAACGTGCTCTATGGGATTCGTATCTGGCGACTGCGGTGGTGTTTTCAGTTGTTTGCAATGGTAGATGAGCCATTCCTGCACAAGATATGACGAATGTTTTGGGTCATTATCTTGTTGGAACAAGAACTTCCCATCTAAACTTAGTTTTGCAACACTTGGAAATAAATTTTCTTTTAAAATATTCAAATAAGAATGCTTGTCCATTTTGTCGTCTATAAAAACAAGATAACATTACCACCACCATGTTTCACTGTCTTAACAACATTATTTTCCTGAAGCTCTTTATTTGCTTTTCGCCAAGTTTTTTGTGGACCATCCGAACCAAATATGTTAAACTTTGATTCATCGCTAAATATCACGCTATTCCAGAATGCTTCAGGCTGATTAATATGAAGTTTGGCGAACTCTAATCTCTTTTTCTTATTTATATCAGAAAGCAGCGGTTTGCGACGTGGAACTCTGCCATGATAACAAGCTTTGTGTAGCGTATTCCGTATTGTTTGCGGATTGAATTTTTTTTCATAGCCTTGCTGCATTTCTTCGCACAACTTCACAGCTGAAATCTTTGGGTTTTGAGCCACTGCAGCAACAATCATCCGCTCCTGGCGTGGTGTAAATTTTTTTGGGCGTCCACATCTGCTCTCACGCTCTAAATTTTTAGTTTTTTGGAAACGTTTTATTATGTTTCTTACACTAGTATAAGGCCTCTGCACAATGATTCCAATTTCACGATAGGATTTTCCTTTCTCGTGAAGATTTATAATAATTTTGCGGACATCTGAAGAAATTTCTGAACGATTGCTCATTTTGCTGTTTTGCCACGAATTTAATATCGCAAATAAATTTTGGTATTTGAAATTTGGTTACTGTGTAATACAAAATTGCATAAAAACGAATTAAAACAAAAAAAAGTGAAAAATTACCGTTATCATAGCAAAACAAAAAGACACACACAGTATGTGCCAAAACTTTTTTTACATAGATTTACGTTATTTTTTAGTTTTTAATACGTTCTTTCTAAGAAATTATAAAATATCAAATGTGTTTTGTGTGCAATGGTCAATAAAACGATCAACCTATAAAACGATATCGAAATTATTTTTTCAAGTAATGGAAACCCAATGTTATTAACAGATCCTTCTCGAAAATCATGGTGTGCCTAAACTTTATTGATCCACTGTATAAATAAATTGTAAGTAATAGCATAATTACGACGCCCCCCGGGCCCCCTCTTTTGGGGATAATCGGTTTGCAATACTAGCTGACCGGAGTCCTCAAATCAAGAGGAAGAAGCGAAACATAGATGAATCTCTTATTAGCTTTCCATGACTTCCAGCCCATAAACCTACTAATCCGAGATATATAATTGTTGCTGCTGAAAGTGTAGAGAAACCACTATCGCGTTATTCATGTTTTTCTATTCATAGATCTCTTAATCTTATTAGTAAGGATATATTGTCTATCTCTCAGCTAAGAGATGGCAATTTTCTTTTACTTGTCAAAGATAATTCGACAACAAAAAAATTTTTGAATTCAAAGGAATTGTTTGGTATATGCAGAATAACCTGCAAGCTACATGAACAGCTTAATTTTGTAAAAGGAACTATTTTCGCTCCATGCCTTATTAATGTATCTGAAAAGGAAATTGTGAAAGAACTCAGCTCACAAGGCGTGGTTGAAGTGTACAAATTTCTTAAAACAATTGATGGAAAAAGCTCACCTTCAGGAATTATCTTTTTAACTTTTGATTTATATAATCTGCCTGAGCCTATGAATGTATCATGGAATAGGGTAAAGGTACGCGAGTACTTCCCTAACACAATGAGGTGCAAAAAATGTCAGTTGCTTGGACACACAAAAAAACGCTGCCAGAATTCCCCCCCCCCCCCCCCACTCTGATTCAGAATGCACTAGGACATACTGTGGAAATTGTGCACAGGATCACCCTTCATCTTCCAATAAATGCAAAAAATTTTTAGAACAGATAGAAGTTCTCAAAATCAAGACAACACGGAAATGTACAATTCGCGAAGCAATAAAAATTTTTAGAGAACAAAATGTAACAGTTCCTTCTACGAATACCTTTACCGCTGTAGCGTCCAACAACGTAAACAATCATATTCCAACGCGCTTGGTTTAAAACGAACGAACGTATGATAAAACCAACATTAATTCAATTCCAATTAAAGAGATTTCTTCGCAAAATGAAGAAATAATTTTAAATAATAAAAATAATAAAGAGGAAAATTTTAAGAATATTTCCCTTTTAACTCTACAAAAACATACTCTACAGAAACAATCATCAAGAGAAGCAGTTAGTTCTGAACATGAAATCCAAAATAATCAATATTCTTCAATTTCCTAAGACTTTTTACTCTCTTTAATGATTTTAAATATTTTACAGTGGAACATTCGCGGATATATAAATAATTTTTACAATTGCTTATATCTGAAAGAAATCCCGACATAATTTGTCTTCAGGAAACTAAAAGTTGAAACAATTTTATCCCTTTTACTCCAATTAAATATAAGGGTTATTTTTTAATCCTAACTCAACTTCTAAACAAGGTTCAGCAATATTAATTAAGAAAAATATACCTCATGAATATTGCAAACAATATTGTCAATCGACTTTATAAAGGCGTTTGACAGGGTCGGAGTGCACATCATTCTTCGAAAACTTTCGAGTTGATCAGTTGGACCTAAAATGTTTCATTTAATAAAATCTTCTCTGTTAAACAGAAAATTTGCAGTACGTGGGAATTACGGACGGTTTTTCAAATATTTACTCATTGGAAAATGGGATTCCGCAGGGATCACCTCTATCGGTAACCCTATTTATTATTGCTTTTGAAGATTTATCTCAAATTATTAATGGTAATAAAAGGGTTGATCATTGTTTGTACGCTGATGATCTTTACATTATAGCAAAAGAACATAAAAATAGGAAAATTGAGTAATCGTTTGAAGAAACTCTCTTTGCTATTGAAAATTGGTCGAAAACCTCTGGAGTAAGTCTTTCTTTTGAAAACACCAGTCATTTACACGTCTGTAAAAAGCGCAATTGCAATAATATCAATTTAATTTATAATAACATCAACATTACGAATGTAGAGTATTGTAAAATCTTAGGATTAAGCATTGATTGTAAATATAGTTTTAAAACTCATTGTAATAACCTTAAGAGAGACCTCCACAGCCGATCAAATATCATCAAGTATCTTTCATCAAAAAAATGTTATATGCATACTAATAGTCTGCTTAAACTGGTTAAATCTATAATATTGAGAAAAATAGATTATGGTCTAGTGATCTACAGCAAACCGGCTAAATCAATATTAAGAAATGTTGAAACCTCTCTTATTGCTGCATTAAAAGCTAGTCTTAGAGCATTCAGAACAACAACTACTAAAAATCTGTTAGCCGAAGCCGGGTTTGAACCACTTCACATACATGCAAATAAATTTAAATTTCGTTTAATCCACAAAATTCTTTGTACGAAATCACCTTTGTTGCGTAAACATGTCAATTTGCTACATAAAAGAAAAACGGAAGAGAAATATCCTTCCACCTTAGCACATATGACCAGAATTGTGAAGAAATTTAACATAAAAGGTTTTGATATTCTTGCGTTAAAACATCCCCCCCCCCATGGCTGCTAGAGTCCAATATTTTTATAAAAAACCTTCAGCTGTTTAACAAAAGCTCTACGACACCAGATATTTACAAAGCACTCCTTAGTGAGCTGGTCAGCAAATATAAAAATGAAAGTTGGAATTTTATTTTTACGGATGGTTCGAAGACATTAACCAATGTAGCTTTCTCTGTTGTTGACGAATATGGACACACAAAATTAGTTGGACTTTTTCCTCAAAGTGCAACAATATTTGAAGCAGAAGCTGAAGCCATTTTCAGAGCTTTAAATGTATGTAAATTCTCATCCAGGAAATATATAATTTGCATTGACAGTCGACCTGTATTCGATGCTGCGCTAAATCCTAGGAATAAGAACGAAACGATTGTTTCAATTCAGCAAATTTTAATTGAAATAAAAGAAAGAGTTAAACTTTTATGGATACCAAGTCACATTGGCATTATGGCAAATGAAGCTGCTGACATGATTGCAAAAACAGCTTATTTGTATCCTATTTATATCTTTGTTAGGCATTAACAACAAAAGTTTCATATCCAGAGAACTTATTTCTAATCTAAACGTCGCCTTTCTTCAAAATTGTTTTAGATACAATCATCTCTATAAAATAATAAATCCTGATAAAACGCCATTAAACCTTCCGACTTCTACAAACTGGCTTAAAAATAAATGCTTTACTAGACTCCGTTTAACACATACAAAAATAACACCTTAATATTTGATTTCCAGGGACACCCAACCAGTATGCATGTTCTGTAGAAATTCTTCATTAACAGTTCATCATCTTTTGGAAGACTGTCCTTCCCTGCAACACATTCGTATAAATGTAAATAATTCAAATAGTATTATTAATTTATTGAAATATCCTTCCATAGATAATATAAATAATAAACTTAAACTCATCTCTTTTCAAAATAGATTGTAAAATTTTTAGTTGTTTATTTTTAACGAAAAAGTTCATTCTATTTAAAATCATTTAACATTTAAATTGTAGCCGATAGTCTTAAGGCCACTATAATATGCATAATCTGGCTTAAGCTAATGTCAAAAGTTTGACGAAAAGTCTGTCAAATGTTTAAGCGAATCATTGAAGACTTTTACGTGGCTATATTGTACTTACATGAATATAGAAATTATTATGCACAGTTGCACATTTATCTTATTCGTACTTTTGCAAAAAATAACTTCGTTCCAAATAAATGAAATTTATGAGCAAAAAGGCGTTTAATAATCATATTTTGTATACTTAATACTATCCTTATACAAATTTATAATTTTTTGTTAATAGTTCTAAGAAAATTACGAAAGAAAAATTACACATTTCACTTGAGCCAAAAGTACAAAAAAATGCAACTGTGTGCATCATTGAATTTATAAACAATAAAAAATTAAATTTTATTGCAAATTGTTTGTTAAAAAATGGAAAAGAAAATAAAATGTTTAAAGGCCCTCGTTCCTTTGAATCGCCGTTATAATAAAACGCGTCTCTTTTCTCATGTACATTTGCTATTACACTCAGATAAAATATTTTTTGCCATCCATTGAAATTTTTTTACTAATATATCTATAACACAATGCAAAATCAGCTGTTTCCGTACGGAATGTGCGATCAGTTTCGTACTTTGCTTATGCAATTGACATTTGACGAAACTTGACGAAAAGTTTTGTTAAGTACATTATAGTTCGCCACATATGATTATTAGGTATTTGCACAGTTGTTTAAGTTGACCTAAGCCTGCAAATGCATATTATAGTTGGGCCTTTAGTTACTAGTGCTTTAGTTATTAAGATTTATTATAGTTTTAATTATAATAGATAAAAAAAAATAAAATAAATGACTTTTAGTTATTTTCTATCACTTTGTTACTTTTTTACACAAGTTTAGTTGTAAGTCGTTGTGTTAGTGACAATACTGATCATTTACTTAGCCGCCGATTGAAGCGCTATTAAGTGATGGTTATCTAAAGTTGACTTTGCAGAAATTCATGTTACAGCTGAAAATCGAAAATGATCGACTATCACCACATTAATTAAAAAAATTTTATTATTTTAATTAAATCTTATCAAAGGTCTTATATTTGAGAATTTTAAACAATGAAATGATTTGATTAGAATTATTATAATTTAAACATTGAACACTTTGCAAAACACAAATAATAACCTTCTTTGCACGTAATTTTTTTTTTCAAAAATATAAAATCTATGATTAGATGAGGCGAAAAAAGATACACACAATGGGCGATTCTTACATACTTCGAATAAGTAATTTTTAGTCTTAAAAAACCTGGGAAAAAAGTTAAAAATACACTTTATACCTCCCTTTTTAGATAAGTATAACGTAACCAGCGAAAACAACAAGACGTTCTCAATAAGGAAAGAAAAACGTAATTGTCAAGAATTCCCTGTTATTTAGTTATATATTAAAACACCTTTGTTATAAAAGCAAAGAGTCTGAGAGATATAATCAATAGAAATGGCTTTATTGGCGCGCTTTTCAATATTCCAGCATTATTACAAAAATATCGTCTAGTCATGACACAACAACCAATTGTTATTCATTAAAGACCTTTATTGTTATTGCGATATATTTCACACACCAGCTCACTTGTATATATTTACTTAAATAGAATAATGAGCAGTTAAGTTAAATATGTACCTATACTGGCAATACCCTGCAATTCACCAAAGATTTAGTTGAGTTTAATCTGAGTTAGATGATTATTATCTTCGAGGTTCAGCTTTTAAGGAAAAACAAATATTTTGTAAGAAACTGTGAACCCTTTTTATTTTCATACGGTCGCTATTTTCTCTCTTTTTTAATACAATTCAAAATCTGGATCGCTACAAATTAATATATTTATTTTAACAGTTTTGCCTGCCTTCGTAGGTTGGGGTAGGACTAAAACTGCTCTCATTTCTTAAACGTTATAAAAATTAAATCTCCTTTAATTCGTTTTTAATTTTGATTTTAAAATGAGAGGTTAATTTTGTCAATGATTGGGTGTCATAAGCCAGTGAACCAATGAATCAGCGCGAGCGTTGATGAACAGTTGTGGTGTCTAGGCAATAGACGGGACAGCGGTTACAACACTCAATGGCAACAACAAGACGTAGACTAGGCAATACAAGATGCTGTGGAGACGGCACCTTGTACTATCAGCTAATGAGGTAGCCGACAACAACAACATGATCAATGCCAAAACGTATAACGAACAATAAAGTAGACGGCGATAGTGGCGGCAATAGATAGCAATTGTTGTTGAAGCCATGCGATACACTGCGGTAGTGGTGATCACGAGTAGTAGATATTTTAGTAACTGGAAAATATGGCCAGCAGTAAAAATACTAGGCGACAGGAGTTGTACGTAAGCCCGGCAATATATTGAGAATGAGGGCAGTCACCGATAGCACCTGCTGTTATAAACCTGATTGATGTGCCCTGTGGTGAAACACACAGAGATAGTGTTAACACGAAAGCCGGATAAAATAATAATAAGTGCGTGCAGCTGATATAGCAGTCGAAAAAAAGATTTGAGCTACACTAAAAATGCGGTACGTAAGTCGGTCAATACGCTGCAGTGACAGCAGTTAGCGGTATCATCTGTTGTTGAAGCCGGACTAATAACGTGGGCAAAAAAAACAAAAGTCCAGGAGTATACCAGTTATTTGAGTGGCAAAATATATATCTCATAGCAGGCATTACGAATCATTCAGCCAATAAGAAATATAAATTGTACATCTCAATTTATTTATCAATATTAAAGGATGCAGATTGGCATTGTCATCACATTAACTAGCGGGTACATTTTTATGTCAACATCTATGAATGTATTATGAATGTGTGTGCAATTGTTAGGATATATTTAATAATATCCTTCCAAACAAAAGATAAACGTAACGATAAGTGTATAATAAACAAAAGGCAAACAAGGAAGCAAACAAACTTTCCATTGAATTAAGCAAAAACTGAACATAATAAAAGCTATTGACAAGGAAGAGATGAAAATGTAATAAACATTGAAATAAAAATAAAGGAATAATCACACATTTTTGAAAAATATTCCTTTAGATTCACATTAGAAATACCTGTTTCTGTAAGAGAAAAAAAATATTTAATTTGCGTGGGGAGTATCTAAATTACAGTAGACAATTAGTCAACCATTTTTTGCTATAATTTTAGTTATTTTATTGCATAATAAAATTACATTTGAATTTAATCATCAGTTACAATGTAACAGCCAAGATGATGATTATCGAACTTACTACTCCTAGCAGAAATATAAATCGAGTCCATATAAATCGATTTTTTACCGAGATTCGATTACTTAAATTCAGACAGTGAGAATTTATAGTTAATTGTAAAGAAAATGACGTAAAATTTGTATTAGTTGTTACAGTGCGCATCGGAACAGTACTTATTTAAATATGAGCTTCACAAGAATATTTTTCCGGAGTTTATCAATAAAACAATTCTTAAAGATTAAATATGAACTCGACTCAGATTGGCTTTAATTTCAAAATGTTCCTATTTTCACCGTAAAAGTTTAAAAGAAAAATGCAGAAGCTCTTGGTGGCAGATATATATCCTTTATAGGCCGATATATATATATCAGCTTTATAGCAGTATTCCAAAAATGGGCTAAGTAGTGCCATTGATATTGTATTTAATGATAACGCTCTTTTACTTAACATTAAAAATTAATTTTTTAATTTATTATTATTTATTTTATTAATAAATTTTTTTTTATTAATTTATTATTAGCACGAGGTCTTTATTTAATAAAAAATTATAAAACTTTATTTTTTATCAAAATTGATTAATTATTTATACTTTTTTTGTTTATCCTAAAGATGATAACCAATGGTTTGACGAAATATTCAATAAAAGTTTTAATGAAATAAAGACCTTGTGCTAATAATAAACTAATAAAAAATATTAAAAAGGTCAAATAACTATAATTGTTATATTAATAAGCTATTAATAAACTATTAATAAACTTATTAAGCCCTGTATTAGGCTGTTGATGCTTTCTTTTAGCATGTTTTTCTTTTTATTAATGTCCTTTTTCGCTAACTCCTTCACATATGAAATTGCCAATTTTCTAATCTACTTTATATTGTTACGGTATCTTCTAACCAAAATAACGACTTGGATCGATAGCAAAATTTATGTTTTGTTTATCATAAAAGTAGCCCCAAAGGAAAACGATCCTAAATAAAAGCAGGCCCTCCAATTTTATCAATGTTTGCCCCTGTGCAAAGTGAAATAATGTCCCAATTTGCGAAAACGATTTTTATAGGAAAGGAAAAGGCTAAAATTTAAATAACTTGAGAATATGACAAATGATCTCCTTTTTATTGGGAATCTGTATCAACAAATCCAAATTTAAAACAAATGAATTAATCAGTTGGGCTTCGGTTGATTACATAAATGATATTTGAATTATACACAACCTAAATTAGATAGTAGACATGATGATGACAAATGTCTGTCTAATTTTTCCTGTTTTCTTTAAAAAAATAATAAACTTCCGCAAAAAATTAAAAAATAAAAATATTTGTCATTAATAAAGTTTAGAAATCAATACAAATAAATTAATTAATTGATATGTTATATTTTAACTAATAATTTGTTTTTATACTTTTACATATTTATTTGCAATCTATCTTACAATAATAAGCAAATAGGTTAAGTTCGCAAAAATAACATGTCTGATTGCTTTCAATTGAAAACAAAAATTTAAGTTAAATATGAAAATAATATTTACATATATAGAGTTCAATTATATATTTAATATTATAAACATTATAAATTTTTATTTATTATTATATTCTCATTTCATTACGAACGTTAATCAAACTAGACTGTTTCCTTAAATGCAAGGGAAATCAAGGATATGATTTCGTTTGAGCCTAACTACCTTCGTTAGTCTCATCTAAAAGCGTAATTGCTAGTATGTTTATATGATTACTAAGAGGAAAACAAAACTTAAATACCCATCAACACTATGGAATATTGTCAACACTGCAAAAAAATACGTTATAGGAGAATACTCTCCTAGGTTGGAAACCCACCCCCCCCCCCCTGGATGCTTGAACCCAACAACTTTTTAAAAAATTTGCAAAATTTTAGCAAAGATAATACAAATCCCATTGTTTTCAAATCCTTATTTAACGAGATTTACAGCGAATACAAGAAAAAAGGTTGGCAATTCATTTTCACAGATGGATCAAAGACCACAAAACACGTCGGATTTGCTATATCTGACGAAACAGGAAGTACGCTGAAAATATGCCTATTGCCCCAAAGTACATATATATTTGAAGCTGAAGCCGTAGCAATAATTGAATCCCTACAGCTCTGCCAAATCTCACATGGAAAGTATATAATCTGCACAGACAGTCGTTCCGTATTTGATGCTGCATTAAATCAGAACGAATTAATTATCTCCATACAAAAACTAATAATAAAAATGGGTAACAATATTAGACTGCTATGGATTCCCAGCCACATTGGCATCATAGGCAACGAGACCTAGCTGCCAAAACAGTAATTCAGCAACCAACATACCTTTTTATTCCAAAATCCAGGAAATTTCTGACAAGATGTGCTACCATAAAATATAATATATCCTTAGAACACAAATGGAACAAATACAGCCACCCCTATAAGATCTGCAACCCCACAAAACAGCCGTTAATTCTGCCATCTTTAACCAACTGTTTACAAAATAAATGCATCACAAAGCTACGTCTAACACACACACGTCTCACTCATCAATATTTGTTGGACAAAACGGTACAACCAACATGCACTTTCTGTGCCTCTCAACCTTGACAGTTTTCCCTATCTTGGCAGACTGTCCAGCTCTCGTAAACGCACGCGTATCGGTTTTTAAATCGACTAGCATCCTTGACTTGCTAAAAACGCCAACTAGTAATAATAATAAAAAAATCTTTGAATTCTTAAAAAAAACTTCTTTGCACGACAAAATTTAAATTTTGAAAATTTAACCATTAAATTTCTAAATATACATGTGTGTACACACATGAAATAAGAAGCCGATAACCATCGACTAAAAAAAAATAAATACTAAGTCTTTCTAAATAATTGAAGCTGAATCTTCTTATTTCGAATTTAATAAAAGGTGTTTTCAAGTCGTTGTGAAGAGCTTTGTTCGTTACATAAAAAGAAGCATTCGTTATAGAACGTTGAGCTTTGGATTGGAATCTTTGCAATATTTCTATATTGTAATTACTAGCAGTGCCCCTTTACTCTATGCCATAATATATAATAGGTGCCCCTGTAAGCTAGTAGGTAGTGTACTAGCTTGTCAGTATGGGGGTTGTGGGTTCGATTCCCAACGAAGACCTTCTTGGTCTTTTTCATTACAAAAATAAAAATTTACTGTCGGTGGGGCTGCTCAGCGATGAAGTCATAGTCACTGGTCGCTGTGCTGTCTTTATACGGCAGTTAATTTCCGATTATCTTTCTACTTTCACCACCTGTTTCATCTCTTCTCTATCCCTTTCCTAAAGAATGTAGCACGGTACTTGACTTAGTAGGCATTGTTGCGTGAAGTGCTACTTCTCTTTATAAAAAAAAAAGCCATAAACCCATATAGGTTTTATTCTCCATAGAAAGTTTAGATTTACGGCCCAGCAGCCGGTACATTTGCTTAAATTTGTTGTCAAGTTGTTTTCTTTTCGCGCTAATATGTGCTTTCCATGTGAGTCTTCTATCTAAATGTAAGCCCAAGTATTTGACTGTGATCACACTAGGGATTAAAGTGCCATTGAGAAACACAGCTGGGCAATTTTCCCTTCTTGTTATAAAAGTGATGTGACTTGACTTTCGGGTGTTAATAACAATGTTCCATTTTGTAACCCAATCATAAAGACTATTTAGCTGCAGCTGTAAAATTCTAGAAGTCTCTGTGGGGGTTTCTCTACAACATAAGAGTGCTATGTCGTCTGCTTAAATAGGGACTGTTATACATTCTTTTGTCGGCATGTCATAGGTGTATATAGTACATAAAAATGCTTCCTTGTGGGATTCCAGCTTCAGTTTGACAAATATGAGAAAAATCTTTGCTGAATCTAACGAAGAAACATCTGTTTTTCAAATATGATAAAAAGAATAAATAAAATGAAGCAGAAAGCTGGTTTTTCAATTTGTATAATAATCCCTCATGCCATACTTTATTAAAAGCCTGCTGAATATCCATAAAATACAGAAGAACAGAAATAATAGGCCTGTACGGCATCAATATATTTTCCAATTTGCCTAGTTTTAAAATTATCATAATTTCAGCACACTTCCATTGTAAAGGAAAGTGTTGGAGACGTATATATTAAATTTAGCAATAAAATTCCCTTAAAAGGCAAAGACTTTATTGCAGCCGCATCAATTTTGTCATATCATGTAGATTTCTTATTATTAAGGGCATGTATCTCAATTTTAGTTTCATAACTAATAATTAAACAAAGAAATACAAAGTAAATCCACTCGGTTAAAAGTATAAGAAACAATATTCGTTTAGAACCGCTCAAAATTTTAAGTATAGAGAAATATTAATTATATTTGTCTATATTTTAAAATCGTTTAATTAATGTTTTTTAAAACCTTTTTTGTTGTGAATATCCTAAACTCAAGTAATTCTGCTAATTTGTTTGGACATTTTTTGAAAATATTACCCCAAATAACCCGAATAAATTGCTCCAAATATTGTTTTCTCTTTGTAGTCAGTAAGAAAACTTTGGGTCGTTATTTCTCCTTCAATTAATTGCAAGAGAAGAACATTATCGGACGTATGCTACAAATCGAGGAGGCTACAAAAGGAAGATATTTGGTTAAAAAAAATTGCCTTTACAGTTCTGGAAATCTGTTGATTCTTCAATTTAATACTGGAAAGTTTCCTCAAAGTCAGTTAATAAATTATTTTACAACATGGAGATCACAGTTAATTTATTAATTTTTAGTTTTTCATACGGATGTTTATCAATGCAAACTCTGTTAATATATGGTACTCAATTGTTTTGGTTTGTGAATAACTAATGTTTCCACTTCCTCCTCTTAACGTCCTTCCCGGCTGTTTATTCGCAAATGGCTTGTGTGTTTTGCTTAAGTTTTAAAAGAAAATAATTAAGTAATAAAGTAAACGAAATAACTGGGTATGCTGTTTACTGAGTGCGTAGTTTTCTAAGAAAACTAAAGTGTACACGCAAGACAACAAAAACTATCTTAAAATTGGGTCCAGGAAGAAACTTAAAAAATAAAAACAAAAATACACACAGTTGGTCTGTGCGTCTATGCATTAAATGAATAAAATAGCAGCAACAAAATGTGTACAAAGGAAGTAGAAAATTCTTCACTTTTCTAGACCTCTAGCGGACGAATATAAAATACAGTATCTAAGTGGTTAGTTAGTTAGTTAAAACATAAACCTCGTGAAGTAAAAACTTGCATCTTTAGTAAATTGTTCTGCAGTGCCAAAGTACAAACCTTACTTTGGTTAAATTAACTTGTAATTAATTTGAAAACTTTAAAATCTGGTGTTGATTATTTTGCAATAAAGAACTCAGTAACAACAAAACGTTTATAAAAGTTATAAACGTAACAATCATGATACTCTGTGTATAAAATAAGCTGATACCTTTGCGAACGCAACCACTGTCACTACTCAAAGCGTATTAATTTTCTCTATTTAAATCTACTGACATACCTTAAACCCCTAGTGATTAAAGAAGCATTTCCTGCTGGAAAGCATGAAAAATGCTTTTCAGAAGCTGATAAATTTGGACATATATTTTTAACAGTTTATTATATTTCTTTATTTTCTAATTAAAATGAAATTTCAAGTCTGACAATATAATCAAGAAATATACATAATAACACGTACCACTAAATTTGATGAAAATACTAGTTACTTTTAGCTTAGCATCCTTGCATGAATATAATTTTCTCTTCAAATGTAAAATGCTATCTTTTGCAGTTTCTTGACAATTCTGTATCATTCGATTTTTGAAATTGGGTGTTCAAAAGTAGTGTTTTTGACAACAAAATACCACTGTATGCCGTTTTACTGCGCCATTGGATTGGCCTTGGCCACTGCAATAATTTACATTCCCTTTTCAAGCGATCTCCGTCATCCCAATTTATTTATTGATTTCATCCAATCAAACATCATTTACTTCATCATAAATTTTTATTATTTCCCTTTTTTTTTTGCCTGCTCATACGTTATTTAAGCAAAAGCGAGTATTTATCCAACTCTTATTTATTACCTTCCAACTAATTTTCATTGGTTTTTATTTGAAAAGTTTTCCACAGACATAAATTTCCACACATCATTACTCATGTGTGAGGGAGGTTGACAAAAATAAAATGAAAATTCTTAAATGTCACACATCCTTCTTTTGTTATTTGTAAAGAAGAAGAAAACGATCTAAATTTTATTTTACTTCTTGGAAATTCTTACAAAGAAGGTGGCATTTAATACAACGCATTGATAAGAAGTTTTTGCAATTTTATTTTCATTGCCGCTTAATAGCTGCATCAGTGGCAAAACTTTGAACATTAACAACTGAGAAAATACTTATTTCTTCCACTGCCGTCGGCACATCTTCAGGGATTGCCAGATTTTTAAAGCTTTCAATTCTAGGTCCCTTGATAAAGGGAAGGAACTAGAAGCAAAGAAAATCCAGATTTGTTCCAACTTACTGGCAGTAGATGGATTTGTTTCAATATAATAAATTATTGTATTCCTGCTTATTTATGCGCTATTAAACACTATCAAAACGATCGTTATGATAACATACGAAGTACAATAAATATGAACTTAATTCTAATAAAAACTAATGGTGCAAATGCAAATCATTTTTTAATAACGGGATAGAAAAGAAAAGTTCGACATGAGGATATTTTGTGACATTATACATTATATTATACAACATTATTTGCTGCATAAAAGATTAGACTATTGGTTTGCGGGATGATTTTAAAAGCATGTGACGGGAATAATGTTTAAAAAAGGTTTACTAAATATATTATTACGTTTATACCTTTTATTAAACATTTTGTTGTGAGTTCTTTATTGCAAAATAAATAAATTAATTAATTAATTAATAACAAGTTTATTTACTTTAACTACACAAAGTTGACACTACAGAACAATTTACTTAAGATGCACGTCGTTACTTCACGAGGTTTATTTTTACGCTAACTAACTATCCACTCAGGCGCTGTCCTTTTATATTTGTCCACTAGAAGTCTAGAAAAATTAAGAATCTTCTACTCCCTTTGTATCACATTTTGTTGTTGTATGTTGTCCATTCAATGTATAGGCGCCTGTATGTCTGTGTCTATTTTTGTTTTTGTTCTTATGCCGATAAAGTTTCTTTTTGGGATTTATTTCAAAATACTTGTTGTTGTCTTGTGTAGATTAGTTTTCTCAGAAGAGCACGCAGTTAGTGAAATGATTATTGATTTCTCTTTACTAAGTCCAAATCATATAGTAAATCCTTCGGTGGATATTCTAAAGGGTTTTTCACCAAGAAGATTGATTTCTTAAGCAAAATAAAACAAAAAATTTATATTAAAATGATGCAAATTTTTATTATATTACGAAGAGAAAAGTTCCGCTGTTATGAATTAAATAAAACTGATATCTGGCAAATATCACCCACGACCACGCTGAAAGATGTCGATTCTTTCATCAAATTCTTAAGTCACTTATTGGCAAAATGCCGGTCCTATTTCGTTAATCACATTTCAGATTTTAAGTTTTGAGGCGATTCGATTGGTTCCATATAGACTCTGTCCTTAACATAGCCCCACAATAAATACTTCAGTGGTGTTAAATCATCGAATCTGGCTGGATTGTCGGGAAATTTGGTCTACAATAAATTGATCGTTTCGTTGGCTGATATGTGGCACCGTCCTGTTGAAACCACATGTCAGCGATATCCACTGACCAATACCGCAGACCACAAAGCGCACGTTGAGCATACAAAGACTTCTCAGTAATCGCTCTAGGATTTTCAGTAGCCCAAATGTGGAAATTTTGCTTTTCGACATACCCTGACAAGTGAAAATGTCAAACGAAGAAAAAATTACTTTTTCCGGTTATTCCTTAATGAATTGAGCGAATCTAAGTTGATGTAAATGGGCGGTCTGCTTCAATTCTGCACCAGTTGTTATGAAGTCGCCGAGGTAATTTTGTATAACCCCAATTGTTGAGAATGTCGAGGAATTGATAAATTTGGATCTGCTTCAACACTGTGGCTCACGGTTGCGATGTTTTTAGTTGAAGGACCCGGTCGAACACGCGTTGACCGCGCACATTTTGTATCGAGCCTGGCGACTCAAATTTAACGACAAAATTCTTCTTAATAGAGGTTTCAGCAGGACGATTATGGTGTCCGATAATATCACGAATTTTACGAAATGTAACTTTAACCGATCCACCATTATCATTCTGGATTTTAATGCGATTTTCGGGCGAAATTGAAATTACACTAACAATTGTCAAAACTATCATATTGTTAGTGTTACCACAATTTAAAAACCCGATATATGAAATATTTTAATGCGAAAGTCAATACAACTCTAATCGCTTCTCAAAACAAGATGAATCTTTTTGGCGCAGTCCCTTTAAAAAAATTAAATTTCAATATCGATCTATCCCAACTAAGAAGAGATTTCATTGGTTGGATATATATTTTGCTCTATATTTAATTCACTTATTTATCGTAATAATTTTCAGATTTAGTCTAACGATTAATTGGCAACCCAATTATTAGTACGAAATAAAAATCTGTCGTATAACGATACTCAAAATATAAAGAATAATAACACAAGCTAAAATAAAAACTCTTGCAAATTGCAATTGATTTTGTTCCTCAGCCACTTCTGCTTTATTATATTTTATTTAGTTTTCTTTCTTTTATATTCTCTATAGCCAATGAAATAGTTTTATAACGAAACGAAAACACGCACAACACATAAACGTGAACTAAAGAAAAAGTAAAAAAAAAAACCAAAGAAAAAAGTGACACTTAAAAACTTTTTAAATTTTAGTGATGTAAAAAAACAGACTAACAGAAAAACTTGATTATAAGTTTTTTCGTCTCATTTAAATTCACCAAAACACCAAATTCACCCCCCTCCCATTTCAACAAAAATTTCGAAATATGATTTTATCAGAAATAGTTGGAGGAGATGCATGCATGAGATTGACTTTGAAATAAAAGTGATTTGGCCAAGACCATTGAACCATTAAGTGGCCAATTAAATTCAATTAACTTCCTTCCGTCATTCATGTCATAACAAAATTGCAGCAAAACTGAAATATTTTTTGTGTGCTCACAGGTTACAAGGTTACTTTTTGTAAATTTCTTTGTTTTTACTTTAAATTCACATAAAAACTTTTCGTAAATCTAGAAAATTTTATTTGTTGATTTCCTTTTTGCTGTTTTAAGAAAGTTTGTGCTTCATTTTGATTAGTTTATGCGAGATTTTTTAAGAGTGACGCCACCCTGCAAATGAATTCTTATTTTTTTTTTTTCAAAGTTGTATTTACACTTTTATAAATTGTTTAATGAATTTTCAATAAGTTCCAGTTTATATTTTAAAAATTTTATAAAATAACGTTTGTTTGTCAGTAGCTGGAGGAACTTCTCTAAAAATACAATATTTAATACTGTTACGAAGATGTTTTGTTTAAGTTTTTAAAGAAAATAATCATCAGTAAATAACTAAACTAAAAGACGAAATGACCTATTGTGCCTTTTACAAACTGCGCAGTTTTTTAGAAATCTTATACACACGAAACAACAAAAACATGAAAAATTCCATGAAATAAAATAAACAACACAAAACAAAAAACAAACACACAGCCAACCAGGCGCCTACACTTAATGAGGATAACAACAATAATACGTCATGATGTTAAGGTAGAATATTTCGATATATAGGAAAATCGCTTAAAACAGATATATAAGCACTGCCTGCTGAGCATCGTTCAGAGAAGAAATAAAAAAGCAACTTTTAGACGTTACAATGGTAAAGTTGCCATAGCGTATTTTTTGTGGGTATTTAAGTGAATAAGTCGAACAATTTAATTTAAAATCACTAAAGTATTTTGTTATTATTTTGTAATACAACTAAACGTTTATTAAGGAAGTAAACGTAACAATATAAAAAAAATTTGTTGTGCGCAACTTGAGAACTTAAATAGTCAGAGTGTTTATAGCCGAATAATAAACTGAATTGATTAGATCAGTGGGTATATCTCGAAAATTGTGTTATTAAGTCCTACTCGCTTTGTGCAGATAAGCCGTAGAAATTATGATAACTTTGACGGGTCTGTGAATGGGTTCTGGAATTATTTTACACTCAGTACTGTTGCTTTATGGAATAATCTTATTTAAGAATACAATACCTTTCCTTTGAAACAAAAATTTTTTATTTTCGATTACCATCAAGAAATCACCCTTGCAGCCACAATATCTTTTTTTGGTGTTCTTTACGATAGCTGCGCCAAATAAGCGCCATTCGAAGATCTACGAACGAAGCCATTCGTTATGAACAAAGCCATTCATAGATCTACGAATGAAGCTTAAGAATTGGCAGGCAATGCTTACAAGCCAGCCAAAAATAGATTTTTATGTGCCACCCAATTACACGCCTTGGGAATTAGAATAATTTTAAATGGAATATAAGTGGTGCAATTTTAAATCGACACGACATTTATTTTATTCGAAAGATAATTTTCTTCCATTCTAATTAAATTATGTCTTCTAGCATATAACTGTCACGACGGCCTCGCATGTTGTCTAATTTGAAGAACCAATTTTTGAAGACTCTTTTCAACATTTGTGGACGCATATCGGCAATAATGCGGCGAATATTGTCCTTCAACTGGTCAGTCGTTCGGATTTATTGGCGTAGATTAGCGACTTCAAATATCCTCACAAAAATTTGTTAAGCGGCGTTAAATCGCGCTATCTTGGAGGCTAATTTACAGATCCAAAATGTGTAACCAAAAGTTTCCTTTAATAAATCAGGTGTAATAACACGGGCTGTGTAACACGTTGCACTTCTGCACAGAATAGTTGTTTAATTGATAAATGCAAAAGGCAGTAATTATGGCTTTATAGCGGTCACAATTGACTGTAACGTTCTGACCAGCATCATTTTTAGAGAAGACCAATGATTCAATCAGCCTATTAAGCATACCACACAGCCAGTCTTTCTGGATAAAACAGGGTTTCAACATACACTTGAGGATTATCATCACTCGAAATACAGCTGTTTTGTTTATTTATAAATTCAAACAAAACTTAGCTTAATCGCTAAACAAACTTCGCTTATAAAAATGGACTGAACGGCCATCTTGTTTTGGGTGCAATCCACACAATTTAAAAGTTTTGTTTCGGCAGCAGTCTATTCTTGTTGAAATATCAAACCAAATCAAGCTAAACATAAATCAGGCTACAGATGCTATAATGACTATTAGTTAAAAAATTATTGCCAACTTAAAATTGTATACCTAACTTGCTGCAGTTTAGTATAACTAGTTATATAGATAACGGCGTAATTTAAATATGGGATTAATGTGGCCTCTGTAGATGAATGTTTAAAGTACCCATTTAATATTGCAAAATCTCAGACGATTAATATACCATTTCTCGACCCCCCGGGGGCACATTATAGTCTTTTTGGAACCTACTATTCCATTTAGATTTGTGTCTTGCGGGGTAAAAGGGAGCCCAGGCCCCTCAAAGGCTAGTAGGAGTCATCTGGACAATCCACATATTTCCACGGGAAATCAGTTGCCCCAGAGTACAATATTTGCTCTCTTTAGACAAAAAATGTGCTCTGACTGGTTATTGAGGTTGGCCCCTATATGGGAGTATCGTGGTGGTTGTGGTTTTGGACCCTCGTGAGAGTTTGTGGGTCGGACCATTCAAATTACCACAATGAATGGTTCAGGTCCAGTGAGTATGAATGCTGGCGTGTTCTTGATAAATAAGAGCTTCATGCGTTCTGGACCAGGAGTTGGAAAGTCTCCAACTCCTCAGCAAGGAGTGAGGGCACGGCCTACTCCGGACTTTCTAAATTGCTACTAGAAGTGACTGGAGGATATACGTATCTGAAGGCCTTCTAGGGCGTAGTTGGTGTCCAATCAACTAAGTGGTTTAACTACCATCTGATTATGACCTCGCGTACGGTGCAGATGTAAAACAAATTACACATACCATTTCTCGGCTGGCGTGTTCTCGATAAATAAGAGCTTCATGCGTTCTGGACCAGGAGTTGGAAAGTCTCCAACTCCTCAGCAAGGAATGAGGGCACGGCCTACTCCGGACTTTCTAAATTGCTACTAGGAGTAACTGGAGGATATATTTATCCGAAGGCCTTCTAGGGCGTGGGTGATGTCCAATCAACCAAGTGGTTTGACCACCATCTGATTATGACTATATAGTCGCTGCAGATGTTAATCAAATCACGCATACCATTTCTCGATATTTTGACAATCTCCAAGGAATTGAAAATGATGAAATTATCATATAACTGTGGACCTGACAACATCCCCAGTAATATTTTGATAAATTGTGAGCAAAGTATTTCCATCCCTTTGGAAATTTTACTTTACACGTCAATAAAATATGGTACTTTTCTTGAAATCTGGAAGGATTCCTATATTATTCCTTTTTTTAAATCAGGTAACAGGTCTGATATTTCAAATTACCATGGTATGGCAAAATTAAGTACTATACCTAAATTATTTGAAAAAATTGGCACTGAACATGTATGCTTTCATACATCAAGATTAATAACCAATAATCAACATGGATTTCGAAAGAGATGCTCTGGCATAACAAATCTTTTACACTTTTTAACAATTATACATCGTGGTTTTTAAAAAAAACAACAAACTGGCGTGATATACACCGATTTCAGCAAGGCATTTCATAAAATCAATCATATCCTCCTAAAGAAAAAATTGGAATTAATAGGTTTTGCCGATTTATGTGACAAATGGATTTGCTCTTACCTAACAAATATGAAACAAGTGGTCAGTTTTAATAACGCTTGCTCTAGATGCATAGAGGTTCTATCTGGAGTACCACAGGGAAGCCACCTTGGGCCTCTTCTTTTTCTGTTATTTATTAATGACTTGCCTGATGTCATTCAATCATCCAATATTTTGATGTATGCTGACGATGTAAAAGTTTTTCTTAGTTATTGTCAAGTAACTGAACAGCAACGCCTCCAAGGTGACCTTAACTCGCTTCACAACTGGTGTAAAATAAATCGTATGGAGCTAAATCTCAAGAAATATGTGCTTTGCTAGAAAGAAACCGATAACTGCATGCTACTATATCGATGACCATCATTTGGAAGAAGTTGACAAAATATTAGATCTTGGATTGCTACTTGACTCCAAACTCAATTTTATAGCACATATCAATTTGACAGCAAACAAAACTAGATGTAGTGTACTTGGATTTGTAAAACGTTGGGCTAATGAGTTTGATGATCCATACGTTACCAAACGCCTTTATATTTCCCTTGTCAGGCCTATTCTAGAGTATGGATCCGTCATTTGGGACCTTATATATAGAAAATACTCAGATGTTCTCGAATCTGTTCAAAAACAGTTCTTGCTATTTTGCCTCCGTGGTTTGAACTTTAACCCATTGGACTTACCGCCTACTCAGCTAGACTTTCTCTTATTAAGCTACCAACTCTAAGGAGTCGCCGAACAGCACTTAATATTTCGATAATTTTTAGTGTGTTAATTGGCGACGTTTCTACTCACTTACTTATTAACATGATTACTCTAAATGTACCGCAACGCCCTACACGACATTTTATACCTTTAGCAGTGGAATTCTGTCGAGCCAATTATGCTAACGCGGACCCTTTTAGGAGAATTTGTGCAGATTTTAAAAAATATTATAATTTCGTTGATTTCAATTTGTCAGTAAGCGCAATAAGAAATAACTTATTAGTTTAGCTGAACAACTAGGTGTTTGCATTTATGTATATTTTTTTGCAAACAATTTTTTATTGTATGTATGTTAAATTTAAGCAAATTTTTGTTATGTAAAGCTTGTATTTATAATTGTATATGTGTTAATTTAAAATAATTTGAATTGTATTTTAACTAAAATGTCTGCAAGGATGTTAATTTCCGTAGACAATTAATGATAAATAAAAAAAAAATAGATTATAATTAATTTCGTAACGAAATGACAGAAATGTACTGCGGGAATAATACCGTTACTACCACCATTATATTCATACCCTGACCCATTTCCAGTTGAAACCACATATCAGTGATATCCACGTCGTCAAATATAGGCCAAAATTGAGTTGTTAGCATCTCGCGATATCGTGATCCACTGACCGTTGCCGCATTTCCAGCCTCATCTTCGAAAAAAAAATCGGCCAAACCACACCTCTACACCACACAACGCACCATACAGTGACACGTGGAGCATGAAAAGACTTTTCAATAATGGCTCTAGAAATTCCAAAAGCCCAATTTTTTTTTCAGAAGACAATTTTGTTGGTTGACGTACACTGACAAGTAAAAATGGTCTTCGTCTGAAAAAATGATTTTTTTAGAAAAGTCAGCTTGAAATAATTAACGAATATACGGCTATGTGAATGGTCGATCGGCTTCAATTCCTGCACAAGTTGAACTATGTATGGTTTTAAAGTCAAATCCTTACGCAAAATTCAGCTTGTGGTGGGTGACAGCAATTGTTAAGAACGTTTTGTTTTCAGTTGAACGACCCTGTCGAACTCTCGTTCGTTCATTCTGTAATGAGCCTCTCGATCCAAATTTAAGGGTCAAATTCTTAATAACGGTCTTAAAAGCACGATTACGTTATCCGACAATATCACGAATTTTACGAAAAGTAACTTTAACAGCACCACTATTTTCATAGTGAACTTTAATTATTTTAATGCGCTTTTCATGCGCAATTGAATTCATTGCAACAATTGCTAATGCATCTACTACGAGTACGTCAAAAAGCTAAATTTCAAAACTATCATGTAGTTGGTTTTGCCACAAATGATTATAAACTTCTTGTTGAAAAACCCGATAATATTTTTTACTGCTTCTTTCTTCTGTAATATTCCACATAAACTAAAATATATTTTGAATGATAAGTGCATTCTTGAACCATTTTTCATACTATGACTCTACCACATAGTATGAAAACATATAACTATTGCAATCACTTCTAGATGGCGCAAATACCTCAATAAAATTATGAAACCTGCGGTCAGAAATAAAACTATTATGAATCTAGCCAAGATAAGCTCCAGCCACCATATTAATGTGTATACTTATTATCAATATCTTAACATCACTAGTTACAGTTAGGTGACTAAAAGAACTCTGTAAATGTGTAACATCCTGCATAAATAAAAATTATTTAATTTCTTGATAAAGTCCCATGGATGGTTTTACATTTTAGCATACATATTCTTAAGAACATAATAAACAACTGACAAACATCTTTTTTTTAAAAAATATAAGTTTAAATTTTAACAAACCGTTGTCCATCTTTGATAAATAGTTAAAACGTGCGCTAAATAACACGCAATGAATATTTTTTCTATTGAGAATTTTATATAATTATTTTTTACATCCAAATCAGGTGTAAATCTAGAAGCAACACCAGGGCGTTAGAAAGTTGAAAAACGAGACAAAATTTAATTCCAAAGTTGTTTGTTAACCTTATTTCCCAAATTATTGGCTGTTAAACTCTCCATTAAAAAACTGCAATTGCGCATTTGAAATTTTTTGGAGGAACTTTTTCGAAAACTTTTAAAATAAGTAAAATTTTCACTTAACTAGATTTGTATTACGTTTGATTTTTACGTTGTTCACTAATTTAGTTAAATGAATTGTGAGGTCTCATTTAAGATAACGGATTTGGAAGGATTGAAGAGGACCCAACCGGGAAATCTTAGGGTTGTATTCCTATCGGGGTATAAGATTATATTTTCACCCGTTATGTTTAATTCATAACGGGTGAGTAAACAACGAGATTGTTTATTCATTCTTTACTTCTAAAATGTGAAGTTATTATGAGGGATTAATTCTTAAAAATGCAATGAATGAAACTTAGCACATGAATAGTCTATAACCTGATTTAAAATAAAGAATTCCTTGATTGTTAAGAATAGACAATTCGATTAAATTGGGCATTTGCTTCGGTATTGATTTTTGGTTGCATAAAATTGCAAAAATATTGATTGCAGTGAGTCTTTCCTACTCTTAGCCTTTTGTTAAAAAAACTAGTCATTTCGGGGTAAGATAAGCGATTCTACATTTTTGGGTAAAACTTACTTTTTCTAAGCAGTACAAAGGAAATTGCAAATATGTTTAATACATTTTATAGTGAAGAATGTACCAAAGAAAAATAGTCAAATATATTTTGGTGCCAGTTAAAGTTTAAAGATATATTTTTATATTCCTGCATGTTTTTCCACAAACTATACGTAAAAGTCAATATTCACTAACCCGTGTCGTATCCCCTTAAACAGTCGCTGCTCATTTTCGATATTTTTGTGATAAGTTAGGTAGATAACTGAGTGGATATTCAGCATCACTTTTATTATTTTTAAAATAATATTTTTTATATAAATTTCCTTGCACTGAATATTGGAGAACGATGGTTAATATTTGTTTAATTCAGTACGTATTGTAGGTAATCAGATTCTACAATAGTTGAAGATATGTCTGTTGTAAGTAATTGCTATGTAAATACTCCCTATAACTAAATATTTTGTTTCATATGTGTACTGAATGCAACAAAAGAAAATTTCAAGCATATTGAGTATCTTAGTAGTAATTTTTATTTTAATTTTTAGTTTAATTTAATTTTTATTTAAATTTTAATTTAATTTATTTTTATAATTGTAACGTTTTTATAAGTCTAGAAAGTACGGCGTGATGTAAACTTGTCCGGCCTTATTTGATGAGGAATGCAAGTGATAATAAAATTTAATTAAATAATTTTTATATTACAAAATAACAATTTCTTCACTGACAAAGAAGTGCTTTTGTTTTGGTTTATCCCTTAATAATAATGTTTATTTCTTTTATTCAATCCATAATTTTTTAGTCATCAAACATTATTAAATACGGCACATCTGGCAACTCAATTAAACGCAAACCCATTTGAGCTAAAGTGAAAGAGAAATAAAGCAGATAATATAAAAAAGGGATGGTGAATGTGATACCATAGTACTTTTTTGGTATAAAATAAAAATTGGAACTTCTCATTCATTTTAACTGGGTTCAGCAGAAAAAGTGCAAGTGTAATCAACTAAATGACAATTTTTTTGTGAAACTTTTCTGATATTGAGAAATCGACAACCTCCATTTAAATGCTAACGTATGTCGCGTTAAACTCAAAATGGTTAATATTGAAAATGTTTGAATATCTAACTGTTAAGCATATCTAATGCAACTACTTAGGTAACATTGAGAAGGCATAATGTACTTATTTAGAATACGTAAAAGCTGTTGCACAAAATTACATCACAAGCCCAGCAACATGTAACAACAGCACCGGAAGCAACAGAAACAGTTGCCTCTATCATATTTAACTTTTATTCTTAAATTTTATTAATTTTTTCTTTTTATTAATATGCGTATAAGAAAGTTTTATTTTTTTCTTCAAAAAAAGGGCTTTTTCTACTAAAAGATTTTGAGATTCTGGTTAAATCCAATAGCGAAATTTTATTTTGTGTAGGAATGCTAATTTTACTAGCAACAACAACAAGTTTGTGTTTGAAATTTCGTAAGTACTAGATTTCTGTATAATGTGAATGGACTTTTATTTAAATAGATCTGCAATTGACAACATCGGTATCGAAATTACACCGTATATTACTTGTTTAAATTTAGTAATTTTAATTGCCATGTCCACCACACATATATATAAAGTTTTACGAATTCACAAAGTCAAAAATGTACAATATTGTATTCAGCCATCGCATTACAATTTAGACTTTTGTTTACCGAAATATACAAAACTTGCACCGATTTGTTTTTTCACGAAACTTATACCCTAGATAGTTTTCCATATTTGGATTGTTGTTTGTGTGGGCGATTTTGCATGATTACATTCATAATAATTTAAAAGATTTAATTGTCATATTGGTTTACGTCAATAAATATCAAAATATAGAATATTTAATGATTGAGTTAATAAATAGCTGAGGGCGGTTTTTTATGATAATAAAAAAAATGCATATTAATAACAAAAAATGTGCAGTTCTATTTTCTATGTGCTCTAAAATAGTTAAAGCCTGTGAATTTTATCGTTAAAAGTGTTTTGGGAGTCACTATTTGTATGTTATGTGCTTTGCACCCTTTGCTGAGAGTTTTTTGTAGTGGCTAGTATACATAAGTCCGCGTGGACTTATTTGACGTTGCTTGATTTTGGATTATTATAATTACGGGCTTTTACTGAAGCTTTTTTCGTTTTATGAGTCTTTGTATGAAATACACGTATTTTTGTTAAATGTTTTTGTTCTAACTCTCGTTATTTTAAAATGAGATTTGAGGTTTTCATTCGACTATAAATATGTTTTTTTCAATATTTTCTTTTAAAAATCGCAAAAAGTATAAAGAAAAAAGTTTCTTCTTCTGCCAATTTTGGATCTAATTTAGAGACCAGAACTAAAACTAATAAAATTTTACACAGAAACGCAATAACTATTGTATCTATAATTAAACTTTCCATATATATTTTAACTGCATTAATTATATTACGCTGTTATTAATTATATTAGGTATTTTTACATTTATGGATTTCATTCTGCTGTCATATATATTTTACTGCTTTCTTAAATTAAACAGTATTAATAACGAAATTAATTTAATTTAAAAGATGATCAATAATTGAATATGTATATTTCTGTTTTCCATTAACTTTAAAAAGAAATGAATAAATATTTACTTTTTAATAATAACTATTTTTTATTGAATGAATCATAATTACCTCTACTATTGATACAAAATTCAAAAAAGTACTAATAAAATGGTTGGTACAATTTTAAAATATCACAGACATCCCTGACACACGCTCATTTACTACTTTTTCGTCAATGTAGAAAAAACTCTTGCCAATAAGTGAATTGGATGGGCTAAGAAAAAACAATTTGCTGTTTTGATAAAGTGTAAAAATATTGTAAATACATATAAAACTTTAAAAATAGTTCAAACGCTAAAATAAAAGTGGGCCAGGCCAGCTGATTTTATTTAAAAAGTTATAACACAAAGTAAATATAAAATAGAAGAATTAAGTTTTACAAGGCAGCAAAGAATTAAGAACTTTATAAACAAAACATTTCTGTGAAGGGTGTGTGTGGATAAATAAAAAAACAAGAATTATGTTACAAAAGCAACAAATATAGACATTTTTGAAATGTTTGTTGTGTTTTATTATTAATTTCTTTTATTTACGTCTCATATTCGCATTTCTCTATATACACACACACATGCATATAGTGTTTTTACCATGGTTTTTATTTTATCCAATCTCAATTATTGCATTTCTTTTGTGGGAGATATTCGCCGATTTTATTTCATTCTCAACTTGCAAATATTTGCATAAAAATCGAACGAGAAAATTACACAAAACGTATGAGGAAAAACATTCTTCCATTTTCTGCTGAAAAATTACGGCAGTTTGATAAAAACTTTGGAAGCTAAATAAAGTGTGTTTGGATTGGTGATGTGTGCATAGATTTATATTTATTTGAAATTATATTTTTATATAAAAAGTGATTTTATTTAAGCTTATATACAGCAAAAATTTCAAATTATTGGTTAAAAATATTTAATCCAATTGAACAAGTGAAATTATAATTGATGAAAATGTTGCTGCAACGAAATAAGTAAATTTTCTTGATATACTTAACAAAAATTAGTGTTGTGTTTAAATTACCCTTTACCCTTTATTTCTAATTTCAGCCTTTTCTAACATTAAGTTATGTGTATGTGCCTTTTGATAATTAAATTAGCATTAAGGTGCTAATTATACTAAAGCATTTCTCAATTTTTTCCGTATGCCTTTTTTTATTATAGTTACATATTTTGTTATTTTGGAAATTTAGAATTTACCTTCCAATTTTATAATTTTTAAGTGCTTTTGCTTTTTAAGTTTGTTTTTGTTGGCAGAATATTTTGTTTTTGCGGTGGCGTTTGCTTTTGTGTTTGGTATACTTTATTTTTGCTTTTGTTAATTTGGTAATTGAAATATTAACCTGGTGCCAACTTGATTTTGTTATTTGTCTTCAAGCTTATGTTTTATTTAGCCAAATTATTAATTATGAAAAATTATCACATATTTTGAATAAACCCAGTTGACCATGTCTATTAAACATCGTAAACGAAGAGTACGAGACACTGACAAATCGTGACAGCCATATTGGGTAAGATCGTAAACAAATTGGCGAATTTGGTTTAAGTCTAGTTTAAAGGAAAAGTAAAAAGTTGGCTGCAGGGCGTAAAATGCAATTTTAAGCTAAAAATATTAAGTGAGAAATTTGAGGGCAAGTCTTAATTTCGGAGTGTGTATAGCATATCAAATAACGATAAAATAAGATAATGTGCGTGTCATTGAAAAGGTTATTTTTTAATTCCTATTGGATGATATACATATGTATATACTTATGTACAGTCAGTATATAGCAGTTACAGTTTGTATATGCGTGTATGTATGTACCGATGTTGCTGATTCCATGATTGAAGGAAGGCTATGCAGAAGATCTTGAATAAGCGACGTGGAGAAAATCCTTGATATTATTAGTTCGTGAGGAAAATGTTCGCTATACCACAGAGGAGATAATTTGTTAATTGGTTAAAGGAAGTAGCGATTTCGTTTTGTGCTCAGTGAATTTTTTTTTTTTTCAATTCTTTAATAAATTTCTTTGTGTCAATGAAATCTTGATTCAGCAAAGCCGTTGTTACACATATTATAAAGTAGAAAATTTTTTTCTCTTAACTTTGTTTGGAATTTAATTTCTATCCCTACAATATCCGTATAGTCCTTTTTCGCCATAAAGTATTCGACAAATGTCATATTATAAGTAGAAAATTTTGAAAACAATATCTCCGAAACTAAGGGCTACCTTCAAATCTTTCTATATTTAAAACCAACTATTTACGCTACTGTTTAACTGACGATCTAACCTCAAATTATTTTATGAATACGTTGTTTTAGAGTCTATTGTTAGCATCATAACTTTACATAAAAAGAAATTAAAATAAAAAATAAAATTCAATTAAACATTTGTAAAGTACATATGTAAAGAAAGAAGTATTTTTCAGAGATATTGTAACTGTTGTAGCAAATATTTATTCAGAAATTACTAACAATGGTATACGTACAACTATTGTGGGATCCGACAACTTAGAAAAACTACAACAGGTTGCTAGTTGCAAGTATTTTATATGCACACATATAGCTAGATTAAATGAGAAACCACGTAACTTGAAAAAGTAAAATCTGTGTTTTTATGAAAATGTGTTTATTACACCTAACTTTTAGTTAGTTACATGGCTTAACATTTAACTCTCATATTTTGCAGTACGTTTAGAAACATTTTAACAATTATAGCCATTCACAACGTTTTATAGTTTAAAGATAGCAATAACACATTACGTATTTAAAAAAATAAATTAGGAATAGAAATCGAAGCAAAAGTTGCATAAATACATCAAGAGACCCTATATTAAAAATTGGAAATGGGAAAATTTGAGATTTGAACTCAAATTTTCCAATTTATCCTTTTATTTATTCTTTTATTTATTTATTTATTTTTTTTGTACTTCTAAAAGCATTGCATCATTTATCACATTCTTATATTTGGGCACCAACTTAAGTGGGAGCTTATTATGAGGAATCACTTAATCACTCAATAACAACTAAATGTATGATTTATCAAAGATGACATCGGTGTTTGAAGTGTACACAGCTATTGACTTTCTTGCCTGTCTCTATTAAGAAACTCTGCATTTAAGTTAACTTTTGTTTTAACAAATGTGCACACATACATTTTAATACAAATATGAAGCGCTGTTATTATTATTATTTTTTTTTTACCAACAAAACAAAATATTCAAAAAATACTTAAAATAAATGTGTCATATGACTTAACAAAGTATATGTACATACATACATTTAAAAGTATTTAATACGTACACCCATAGAAATAAATGTTAAAATGATGTTCTATACGTTCCGATCTTCTAAGTTCAATAAACGAAACATTGATTCACGATTACAGTTTTATTGTGATCAGATAAAGACTAAAGCAGTAGGACACGTCTTCATGTAAGAGCTGGACAAATGAATATTAGATTAAAACCACAACGCGCCATTGTAGTTCTATAAATAACGTCATCAAAATTCATAAATTGCATATACAGATAAAACAAAACGCCGGAAAAAAACCAATTTTCAGTAGTTACAGGAATAAAGTTCTAAGTTTCGTCATTCCGTTGACATATACAAAAATATATAAATTGGGAAACCGATAAACCGATTTGCAGTTGTCTTTTAAAGAGCTTATGGCATGTGTTCATTAACGTGAAGATTGTTTCCAACTTTTTAGTACTATTCAAGACCTGGCTTGCTAAACGTAATGTTTTAACACTGAAAGCGCTCATCAATTTTAAGAACATTTTTCTTATCTAAACGGGAAGCATAGGGTCAGATATTCAGTAAAATTATTTGAAATGAGATAAGTGCACAATTTAAAATGCGGTAAATTAAAATGGTTTTCAGGAAAAAAATAGCATTCTTTGTCCAATAATTTATTGCTTCACCTCCCAACACCTCAGTTGAACCTGAGGAATTTTCGGATCGCCATCGGTTATAAGCATTAATAGATCCCTTCTTCTGGTATGTTCTTTTTCAACTGGCTAAATATTCTGGAAGTAAATATAACAGTTTCATTAACATTCTCGTACTCCTTTTTGTGTTTGAGGGTTCCACAATCTTCAAAGACCTGTGCGGAAGCCTGTGAGGGTTTTTTAATTTTTTGTACTTAGATTTTGGTCATACACCCCCATTGCATTTCATATTTCGTAAAGATTAAGTCAGTGCCATATACACTGGGCGACTTCAGGTCCAACCATATGTGGCCTTTAATTCGACAGTTTATTTACACTCCAATATGATGGGGAACCCAAAGGAGTATTATCATTGTTGCTGCCCAACTGTTAGCTTTACGCGGTAGTTTGAAATTAAACTCATACGAACTCAGAACTTATTTGTATCCTGTTTAAACGAAATAGAACAGAAATCTCAATGAAACGAATTTTCGATTAAACGAGATTATAAGAGTTTATTCTACAAAATTTTTAAAATTAATATAACTTGTTTTTGGTTTTTGTTAAACCGTAGTCTGTTAGATACATATCTATATTTTTGGTTGTTTGGTAAATTTAGTAAAAATTTGAGGTGTAATAAAATTCCCTTTCTTTGTTTAATTTTTCGTACTTTTTCTTGTTTTTTTTTTTTTTTGTATTTTCCGGTGTTAAGAGAAAACTTATTTTTTTGCCGACTTCTCGGCCAAGGTATGTATAGTGGCAGTAGACAATCTTTTAAGGACCTATGTCAGTAGCAAAATTGCAGAAAATATATCTGACGGATCGAATGTGCAGTTGTATATAACAGTCTTATATTCTACAAATATCGAATTTACCATATTAATATAATTGTATCATTTTGTGCAAGAACTGCTTAAAGACATTAATACGTATTTTTATTTTGTATTCAAATGATTTATATACCTGCATCGCTTTTATTTGTTTATAAAAATATTAATAGTCTGAATGTTTCACACATATACATATTAAAATGTGGTAAATTTTTTCATATGACATACTTACATTATTAATTGATAAGATAACCATAAATAATTGTAATAATGTATTTTTTAAGGCAATTTGTATTTTTATAATAATTATTGAATCAAACATAAGTACGCGGAAAATAATTAAGTATAAATGATTGTACGTCACATTCGGCAGCGTGGTGTCTTTTATAGTCTTTGTTATATGTAAAAGCTCAGAATTATGTTAGATATTTGTTTCTTTCGTAAAAAACTTTAAAATTATTTTCGGTGCTTTATCTTTCTACATTTTTTTGTCCAAGACTTTGTAATTTTAATTGTTTTAGAAATGTTTAAACTTCAATTTTTCCTAAGAATCATTAATTCTAAAAAATTAACATTAAATAGTGACAACTTTATAATAAAAAGAAAACCAACTTCACACTTTGGTATAGTTTGTTTTAAGATAATATTGTATGTACCAAGAAGCCGCAAATTTTTTGGTTGAATGGCTTAATGTCTTTACGATCGTGATTTATTTTATAAATGCTTATTTCAAATTATATTTTACCTTAAAAAAGGCTTTAAAATCTATTATTAATTTTCTTTATTCTTTACAATATTTTTTATTTTATAAAATAATAACTATTTTTGTTTGTTTTCGTATAAAATCAATTATCTATACTTTTTGTAGCAACAAATTTTGAATGAAAAAAAAACTTACATTTAAATATAAGTTCTGTGATTGCTTAAGAGAATAATGTAGAAATAATAAGAAATACAAAAAATGTTTATATACGCTCTTGTTACACTATGTAGAAAATCAACTTTTGATTTGTTTTTCAAGATGTAGGCAATTAGCAGCATAATTTTGTACACTCTCGAGCAGATGATTAGAACCACTTAAATTCCTGTTTTAAGTAGACCATTTTGTCGACAATTTTAAGTTTTACAGAAATATAAACAACAAAAAATAAAGTTTATTTAAAAAAGAAAAAAAGACAAAACAAATTTTAAATTATTTTTGTTTATGTGCTTCGCATAGAATCATTTCAGCAGCCCAAAAAAATTTTACTTCCTTTAAGAATAGCTGAGTCTTGTAAGTTTCTCTAGTTATTGTTGAGCTTTAACATTCTAAATCACTTGTGCTGTAATGCGTTATGCCACTCCAAGCTTTAACTCCGATTGAAAATCTGTTGCATTGTAAAAATAATAAGTTTAGCCATCTGGACCACCTATATATAATATCTTTTAGACTCAAAATGTCGCATGTCTTATGCTATTTTTAATCAATTGTTATGTCTCTTTCTTCCATTGAGATACTTGCCTCGATACCGGTTTCAGACCAAATTTTTTCTGAAAGAGAAAGCTTCATCATAATTTTCAAGTTTTTCTCTTTTCAATAAGAGTTAAAATAGTTGGAATCCGTTTTTTATCTCTCCATGGTTTTTAATATCTTAAGCATCCGGGTTTCGTCCGCTTTCCCGCGCAATATCTAGCTCCTTTTGTTATATTTTAAATTCAAAACAAGACTTTAAATATTTTTATTTATTTTTTTGGGAAAGAAATTTTAAACTACTAATGCATAGGCCTATTTATGTTAGGTTAAAACAGAAGTTAATGTGGCTTTAACCATGATATCGGAAGTATATATATGGAATTTTTAATTTTGTATCTATACTTTTTTATTTTATTTATACCAAAGTCTGCCGCTTGCCATTCGTATAAAACTTGATCCTTCGTACAACCCAAAAATCAGAAGTATCAGGTTTCCACTTTAAATAGTATTCAAAACTAAAGCAAGCATGTTTGAAATGTGTTCTTTCGAAAGAACACTGAGCAAAAGGGTTTCATGAAATTCGCAAAACTTTCTAGATGATATTAAAAATCTTACTTCAGGATAAATCAAAGATATTATCACTGATATCTTTAAGGTAAATAGCTCTTACAAAAATAACACAAAAAAAAACGAAAGAGAATTAATGTGAAAAAATAAGATTTTTATCAAAATATATTTGAAATGAATAATTTTTACTGATAAATATAGCGAAACGAATTCAAAGGAAAAGATCAAAAAAGAAAATATAGTGCTGTGACAATTTGAAAATTTAAGTAAGACCAAAAAGAGAAAGAGTATTTAAATTTTAATGTATTTCATTTACTAATTTTTAAACATTTAACTAATTTTTTTAATAATTTAAAATCAACCATGAAAACTTGACGCTTTTTTTACTTTTAAACTTCCCCTCGTTAATTGATTTAAATCAATTATCGTTAAATACGGTTTGGGAGGAACATTCACAGGTATTTCGAACTTTATTTGTTTCTCTGGCAATTGACCCTTGCGTCCATAGTCTCGTAACGAAGAATCCTGTCTTAAATCAAATCTTCCTGACTTAAGGCGTAACATTGAAAGTTGGTCGTGAGGTGCTTGAATAGAAGTCAAAGTACTGCTGGCTGCACGACGATGATTGCGATAACCGCTAAAATGACTACTACCAGGAGCTAAGGGACGGCGAATAGGCGAAAATCCACCTTCATCCGAGGATCCACCAGAATCATAGCATATTGAAATATTTGTATATGAAATTGGAGCATAACACCTTGTAGTTTTAGGTCTGGGCTTAACTTCATAACGCATTTTAGATCTCGATCTGGACTGATGAGTTCTGGGGCGTCGTTTCTTTTTGCGCACATCGGGTGGCAGCGCCACGGGTAAAACATTTATAAAACGATAGTATTGTAATAAAGTTCTACCTAAATTTCTTCCACACCTGTAATCTACAATATATAAAATGAACTATTGATACAAATATAATGCATAACTCCTCGTTTCCACTTACAGCCATCTTCATTATACAAGGTCATCGTTTTGCCATCTTTTAAATAATAACCGCCTATTGATATTTCCAAGCTATAAGCATTTACCGTATCACTTAATCGTTCACAGCAGAAACGTCTAGCAGTACCAATTTTCTTTTCATCTGTGTTAAACATTGTGTTGTTCGTCGCATAATCGTGGGCATTTGCTGCAAAGAGTCGTGGAAATACTAAATGTCTTTCGTAACGATACACATCTTCGTATGTGTTGCCGTATATAAAACAGCCGTGTAAACTTGTGTGAGCATGTAAATCTATAACAAAATCGATTTGATAAGACTGAAAATAGCACAGAAATTAAATTATTATTATTTGATTTTTACACTTATGTATGTTAAAAATATAATCTGAATGGCAATGTGTTTCTTTAAATTTATGATTTGGAAATACGATTATGACAAGGTTTTAATAATTAAGGTTAGATAAGGTCAAAGTATATTAGACTTCATGAGAGTCCGTCGAACCAACAAAGTTATTTTAAAAAGCTCAAAAAAGGAGTCCATGGTGGCTCATCTTCTGTAAGAGCGAACCCATAGTAGGCGTTTCGTCAATTAAGCTTCCGGACCGTTGCTTCCTTTGATCTGCAGCCTCTCTACGTTGGTTCTAATTAAGCAGCTTCCTATCGAAGCGACCACGATTACAAATTCGAAAACAACAGTAGACTGACATACATTCTCAACTTTAAGGCCACATTCGACTCTACATTATTGAAATCTCCCTGTTTAACTAAGAAAGCCACAATCGCAGATTCCTTGACAAAAAATCCTTCGCAGTAATGGAATATTGTTTGATTAATCCTTGGTAAAAGTATAATGTCTCTTGTACAATAATTCATGATCAATATTCGTGTTGAAATAAGTTTATATGCGTCTTCCAGAAGAATGATTAAAGACTTAATAGGACAGAGATCTTCAGTCTAACACGGAATGATGCATGCTCTTTAGAAAAGAAAATGCTCTTATCATTTCATTAATACGGTTCCCTTAACAGGGAGCGAAACGTTCGCTTGCTAAGCACATCAAATTTTATGGAACAACTGATATGTTAATATAATCAATATAATCTCCTATTAAAAAGGTTGCCTATCCTGGCGGCCTAAAACTTTTTAAATTCTATATGATTCGTAAATTGGTTTATTCACTAACAAGGCAAGTGACTTTTAACTTGAAGATGTCGATGCGCCTTCAATTTTCGTAAAGAACGCAGAGAAAGAGGGCCATAAGGTTTCTCTGTTTCAGAAATACTGCAATTCAATAAAGTTTAGTCTTTGGTGAAATATCAAACGCTTAAAAATTTGTGAAAAATTTTGCGCTCACTTGCCGCTTTTTTGCAGTCCTTATTTATTACTCTTCATTTTTCTTTTTCTCCTCTTTCAATTGCTAAATGTTGCGTTAAATTCTTATTTAGTCCATTGCTGATAGAAAACATCAACAACGCAAAAGTTATAACCAGTTTATGATCAAACCACTCTGTTATGACAAGTAATTCGTGAATGAAAATGTAAATTAATTTTACTTGTCTATCACCCATAATATAATTGCCACAGTTGCTCTCATTTGTGCTATTGAATAGCAGTGCAGATATGCCATGAAATTTTTAAAACTTAACTTTCAAATTGATAATAAATTCTTCAATCCTTAATATTATTTATTGGTTGCTTGTGCAAAATATGGGTTTTAGAGTGTTTTTATGGACAACATCCCGGCCCTCACCCATTTGCGGGGTGGATATAAAGAAATGCTGCACGAACATGGCGAGGGGAAAACTTTAACTTGCCACTCAAATAAAATACAAAACGTCGAGACACGTATTTTTTGGGTCTTCTCTATCAGAATCAGTTGGCAAAACCCGGTAATATTTTTGTGCGTTCTACTAAGTAAAGTTTTACACCAATTTAATTTTTAAAACGAAAACTTTCTAAAGTTAATAAATACTAAATTAACTATTTCTTTATACTTACGTCTGAGTTATCAATATCCTTCAACATATTCTTAATGGCAAAAATTTCAGGATGGGAAAATTCTGTCGCAACATGCCACACACGATTCATATCTTGGCCAATAAGATTACAACGATTATTTCCCAAAAATACACCATCCGGATTAACCATTGGCACAATTTTGAAGACAAAATTTTCCCTTAATATTTTAGCGATACTATGATTACTTAACAGGAATTCGATAAAACCTTGGCACATAAATGAAGCAGGGCTGGCATTGGCATGTGAACGGCATAAAATAACAATGACACGTAAAAAACTGCGATCATTACGATTTTGATTTGCTTTTGATTTGCCACTAACATGATCAATTGTTAACAAATCAACATTGCGATTTTGCTAAAAAATAATAAATTTATTTACGAAATACTTTCTTTTTCATTCTTTAATTAAATATTACCAAACTTTTAGTTAGTGAAGTTCTGGAAAATTTCTTTTCACCTTGCCTTTGTCGATTTTCTATGAAACTCAGATACGCTTGCATCCGTGAGTAACTGTAGGGTGGTGATAGCGCAAACTGATAGGCATCATCTTCCTTGTCAAATGAAAATGCAAAACTTAAAATATAATGATTGCGATGCAAAGGCGATCTGTAGTAGAAAACATTTTTCTTAGGCAGTCTTTGCCACTTTGGGCGGGAGGAAGATTTGACCAAAGGCGTTAGGCCGGCGTTAAATAGATTTCTCGAATTAGACATATTCACTATACTGAATATAACTTTTTGGTCTTGTTTAACATTGTCAACAGTAAAATTAAACCAAAAGCGATAGCGAGGATTGCAAGTATCGGGTCGTAAAAATAAATCATATTCAAAATCCCCACACAATTCCGCTTTACCCAAATTACCCGTTTCGAAGGCAGCATCAAAACACAAATGGCCTCGTTTAGCTTTTCCGCTTACTCCTGGAGGACGTATAATAACACGTGAGACATTACCTAAACCTCCCTCTCCTTCACTATCATCACTGTCTGCAAATAAAAGAATAAAAGCAAAATGAATGAAATTTATTTTAGAACCAAAAAAAAGTATTAAAAAATTATTGTTATTGCTACCTTCCTCCATCCTCTCATACATACTGGTGTGCTGCAGTGGATCTTTAGCAATACCTAACATTTTTTTTTGTTGTGTGTAAAAGTTGATTTCTTTTAATTTTATTTTATTTTCTTTAAGAAATACTTGTGATCTTTTCTATCACCAATTCAATTCTAATTCACTTTTCTAAGCGTTTAACATTTTTGTGCTTCTGTATAGTTTGACTAAAAAGCAATTTATACTTTATACCTATAAAATATCATTAAACACCTTTTCAAATTTCCTGTATCATCAACTCAAACTACAATTAACACTTCAAGTTTGTGCAAAATAAACAGAATTTAAAAGAATGCATTTGAAACTTAAATTAACTTGGGAAAAAATGAAAGCAAAATAATAAATTTTTTTATAAAATTTTTATGATTTTTATCTGTGAAGGTAAGTGTCTTTGCTAAATCACATCAGGGCCATTAAGAATAAAAAAGAAAGCACATTCGGTTTAATTTTATATGTCACCATTTAATAAGGAAAGCCCAACTCAGCTAGATAGTGTTTGCTCTTATATATTATTAACAACTTAGGGGAGGTTCAGAAAGTCCTTAAAAAAGTATGTTTTTGAATACATACTTCTAAAATACGACCAGCATTACTACATTCTTTAACAAGAACAAAAATATATCTCGTACACTGAAATCTTTACTTTCAATACAATTTCAAGCAGTCAGTTTTTTTGTCAGTTTTTATTTAATTATCTTTGTCTTGGTTGAGTTCGCCTTTTAGATATTTTTTCGTAAACATTGTGATGCATGATGAAAAGTGCATTTGGTAGGTTTTTTTTTTTATCTTTTCTCTTTGGAAAAAATAATTAAAAAATACGAACCCAAGACCAATATAAAATTAGTTTTAAAAAGTAATGGTTCACTTGATTTTAATTTAAATTTAATTCTAATTGTTGCAATTAGGATTTATATTGGTCATTTAAGCTGAAGTATACTATACCTAACTTGACAAACTGAGATGACGATTTTTATTAAGAGAATAAACAGCCAATAGATTGCTTAATCCTGTTAAGAGTAGCTCTGATCATGTCTATTAAAAACAATTTCTATCCTGCGAAACTGAAAAAGACATACTTTGCAGAAGGTTTACAAAACTGGATAGTCACTGCACACAGTGTATCAAGCTCACTGGGGCAGTTTGTTAAAAACAGAATCAAAAAGTATAATTATTTTTAAAGAACTATTGAAAATATTAGGAAAAACTACAAAAAAATATTCTACTCGCATTTCTGCATGAAGTATATTAATAGCTGATATCAATTAAAAAGACTCTTACGCCTTAGAATTATGTTTGCAGATTGTTGAGTAGATAAACATAAATTTTTTACTTCGGTGTGAAAAATTTTGCGTATATATTTTTGAACGAATTTTATTTGTAGCTCTGTGCTCCTTCTGCTTTTTGATACATTTCTTTAACTTTATATAACCGAAAGCAGAGGATAAGGTGGCTGCAGAAACACGCGAAGATAAAGGAAGATCGCTAAATGGATCATAATTTCTTGATTTCATCGCCTACTAACAACAGAAAAGCCGGCTATAAAGTATAAGAGCATTATAATAAATGCTCAAGAAAAAGAATATTAATACATAAACTTGAACATAATAATAACTTTTCGCGGAAGCTATTATTAAACATATTTTTACTTATTTGTTTTTGAAATAAAGAGCAGTGCAATAAACTCTTTAAAATGTCTGCATAAAAACAATATTCATTTTAGACACTCACGCCTGTTTTGAACAATGTGCAGAGATACACTACGACACACATCCTAAACATAAGTTTTCTTCACCATATATTTTTATTTAACCTTTTTGCATAGTAAATAAGTTAGTTCTATTATTGTCTAACCTTAGACATTTTATAAATTCTTTAATAAAAGTGTTTTCTTTAATACTTCACCATTGGTGTCAGTTCTTTTCTTAAACATTTTTACTTTCATGATGGTAGCGTGCAGAAATAAAAAGTGTAAAAATGAAATTTTTATTGAAATCGCTTTTCTAATGCGTGCCCAATTGTCGCACATCCTATAGTTTATGATGGATAATTGAATGGATTTGCATTCTAATTGCTGTGCATTAACGTGTCGTGCCATTATACTCTCAAACACAGTTTTTTCTTTGTTGTTTTCGATAATTTAAACTTATTTTAAGGTTAAGTATTATTAAATTGCTACTAGCATTAGAATGGGCGTATTTGCTCACAGATGATTGATACTTACAATTAGAGATTGAATCATGATCAAAATTTCCAAATGATCAATTAAGTTTTATTTACAAAATTTAAAAATGTATTAATTTTTCTCCAACAATTTTTTGGCTTTTACTCTCCCATTATAAATTTCTTTTATGGTTTTATTTTGAGTTGTAAGTGTAGCTGCGCCTAACCTATTTCCTACTAAATCTAAACATGAAAACCCACAAAAGTCAAACATTTTCTTTTTCATGATTCACGAATCCATAGTATGTAATTTCACTAAATAGAGCAACAAGCAAATGCTTCGTGAAAGACCCAACAAATGCTTTCTACTCAGCCTTAGTTGTAGTGAACACCCTATATAATAGTCAACTTTTAATATGTCTTTAGTTTTAAAAAAACTAAAGGATACATTTTGCCAGCTGATCTCTTAGCAATTAAAGTTATTTTGTCGCTTAATAAGTTGTTACTTTCACTAATAACAAGTGCGGTGTGTGAACAGAATGAAAGAGGCAGTCGCGTTCAAATGTCTTGGTAAGGTTTCAGCTTTTTTGTTAAAAATAAAACATCGTGAGTTCAAAACAAAACAGAGGAAAAAAATAAAAACTGCAGTTAAAATCTCTTGCAGATTCATTTAGCAGCCTAAGAAATAGCTAAGGTGCCAGTCAGTACAATAAAGGCCAGGAAATCTTAGTGCAAACCTCGACATATTCTAAGTAAGTTAGCAAAGTAACAACGTTACAGAATGTATTTACCGTGGCTGATTTGGTTGAAGAGCCTGGTGGGTGATCAAGACAAAAATTTTCGCCGAAACAGCAGTATGATGTGCTCTGAATGGCTGTGCTGGTTAAAGTCGTTAGTTAGCTAACAAGATATCAAACAGCTTTCGGGAAAACAAAAAATATTGTTATGGGGATGGTGACGAACATTTGTTCAAAGTCATGCTTATAAGATTATTTAAACAAATTCCGTCAGGGCAACTTAAAAAAGGTAATAATGAATAGCAAATAACTAATAAATTTGTCCCTTGGCAATATATTATTAAAAACAAATCCTTCAAGTGCGAGTTGTATCAAAAATTGTTTTGTACCATGTATAAGGTGGTCCATACATAATTAAATTTAATACATGATACAATACATCGTGCAGTTCTTAATTAAAAATTTTTATTTGTTGCAATCATTTTTTAATTTAATCTATGTTAATTTGTGCTAGATTCCTTTAATAAATAGTTTGTAATTTTCTTTTAAAATTAAAAAAAAAATACATATCGCACCCTAATACAAAAGGGTCACAACTCAAAGTCCCTAAAAATTTTTAGGAGAGACAAAAAAACTATTTTGTTCATCGTGCAGAAGCAACACACTTTACACAAAAATAGAAGTAACTGTATTTTTTCAGCTAAAGAAGACAGTGATGTGAAAGAAATGTTTGCAGTAGTTAGAGATGTGCACTCTGAATTAATTTAAAATTGTCCTTTTTCTAATGCGACGATCCAATTCATCCCATAAATTCTCTATGGGGTTCAAATCCTGTGACTGAGATGGGAAATGAAGTTGATGGGGCACATTATATAGTAGCCATTCCTTGACAACATCAGCGGTATGTTTTGGGTCAATATCTAGCTGAAAGTACCAACCCACCGTAAGACCCAATTCACTCGCGGATTGCTTCAAATTAGCTTTAAGAATGTCCAAGTACACCATGCGATTCATATTAGTATCAATAAATGTTAAATTACATACCCCAGCCGCTGACTTGCAGCAATAATGCTTTATTATTTCGACGCCATACTTTTTGCTTGCCATCATAACCAAACAACTTGAACTTGCTTTCATCACTAAATAAAACATTAGCCGAAAAATTTTCGTTTGCATCAATAGCAAATTCAACTCGTTTCTCCATATTTATTTTGCTGATAAATGGCTTCTTTAGAGGCAAACGGTTGTGGATTGCATTGCTTCTCAATAAATGTCTCACCGTTTCTGGATGCACTGTAGCAATATCCTGATTTTTAAAATTGGTCTTCTTGGATTTTCTTGCACGTGTAACAAAATTTTGCGCTTAGCACGAAGAGTCAGTTTAGGTGGGGGACCACTTCTTGGTTTATTTTCTATACTATTAGTTTAATTATATTTCCGAATAGTTGTTTCAATACTTGATTTTGGATGCCCGACCAGTTCTCCAATCTCTCTTAAAGATTTTTTTCCTTTTAATATTTCACAATTAGCTCACGTAGTTTAACACAGATTTCTTTACCCACTTTGCTTAAATTAACACAACTACAATATTAATATCGAAGAACTAAACTTCTTTCTAACTAACGGTATCTAGTAAGGGCGTCTAAAGTGATTGGTAGCACTGTTTGAGTACAGAAATGCTTTTTGCGTACATACTCTACTTAAAAGCCGTATGCAGACTTTTCTGTCTTTGAAAAATGAATTTTGTTTGTTTTTGTTAATAAATATTTTTGGATATTAAATTTTTTTTTGATGAAATTTATTGTTTGCTGTTATATTGGAATTGTTTGAAATATATTTTAATGCTGCAATGTTTAAAGAAATCTCCAAACATCGCTTTTCAATGGGGTAGGTAGACTTTACTGTGTAACTGCATATACATATATTTTTTTGCGAATTTCAAGAGAATATTACAAAATATTTTAATAATTAATTAAGAAATCTAGCATAAATTAACGTAGATTAAATTTTTATTATTTTTTGTTCTAAATTTAAAGTTTCCCTCGTACTTTTTGTCTTCATAAAAGTCAATACATAGTCTATGCAAATATTAAGTGTTATTATATTATATTTGTCAAAATCACGGCCTCTATAGAAACATCTTTATTAATCTAATACTCAGTCTTGCTTTTATAACAGACATACTGCTGTGGTAGCAAAACTGAAGCCATATATACTTAAATAACGTCATCATAGGAATACCCTATATATTTAATTTTGAATAAGTTGATTTTGTTCTTATAGCTGAGATAAAAGTAAAATTATTTATAAAGCGTTTGCCTATTGAGACGTATGTGTAAATCACATTGGGACATCCTTTAATTTAATGTTTTAAAGTTTTTGACGCATTTACCCATCATAGTTCTAAATATAAAGAATGTCATATTACTTTTCGAACACTCTTTAGTCCTTGGTATGTTGTTGTTATAGCGGCTTTAATTTTTTTTTAATTTAAAAGTATAACTATTACAGTTCCAGAGATGGAGAACAGCGACAATTATATTTTTGTGTGTGATTATTAGGTTAAAGAGAAATATGTACTGAACCCATTATTTTTCCTGCGACCGTATCCGAGACGTTTAAGTAGAAAGAAAAATAAATTTTAATGATTTAAATTCTTACCTGAATCACCCATTATTTTACTTTACATATTCATTCATCAAACAGCTTATGTTTTTCAATAGATTTGCCACTGCAAACAAAGGAATAGCAAACACAATCAACACGTTTATTTACAGTTTTTACATCTCACATGCAACGAATAAATTGCATACTTTAAGGCACTTGCTACAAGAAAGATTTAAGCTTTTATATTTGTGAATAAGTTATTAGAATAAAAAGTTATTAGAACGCTTAAAGCAGATTGCGTGTAATTTTACACTTTCTATTTTATTTTCTTTATTTCCTTTTTTTATCTATTTATCGTTGATATATACGCTAGTGCAGACATAAATATCCACTTAATTATATTTTTATAGCATACTTCAAGAGGCGTTAACATTTGAAAATATTTTGCATATTTAAAGAAATTTTTAATTTTTTATACATTTATTATATTTAATAGTTTTCGTCTGCCTTTGAAGCCGACTTCTTGATTTTTTGTTAAGTTTATTTTCAGTTGTCTTTAGTTTAGTTAAGTTTATTTTACAAAATACGCTCTGAATACCGCTGCAGTTTTTGACGTTTATATTACTTTTTTTGTCTCTACTAAAGTCAACTATTCCCATTTTTATTTCACTTACTCTACTGACATTTTTCCTTTTGTATGTTTGATCAATATTGGATTCACGTTTTTTGTTATTTTTCTATGTTAGTTTCGTACATTCAACATACGCTTTCTAGTATTTTGCAAAAAAAAATGAACATTAAAATTTCACATTCTTTCTAGAAAAACTTCTGTGTCTTTGGTTTTTAAGTCCCTTTATTATACGTATCATCACTGAAGTTATTAAAACATTTATTCGCATGTGATATAAAGTATAAAAAGTTAATCGGTGTTTTTGTGACGTTCACATTGTTGCAGTTGCTCAACATTTAATTTCTTAAGTTTTTGTATCGTTTTTAGATATGTGAGCGTGTATGTGCATAAGTGTGTTCTGGAATTTATTAACTTGTGCCTTTTTTATTTATGTATTATCACCATGTTTGCATAAATATAGTTCAGTAGGTTACATATGTACTTTTATACTTTAGTGTATAATACATTTTTTATTGTGAATAACATGTTTGTTATGAAGTTTTTTTTTACCATAGTGATTTATTAGTGCTTTAACGATTAACTGTGAAGTTTTTGTATTAAACAGTCGTTCTGCGACTTATATTGGGAATTAATTGTGGATTAGAAGCGTATACTGTCTATTCCACTTATATTCTTTCAAACTATCAGCCAGATGTGAGTAGTAACATGTTTATTTACTTTATTAAATATCTCTTGGACAGTTTGTGTTTAAAGGTAAAGTGTGTATAGAAGAAATTCGCATAAAGATGTCGTTTCGACCAGAAAAAACAACTACAATGATCGAGGAATACAAAAGCCCCACTCGGACTGTTGAAAGAGAAACTGATCTTCGAAAATAGATGCCGTGCAACGACTTGACGGCTGGAACTGTGACTGAGCAATGAATCAAGATGCTTAACTGCAAAACTAATCTAGCCTCTGCTGAACTGTTTTAGAACGGAACAAAGAAATGTTAAAAATTAGACTAGGCAATGTAGCAGTCACATTTGCATTGCAAATTTGCAAGTCACGCTAGAAAAACATCCATGATTATTTTTACAAGCTTTAATACGATTGTATATCACTTTCGCTCTACACACTCCATATCACATTGGCTTTAAAACTTTTTTCATCCCTACAAATCAAGGTTGCCCTCTATTCGATTCTTCCTTTTCTTAAACTTTTTCAAGAACACAACCGGATGTAATCCATCGGATGTATGTAAATTAATTGTCGGCGGCCTGATCTTTTTTCTCTCTAATCGCAATGGATTGATATTCTAATGTAATGGAAAAAGTGTTAATAGTGATCTCGGGCAAAAGGGTGTTAATCCAACAAATCATACAATTCTTAATACAATTAATATTAAAACAATTATAAATCATGGCAACCATTTTTCATAAATTGCATTGCAACTCCTTTGATATATATACGTGTCGATATCTCATATACCAAGTCCGTAAATAATACAGAACACGAAAAAACAAACTTGTTATGAAGTTGTACAAAGACATAATTAATTTGTAACGGACGCAGAACTAGTCCTCATTAGATCTTATTGAATTTGAAGATCTTTTCGGTAAAACAAAGGGAGTTTTAGTAGAGGTGTAAACTTTAAAGTGGAATTAAACACAGGTGAATTTTTTAAACTCACGAAATTTCTTTCATTCACAAGATAATTTTCTGGCATTATAATTGAAATATGACTTCTGACATATGACCGTCACGGTTGGTTTAGCCGTAGACTAATATGGAGGTCCAATTTACAATTGCTTTTTCCAGCATTTATGGCTCTTTATCGACAATAACGTGGCGAATTTTATCCTCCAAGTGGTTAATTGATTAGGAAGTCTACCGGCGTTTTTTCGTCTCGGAAACCAATTCATGGGCCCGAAGCGTAAAACTATGTGGTTACCAAACATTTCATTCACTAAATCAATTGTGGCATAAACTGTGTGTCTTGTTGAAATGATGAACGAAATGGTATCAAAAATAATCATGGTTCTACAGCGGTCACGACTGATTGTAACGTTCTGACCAGCATCATTTTTAAGAAAGTCGGTTCAATTGTCACATCACTCCATAAATCGCACAGTTTTACAGATTTTCTGGATGTAACAGTGTCTCAACATACACTTCGGATTATCATCACTCCAAATAGAGCAATTTTTTTTTCTTGGAGTGTCCACTTTTGCTAAACAAAATTGGCTTATGAAAACGGGATATTTCGAGCAGAACAAGGTTTTTAAAATAATTTTGCACAATTCGGAATGTTTTTGATTTCGATTCAAGCTCATACTGCCTGGTTCAACACATCCTCGATGCCTAAATGCATATGAATACGTGAATGTTTTTGAGTAGTTCAAGTATTCATTTTTTAAAATTCAGAAAAAAATTACAACAATAAAACTGCAAAAATGCGCAAAAAGTTATTAGTCTTTAAAATGTGTTTATTTTTTATTTTTTATTTGGATTTCACTACCTGGAAACTTACTAATTTTTTAACTACAATGTCGTTTTGTGTAAAATCTGCCTTATAGATATTGAAGCGTTTTATTGAACAAAAAGTAATAAAAATTCATTTTTGCATTAAATAATTTTGTTTAAAAAAATTTTTAACAGATAATATGAATGCAAATGCATTTAATAAAGTGTCCTTTTTCTTTTGCTCTTTTATTTGAACTTTTTAGACAAATTAAAAGAAAGAATAAAATACCCTGTTATGCTTTTACAATTTTTCTGGCATTTATATCCATCAATAAAATGTTGTTCTTTCTTTGTTTCGCGCAACTCGTCCCCTGAAATTTCCCTTAATCGCCACTGTAAGCTCCTGACCATAATATTTGAGGTATCTTACACTTAACTGAGCAAGCGTTTGTATATCTACATTTAAGAAAAGTAGTTTCAATAAAATTTCTGCAAATTTTATGTCAAGTACATAAATTTTAAAGCATTAAAATTGCCCAGTTCTGTTTTAATTCGATTTAAAAATTTTGTGATATTAAAAAGCGAAAAAATTTACAATTTTAATAAAATCAAAGAAGCGTTATATGAAGTCTTGTGCTAAAGCAGAGAAGAAAATTTATTTTTTGCTTCAAAAAAAGAGAAAATGATTTATATTTGCACAAACTGAGGGAACTATTTAAAGGTGCCTTTGGCGCCATTCAATAAAATCGATTTAACGACATCACATTTCAAAACATAAAATCGGTGGCGGGACTCTGCAATCTACCTGAAAATCCAAACTTGCTGATAACTGATAGCACGATTTTAAATTACAATACTTGTCAAGTCAGATCGATTTGGTGCGAATGTATGGGCAGTTGTTTGTTTTGTGGGCAGGACCGGACTTTTGACATTGTTTGAAGAATTATTATAGAAGGCGGGAAATGGGCTAACTCGGTATTTGCTGGAGGGCCACAGCGCTTGCTGCCAATATCAGTGCAAACAAATACCCTTCTTTCCGACAACACAACCGATTAAGTAGTTTTTGACTTCTGTATTTCTTCAGACCGAGCTAATCAATTCCTGGCACTGCTACGTGACTATTTAACAAAATGATAAAACTTTAACAAAAAATCAAAGTTTACACAAAATGGTAGATCTTACGTACCCTGGTTTAAAACTTTGATTTCGCCTTCCATGAAAATTGTTCGTACTATCGGCACATTTATAATATTACAAACGTATCTATTCTGTATGTTTTATTTAAGAAGGTCTTTGCATGAGAGTTCGGTTTATCGCCAAGTCATTCATGTTGTCATCTATTGCCGTTCCTGTTTGCTTTGAAATTTCTTTTCACCAGATGAAAGAGTTAAGACGACAGAAAAGAATGATTTTAATTGCCTGCTTAAGTACAACTCTATAGTATTTGAGAATCCGATTTTATAATTTTTAACAATTTTTCATGTTTAGCATGAAACATATTTCATGAGCTGAGAGCAGTTTTTTCAAATCATAAATAGTTTGCTTTTGTTAAACTTTTTAGTATCCCAATAACGCTGAAATCTTTTAACTCCAGAGCTTGTATGCCCTCATAGCTTATACATAACCTACCTGAGTTCCTATTTTATAATTTACGTTTAAACGCTGTTACTTATTTGAATTGAAATATTTTCAAATAATTAAAAGACTTTTTATTTTTTCCCCTTAGATTGGGTAGCGTACGGCCACCAAAACGTTGTCGTAGCGATATGGATACAACATCAGCTTCAGATATTGTTATAATACATGGTAATTCTCATCCCGATTTGGCCAACTTAGTATCCGAACGTATGGGTATTAAGAGTGGTGGCTGTTCTGTATTTCATAAAACAAATCGTGAGACAATGGTGGAAATAGGTGATTCTGTCAGAGGCAAGGATATTTATATTATACAAACGGGTACCAAGTAAGTTATTTTTTGTTTGTAAACAAAAAACAAATTTTTTTTAGTAGTTAATTATTAAGCACTAGGTCATTATTTAATAAAAAATTTTAAAAAACTTTATTTTTTATTATTTTTGCAATATTTCGCCAAACAATTGGTTGGCATCATCAGGAAAAACAAAAAAGAAGAATATATAAATAATTATTCAAAATTGAAAAATTTTTTTTTTGATTAACAAATTCAAAAAATAATCAAAAACTTTTTCAAAAAACAAAACAAGCAAAAAACAATAAAAACTACAAATTGAAAAATTTTTAATAACTATACATACATACAAACAAAATTTCAATATTAAGAAAATTTTAAATGAAAAACAATTTTGAAAACAACAATTTTACAAAACAATATTATTTTACACATCTATTCAAAAACATAAATTTAATGACCAAACATTACAAAAATTAAAGTATTAATTTTAATATTATGCAGGTACAGAGTTATGTTTTATTGTTTTATGCACCAAATGTCTATAATTTTGTGCAACATTCTCCGTATCTGCTTTAAAATTTATTCTTTTGGTTAATGGTACTTTAATTATTTGTAACATTTCTAACATATACCGACGTTTATAATTATTTTCTAAATTTAAAATTGAAACATTTTCAAAGTTTGGATAGTGATTAACAAATATCTTTTTTCTTTTTTAGATCTTTTTTTATATATTTTTTATTTTCAATATTTCGCTTTCCTTTGGAAAGCTTCTTCAGGAAAAAATTTTTTTTTAAATTTGAAAACAAAAAAAAAAAAAAAAATTTTTTTTCCTGAAGAAGCTTTCCAAAGGAAAGCGAAATATTGAAAATAAAAAATATATAAAAAAAGATCTAAAAAAAAAAAAAGATATTTATTAAAGATAAAAAAAGATCGTTTAAAAACTATAAAGATAGTGATTAACTTTAGAGCAATGCGAAGATTATGCTGTTTTTTGTAAACTAATATTATTCCTGCATTTTTGGTCTGACCTATGTCCTGCGATTCTAGTTTTTTTTTTTGTGTCTACATAAACTTTATTACAATCCTCCTTATCATTACCGTTGCAAGGAATTCTGTACACTACATTGGACATATTTAATTTTTAAATTTATCCTTAGTTTTACTAAACAAGCTATTTATTGTGTTCGCATTCTTGTATGCCATTTTGTATTTATTTGTATCAAAAATTTTTGAATTATCTATTCTCTCAGACAAAACAGGTATATAAGTTATCGATTAATATATTTTGGGTTCCGTTCCACTACTTATAACTCTTGTCCTCCTATTATTAAATTAGTTAATTAACCTATTAGTTAATCGTACTGGAAAATTGTTCTTAGTTAATATATTTCTAATCTTTTCTTTGTTCTTTCTTTGAATTTTTTTGTCACTAACTGTTAAAATCCTCTCTATTAAATTTTTGGCCGTGTTAATAATAATTCTTTTAATAATAATTAATAGTTCTACCTGAAGCAGTTCGTTTTTGGTACGAATCTATAACTAATTCTTCATTTCTTCTTATTATTAAAATGTCTGTTTAGCATCACATTCCCTTTCAGTTGTAAATTTTACTGAAGTGTCAAATTCATTTAATTTTTCTAACATTTCGTTGATGGCAGATTCAGATGTAATACAAAACAAATCATCAACATATTTCGTCATAATTTTTGGTTTAACATTTAATTTTTCAATAACATTATCTAACAATTTCTCCATAACAATATCTGCCACAATTGGAGAAGCTGGAGAGCCCATCGGAAGTCCTTTTTGCTGGATATATATCTTTTCATTATACTGAAAATATCCATTATCTTCTATACAAAACTTGAGAATACGAAAAAATAAACCTTTCTCTATCTTTGTAAAATTTTTCAAAATTTTTCATTCCATTTTTCTTCTATTGTGTTGATCGCCAAATCAACAGGAATACTTGGAAAGTACGGTAATGATAAGGAGGATTGTAATAAAGTTCATGTAGACACAACAAAAAATAAATTGAAAACTAGAATCGCAGGACATAGCTCAGACCAAAAATGCAGGATATTAGTTTACAAAAAACAACATTATCTTCGCATTGCTCTAAAGTTAATCACTATTCGAACTTTGAAAATGTTTCAATTTTAAATTTAGAAAATAATTATAAACGTCGGTATATGTTAGAAATGTTACAAATAATTAAAGTACCATTAACCAAAAGAATAAATTTTAAAGCAGATACGGAGAATGTTGCACAAAATTATAGACATTTGGTGCATAAAACAATAAAACATAACTCTGTACCTGCATAATATTAATAATTAATACTTTAATTTTTTGTAATGTTTGAATATTAAATTTATGTTTTTGAATATATGTGTAAAATAATATTGTTTTGTAAAATTGTTATTTTCAAAATTGGTTTTCATTTAAAAAATTTTTTAATATTGAAAATTTGTTTGTATGTATGTATAGTTATAACAAATTTTTCTATTTGTAGTTTTTATTGTTTTTTGTTTGTTTTGTTTTTTGAAAAAGTTTTTGATTATTTTTTGAATTTGTTAATCAAAAAAAATTTTTTTCAATTTTAATTAATTATTTATATATTCTCCTTATTTGATTTTCCTGATGATGCCAACCAATGGTTTGGCGAAATATTGAAAAAATAATAAAAAATATAGTTTTTTTTTTTAATTTTTTATTAAATAATGACCTAGTGCTTAATAATTAACTACTAGAAAATATTAAAAAGGTCAAGTAACTATAATTATTATACAAAAAACAAATTTTAATAAATTTTTTTATAACACTTATACAGAGATGCCAATAACAATATTATGGAACTGTTAATAATGGCATATGCGTGTAAAACATCATCAGCTCGCTCAATTGTTGGCGTTATTCCATATTTGCATTATTCTAAACAATGTAAAATGCGAAAACGTGGTTGTATTGTTTCAAAGCTATTGGCAAAAATGATGTGTACCTCAGGCTTAACACACATCATTACTATGGACTTGCATCAAAAGGAAATACAAGGTTTCTTCGATATACCTGTCGATAATCTCAGAGCTTCTCCATTTCTTTTACAATACATTCAAGAAAGCGTATGTTATATTGAAGAAGAAAATCACATCTAAATTAATGTTTCTCTAAAAAATTATTAGATACCTGACTATCGTAATTCTGTTATTGTAGCCCGTAATCCGGGTTCTACACAAAAGGCCACCTCTTATGCTGAACGTTTACGATTGGGTATTGCTGTCATTCATGGTGAACAAAAAGAAGCAGAAAGTGATCAAGTTGATGGTCGTTATTCGCCACCACCAAATAGGTGAGTTTCAAAAAGTTCCATTTAGATTATTTTATTATTTTTTGGTGACAAAAATTATTTTTTATTTTGAGTTTTTACTTTGCTACTCGTGCCTATTTTAATTTCGCAGAAAATGTATATACTTTGATCTGTTTTAAATTTTAATACTCTTAAACATAAATGTAGGTGTGTATAATTACTCAATACAACATCCTTAATTTATCATTGCTTTTGTACTTGTGTTCATAAATATATATGTTTGTGCAACTACTCTTCACTTTTAGTCATTATTTAATATACTTTGGTTAGCCTTTAAGCATATTTGTTTTCATTTGCCATTTTTGTCTATCAGATTGTTATGTAATCATAACTAATAAAACTGTTTTTAATTTTCCCATAAAAAGAGTTCTTTAAATTTAACTTTAATTTCATTTAACTGATATTAAAAAAAGTACATTTCAACTATCAAATTGCTAAACTGGGTATAGCTTTAGATTAATTTTTTGTTCCATCTTTGAATATTTTATTTATTGTTTTTTATAATTGTAATTAAGTGATTCCCTTTTTTTATAAATTTGCAACGTTCTTTGCATGCTGTTATTTTTTTTTTTGAAAATTTTAATAAAATTAAAAGATAAAAATTTATTTCTGATTCGGCTGTGCTAAAGTACTATGAACGTCAGAATCTAATTTATTTATGTAAAGACATTAATCAAAAACAAAAAAAAAATTAATTAAGTCTTGAAAACCTGACGATTACATTCTATTTATATCCAACACCTTTTTAAACACTTTTTTGTTGGGAATGACACTCGGATTTTTCTGTAAAGGTGCTTTCACAAAAGCTCAATAGAATTAAGGTCTGAGAATTGATGTAGGTGATCTAGAGCCATTCGGTATAAAAAGCATTTCTAAACACATATCGACATAAGTTTTGGGTCGTTACCATATTGAAAGATTTTTTTGCTTGCCAGTTCCACTTTTTCAACTCTTGCAGCAATATTGTTCCTCAAAATATCTAGGGAGTTCGTTTTATTTATTTTAGACTCAATAAGTACTAACTTGTCGATTCCATATGGCAGCCATAAAGTCCAAAGATCAAAAGGTATTTGCCGTTTCAAGTTTTATTGCTGTATAATATGTTCTTTCAGAAGTCTGAAATCTATTTTTTGTTCTTTTTTTTGCCATTTTCATGCACCTCTGTTAACTTAATTGAGATGTGTCTGTTTTCTTCAATGTTTTGGTAACAGCATTGTTGCCGGCGGCACTTTTTCCCTGAAAAGATTTAATTTATACATTAATTATTATTATTAAAATCCACATTGGTGGAATTTGCACCAAGAGAAATTTTGCAAACTATTCCTAGTTTTTTTCTTGTTATTTTTTCAGACATACGATTGCTTCCAAATTGCAGAGTAAACTACTTATCTCTGTTATAAATTCTCGTTTTAACAATACATTGTACATTTTTTTGTTAATTTTTCAAATGTTTACGTGTTTACTCTGTCCTGCTAAACTTTTTTCCTTCTTATTTTATTTTAACCTCTAAGTTTGAAACAGCCGTCTTGTCTATTAAAATCCCGTTCATGTAACACAGTATTTAAAATTCTAATTAATGCACAACTTAATTCTGTTAGGGGTTAGAACTCTAAATTTGGGTACCAGATGTGCCTTTTATATTATCAGAGTTAAAAGTGTTATTGCATCCTTTCAAAATTGAGATAACCCTTTATAGTCTTTGTCTACACTGTGGCTCTGCTTAAAACTCACAAAAAAAACGTTAAAATCAAGCAAGGAAATATGTAAATTTTGAAATCAAATGAGTTATTTCGGAAACAGCGCCGCATATCGAATCTAATTTAACAAGGTTTTTATGTTTTAATATTAAAATATCTTTAAAATCGGTTAATCAGGAATGTATTTTCTTTTTTCTTTTCTCGTCTCTGAGTTAGATTAGGTTTTCTCCGGCAATCTACTTTTTCTACCTCTTCGTTCCAAGCTTTTTAAAAAACTCAGACTTGGTACCTTCTAAATAAGGATCCATCTTAAAATCTTAGTACACACGCAGAGAAAATCCCTTGTTGATCCAGATATAGACTAATATACTTTGGCGTCCTTAGCAATAAGATAAATTCTGTACCCAATGTATTTTTGTCTTCTCATATTTCATAATACTAGAGTAACCAATTTAACTTTAATATCGAAATAATTCGTTTTTCGCTCTAAGAAAATGATAGAAAATTAAAAGTCGATTTTAAACACAGAATTCTTGCCACTGGTGCTGGCACTGTCTAATCCAACTACAGCACATTTCGCTAATTTATAATGAGACTCCATAATGGGTGTCATTCTCAATTTACGATTGTTCTTGCAAATACTGTTTCGTTTTGTTAATGGCGTTAAGTAATATTTGGGCTTTTGTAACGGATCTCTCGATTAGATTTCCAGTTCAGTTTTTTGTACCTTAACACGAGACCTTCCGATAGTTTTGGTAATTTGACTTTCGCTTTGACCTTTTTTTTTATACTTTTGGGAGCACAAACTATCACCTTGCACGATCTGATGCTTAGTTGTAAATAAAATATTTTTTAGGCTTTGAAAATGTGACCTTAGAACCACTTTTCGCTATTATTAATCAATATTTTTTCTAAACGTAAACATATTATTGTTGCTTTTTTCCGTTGTTCTTATTTTGTAGTCCCTTAAAAAATGACATATTTTTTATTAGGATAGCTTGTTTTGCATTAGCAATTCTTTAATTTTTTAAAGGCAGTGATACTTCGCATCGGCATTATATTGTCACGTTTTCTTATGCGATGAACCGCATTAGGGCAGTCACCAACGGGCCCTTGATTTGAAAGCCAATGATAATTTTTTACGATAAATATTTTAAATAATTGAATAGTTTTGTAAAAAACAATTCAAACATTTTTTTGCACCAACTCTAAAATACATATCATAATATTTCACACAAGTCACGACCAACACAAAATTACAAATTTAACAAATAGCACAATTTCGATTACAACACACTACTGCAGTTTAAAGTGACAGCTGTAGCAGCACCTGTGCAAATCACATTATTTGCTCCATTTTTAAATGTAACATTTTTGTTTTATTTCAATTGTTTTTTTTTTTATTTTATAAAACCATATAATTATTTCATATGCTAAAATATAATATTTGTTGCATCTTTTCGGTTTTGCAATACTTTTAAATCAATTTTGTTATATGAATTAGACTTCATTTATTGTGTATTTTGTATCAAGTTTATTCAGCCCTATTGCAGATTATAGTTCTAAATTTTGAAATATTTCAAATAATTGGTAATTATATATTTGCCCAAAAACATTTGATGATGATTAGAAACAGGGCATGATGTTGTTTATCTTATGTGTCCCAGTCAATTAAAATCCTGTATTCAAATGGATGCGGTACTATGTTTTTATAGGCCATTACTGAATTCGCAGATACAACGAATTTTTATTTTCCTTTTTTTGTTATGTGGATGTTAGAATATTCAATTTTGTAATAATTGTAATAAAATTATTTTGTGTCATGAAAAAGCGTTATTGAGAAATTTACCGCCCTTTAAAATTTGCTCTTGTAATAGCTCTGAAAAAATTTGTTTCAAGTTGACAATCATTGGCAAAGTTTAACTCGGGTCATTTCTGAGTGAAGAGTCAATTGCCATGGAAACGGTTAAAATCAACATTTTAACTAACCGCCTGCAAGGTCTTTTAAAAAAATATGACAACTCAAGTCACAATACCCGGGCCTGCTTTATAATAGCAGATTAGGGGATTCATCCCTGTTGAGGAATTATTAAATGTTTGAGGGAATATTTGGTACAGATAATACTCATAAATTTTGCAAAAAAGCCTTCGACTTGCATTCAAATTAAAACGGTTGCCTCTGAGTTTTATTTTTTGTGGAACATATGACTCTACGTTGTCTATCTAATAGCAATGGTCCTGTAGAAGATTTTATTTAGTTGGTTAATAGATGTGTAGTGGTGAATCGCAAACGCTATTTGTATTTAGTTATCAGCTAAAAGTTTCACGCCTGATTTAATTTTATAAGCTTTTTTGTGTTTTTTGAAAACTAATGAATTAAAGTTGACTTGTTGTACCATTTGTACTGTAAACAGTTGTGCGATTTGTTAACAAACCATTCAATGAGAACTAATATTTCAAGAGTTCCAATTGCTAAAAAAAATTAAATCGAGCTGTGATTGCAATAACTCCTCATCCCACCCTTAGGATTAGCGATGTTAACAATTTTGGTAACTTAAGTAAGAAATTTCAGTACAGCGATTGTTCTAATTCTAATTGCGTGTACAAGTTCAAAGAAAAAGCCACAAAGGTAGTCATTATAACTAAAAGTTGGAATTAAAAAACTAACGTATTGTCAGCATATAGAATATATTGTCATAAAATTCTAACATATCGTATCGTGTTGGCATAAAATTCGTTGTTAAATAATTTTTTGAAATATTATTTGCCTACGCATGTTAAAAGTAATAACATTTGTAACTTTTAACATTCAGCTTTAAGTTTGTTATTAGGAGAATAACAAAATTGACATAAAAACTTGTTTGTATAAAGAAATATTTGTGTCAAAAACAAAATATGGAAATATTAAATTTCTCATTTCCTATTTCTTCTATGATGATTGTATAAATAGAAAAATTTAAAATTGATAGTTACTTTGTAGATAGACAGAGATAGATGATGGGAGAATGCTAATGAAGCTTGTAGCGAATCGGAAAGTATATTTCATTCTGCAGATTTCTAAATTTTACTGTTGTCTACAATTAATCACAAATCATGACGAACTCAGGTCTAACTGCAAAGTATATAATTATAAAATGATTATAATGTGTTGTCTTAGATTTTATGCGTAATTTGCGGAATAGAGCTGAATAACTGATAACAAAGTTCTAGGACTTATGTGGGTTTTAACTTCATGTGTGCTACTTTTTATTTAAAAGTGTTTTGTGTACTTAGCAGTTTCTCATTTTCCACAATTTCTTTAGGTATAATACTTTGCTAGTTGTGTATTTTAGTTATAATTTATTTGTTTATTATTATTGTAACCTTAAAAAAGCGAAATTCGAAAGAAAACAAACAAGAAAAAAAAACAAAATTTATTTTCTATTTTATTACAATTGTGTTCAAAACAAAATCAATCCAGTACATATGACATAGGAAATTCAGTTGAAATGTGCTTACCAGCAACATCTAGGTTGGTATTTTTTTATTTAAATGAAAAAATAAATGAAAAAATTCATAACACAAAAAATTACTTAAAAAAAAACATTAACATTTTCATAAAATATTGAAAATAAAAATATAATAATAAATATTCAACAATCACTTACTATTCACATTCATTCTAAATGAAATCAACAAAAACAAAATCATTTAATTGCAATACACATTCACTTCACCTTAACAGCCGCACTCGTACAGTTAGTGTATCGGTAGGTGTACCCGATCATCCACCAAAAGTAAAGCCGCCTATCAATGTTGTAGGCGAAGTTACCGGTCGTATTGCTATTATGGTGGTAAGTACTTTTTTTGTTTGCTTAGTGACTGTTAAAATTTATAATTTTTATTATTTGGTATTTTTTTATTTTCGAAGGATGATTTAATTGATGATGTCCAATCCTTTGTGGCTGCCGCTGAAGTTTTAAAAGAAAATGGCGCCTGTAAAATTTACGTTTTGGCCACTCATGGCTTATTAAGCTCGGACGCACCTCGTTTAATAGAGGAATCTCCCATCGATGAAGTGCATATTTTGCATCTCTTAATTAAAATTGTTCAAACTAAATTATTATTTTTTATTTAACAGGTCGTTGTTACAAATACCATTCCACATGAGATCCAAAAACTACAATGTCATAAAATTAAAACTATTGACATTTCTATTTTAATTGCCGAAGCCATACGCCGTATCCATAATAAGGAATCCATGTCCTACTTGTTCCGTAATGTCACCTTAGAAGATTAAATACTTTGCATTTACTTGATTTCAAATATTATGAATCACTGTTAATGATGTTGTTCCAGTTAAGAAGGATATTGTTTAAATTCACATCCTCGTTTATATAATTTTACATAGAAATCTTTTAAAAATTGTATTTAAACATTTCAACAAGAACCAATATATTTATTATTCCTTTATGTTTTTAAAACAATTTTTTCTTTCTTTTTTCCTTTAAAGTTTGTTTATAAACATTTTTATTTTTTTTGCCACAAAAATTTTCTTATATTTAAATAGCGTTTGTTTTATTTCCCTTATTCATTTATTTTTTTTTTTTTTTGATTTTCGTAATTAAGTCAAAATTATTGTTTTTAATTATTACAAAAAAAGTTGATTTAAATAAAAATAAGTTAAGAAACAATTAATATTTTCACATTTTAAACCAAATTTAATTTTTATTTAATCTTGATGAGGCTTATGAACATTCATTTCGAAAATATGTATAAATGCGCTTCACTTGTTTGTTGTTCTTAAAGTATTATAATATACCACTTCTCAACATCAACACAAATTATATAATTCGTGTTCTAAGTTATTTAAGAAAAAAAGTGATTGCTGTAGAAATCGTCAGCCATGTTCAGAGACTGGCTGACGATTTCAGCCAGTCCTTTACAAATATGATAGTGTAAACAAAGTACTATGACCTTGAATTCTTGTATGCTAATTTTAAGTTTGGTTATTTTAAATAACTAGCGATTAATAACTATTAATTATATTATTGTTCTTGTATGCTTGATGTCGCTTTAACGGTAATATTTGATCCTTTTAATTATATTTTCGATCTGCACGTTTTGTTTCGTAAGTATATGTAGAACGAAAATAGTATTCGCTTTGTTATAGCAACAATCAAAATTCTATTAATTTTTTATTTAGAATTTTTGTTAAATAGGTTAAATACAAGTATTTTGTCTCATAACAAATATAAGCTGCTTTGATTTTAAGTTTACTATAACCTCTTTTCTTTCTTATTTCAAAAGAATCTTCTAATATTGACGACTCTAGTAGTCTCAGTTCTTTAGTTAAATGACAACTATGATCAAATGAATTTAGATATTTTTTACTGATACCAATTTTTACAGATATGAAAATAAATAATAAATTCTTTAAAGCTGGTTAAGTCCATTTTTGGCAATAAGCAATTGCATTGAATGCATTGCATTGATTGGTTAAATAGATAATGCTTATTTTGTGTAGATACCTGATAATAATGTAGAAGTCGAAAATAGTGTTTAGGTTCTGCTAGCGTTAACTTAGCCGGATTAAGATAATTTATCCGATTAGACAAATAATTTTAAAAAATGGTAATTTCGCTACCATTAATGGCAAAATTCGTCGACATAATAGACATAATAGATTTAATATTTCTCCAGCACATTAAACTTATTTTCAACAACTTTCTCATAATGAAAACAATTTAGAATTTAACTTGCTGAAATCGTGTTATAATCGTGTTACAATTCGCATGTTACGTATAAATAAAAAAAAAATAATTTTAATATTGATAGCGCTACGCTAATTGTCCGTGTACTCTTATGATAATCCAGTATTTAGCTTTATTTTTTATTTTAATACAAGAACTTTTTAGCTTAACTGTGCTGTAACTTAAATTTAAAAACCACAAATGTTAAAATCGTTTAAATAATTAAATATAGGATTTTTCAACAAGTTTTTTTATAAAACAAAATAAAACAACGTTAATCGCATCACAGTTTTGAGTTTTAAAGCTGAAATAGACAAAAATTAGTCCAGTGGTTTTAATGTTCGTCAAACGTTCATTAAAGAAGAAATAAAAATAGAACCTGTGCAAATTGCGAATAAGTGCAAAGCATAAAAAGCAACAATAATACATACTCTAGAATATTCGAAAGAATGACAGAGTTGCAACACAGGGTAGTAACTCAACACCCCCCCACAAATCTGTATATCCTTTCGATATCGGAATACAAAACAAAAATACTGATAATAACATCTACTTCAGTGCTAGACATTCTACAAATTTCATGTGTTTGGACTTAGGTAGGTTCGTGGTAAGTATATGAGCTGGCATGTCGGCTGTTGAAATGTACTGAATTTCAATTTCATTTGCTCGAACTATTTCCCTTACATGTTGACATTCAACATCTATATATTTACTTCTTCCATGGAGTACCGGATTTTTCGCCAAATTCTGTGCTCCGAGATTGTCATAATAAACTGTTATTGGCCCGTTCTTGGGATAACAATTAATCTCGTTCAGTAGCCGCTTCATATAAACCGCTTCTTTAGCTGCTGTTGAAAGCGCCACAAATTCAGCTCCTGTGCTGCTTAGTGCGATGTTCGATTGGTTTTTGCTTTCCCAACTGAATGCACAACCAGCCAGAAAGAACGCATAACCAGTATAGGATTTCCTATCCCCTGCACAATTTGCCCAATCAGCGTCAACAAAGCCTTCCAGTCTTTGTGTATTGTAGTTTAAGTCCTTAGGTTGCGGATAAATATCGTAACAAATGTTTAACGGCCCTTTGATGTTCAGAATGTGGATCGTGATTCTTTTGAGCTATCTTACATACCGAATGTAAAATATCCGGCCTAGTACTTATTGCCAACTACCTCAGCGTTCCAATAATCGACTGATATTTATTTGAATCAAAGTGTTGACAATTCTCATTGTTGCAAGTTATTTGAAAACCAGGGTCAAGCGGGGTAGATGCTGGTCTACAGGATTCCATACCAAGTTCTTGTAGAAGATTGTTTATATACTAACTGTGACCGACACTTATTTCCTCAACTTCGCCATCACGTTGAATTTCCATACCGAGAAAATGTTTTTCTTTGTCATTATCAACCAATTTAAACCTCTTCGAAATTTAAATCATTTATGTCCGAACAGGAAATTAATATGTCATCAACATATACTGCAACAGACACGAACTTGCTTCCATTTTGCAAACTGCATTAACAGGGCTCACTAGGACATGGTACTTAACCAATTTTTTTAAGAGCTTTATCCAAAGTACTGTTCCATGCGCGGCCAGATTGTTTCAAGCCATAAATGGCCTTCGGCAGCCTTATGAAAACTTGCTCTTTTAACCCACTGTTTAGGTATGATATTGATATATCCACATGGTGCAAATGGAGTTGTTTTTCTGCTACAAGTGCAAACATCATTCGAAGTGTTGAGTATCTAATCACTGGCGAAAAAGTTTCTCTATAGTTAATTCCATATTCTTGTCTTCACCCTCTTGCAACTAACAGTGCTTTGAACTTTTCAATTTCTCCATTTTCATTTCTTTTAAATGTCAAAACAGCCGATTGCCTTTTTGCCAGCGGGAAGATCGACTAATGACCATGAGTCATTTTCTTTCAGTGAAGCAAACTCTATTCATAGGCAACTTCCAATTTTTAGAACTTTCACTCTCTACAGCTTCATAATATGTTTGCGGTATCGAAACATCACCAACACCAATAAAATTTATTGTGTTTTAATTAATTTAATTTGGACCTACCAGAACTTCTAGCCTCACTCTGCAATAAGTTTTGCTGATTTTCACCAGCACCCGCTACGTTAACGTCATTCAGATCAAAAGCAATAAAATTAGATTCTGAACTAGAATCATATTCGTCTTCCGTTTGTGACCCAATTGATATTCTGGCGTCACTGTCAATCGCTATATTACTGGCAGTGATAATTTCATCAAATATTTTCACATCAGCTTCTTTTTTATCCGATTCAGGCTTCGCTATTTTAGAAAAATATTCGAAAAACTTAACATCTCGTTTTTCAACAACGCATCGTTTGTTTACGTCATGTAATCTGTATGCTTTAGCGACCAAAGAATATCCAACTAATATTTACTCCTTCCCCTTTGCTGAAAATTTTCCAGATTGCATTTTCTCTAAACCAACCACTTTGCAACCAAAAGTACGTAAGTGACTGACTTCAGGTTTCTTATCATGACAAATTTCAAAAGGCGGTTTGTTTTTCTTATATAAACGGCAGTGTTTACTGCTTCTGCCCACAAGCATTCGTTAACGTCTGTATGAACAATCATACTCCGGGCCATCTCAACTATGGTTCCGTTGGCTCGTTCTCCCGAGGAGTGTGGGGAACCGTTAATTGCCTTTGGATACCATTCACATCTAAAAGTCTGTCAAATTGGTTATTGATGTATTCACGACCATTGTCGCTTCTAAGAATTTTTATTTTTCTCCCAAGCTCTCAACCAATGCTTTAAAAGCTTTAAATTTTAAAAATTTCAAATTTTTCACTCTTTTGCTTTATGAAATACACAAATATATATCTTGAATGGTCGTCAATGAACGTAAGGATATAACGAGCGCCTCCAACCGATGATGTGTTCATTGGCCCACAAACGTCGGTGTGAATTAAATCAAGCAAGCTGTTTGCTCTTTCCTGAGCTGTTTTTGAAAATGGTAGTGCTCTGTAAATTACCAAGTCATTCAGAGACCTAAAATTAAGATGACCGTAACGATTGTGCCAACGTGTAGCTTCGTTATTCTGCAAACAAACATTTTTATTAGAAAATTTTAAGACAACAAACAAATCGCCCTCTTTTGTTGCCGCCAATACAATTTCTCCACCTTTTTCCTTAATTTCAGCAGTATTGGCTTTGAAGTCAACAGTTAACCCGTTTGCTGTAGCTTTTCCAACAGAAATGAAGTTTCCGACTATACCAGGAACATAAAGTGTCTCGTAAAATTATTTTACCCTTTTCCGTTTTTTTTTTACAACATCGACTTCATTTTGCTGTAGGCGCCGCTGGCTCTCTTCTATTAATTTAAGTTTGAGTACATCAAGTGTTGGTAAAGCATCTCGGGTTTCCATCGCGACCACAAAGTTTTCAAAATCTGATGATAAGCTTAATAGTAAAATAATTACCATTAACTCATCGCCCAATACGATTTCCACTTCAGCCAATTTTTCTGCAGTCTCTGTAAATTTGTTGAGATATTCGCTCACGTTAGATACATCGGTCATACGTAGACCCAAAAGCTTTTTGTAAAGACTGACTTTACGTAAAGGACCACTAGGTTTAAAAATACCTTACAACTTCGTCCACGCTTCATGAGCTGTTTTGCAGTTCTTAATGTAGTTTAGTTGTGATGCTTTTGCCAACAACATTATGATGGCAAGCGCTTTCTCGTTTCTTTTCTCCCATTTCTCAGCCTCTGCAACTTCTGGTGGTTTACTTACAGTGCCATTTGTAACGCTCCACAAGTTCGAATGCGCTAGTATAAACCGCATTTGGATATACCGTTTTGTTTTTTTTTTTTTAATCTTCCTTAATCATTGAATCTTTCACATTATTACGAAATTTACAATGAGTATTCAAATCTTAGCCTAAGAATAAAAAGTCTTCGTTGCCACTGCAACTACAACATTAAGTTCCCACGGGTGTTGTCTTCATCTGGTTCAAAGGTTCCCCTCCTTTTAAGACGTTTATGGCCTTCAAATATGAGCAAGTCTCTTGCAAACTGATTTGGATGAGTTGTAACTTTTGATTTATAGTTTGTGATAATTTTCCTAGTTTCCTCACGAATAGTGGGAATGCTGAGATCTCTGTGAATATTATTATTCCTGATGTACCACGGGGCACACGTTATTATTCGCAGGAGTTTTGACTGCCGTCTTTGTAGTTTTTCGATGTTAGATGACGAAGCAGTTCCCCATAGTTGTATACCGTATAACCATATGGGCTTTAAAATGGCCTTATATAGAAGGACCTTAAGCTCAAATTTTAATGAGGATCTTGGTCCGATAAGCCAGTAAAGTTGGGCAGATTTCAGCTTTGTGTTATTTTTGCCGCTATGTGGTAAGTCCATGTGAGACGTCTATCAAGATGAATTCTGAGATATTTTGCTCAGGAATTCTTATGCCATCAATTGAAATCGGAGGACAGTTTTCTCTTCTCAAGGTAAAAGTAATGTGAACGCACTTTGAGGCATTTACTTTTATCTTCCATTTTTTGAGCCATATCTCCAACACTTTTATGTGTGCTTGAAGTTGTTCAGATGCAACTTTTGTATCTTTGTGAATGCTTACAAAAGCAGTATCATCAGCAAATGTAGATGTATGAGTTAGTGGACTAGTGGGCATATCAGCGGTAAACAAAATGTAAAGGAACGGCCCAACAATGCTACCCTGTGGTATACCAGCAGAAATTTGTTTCGTGGAGGATAAAATAGATTTTGATCTTATATGAAAAGATCTATTGCTTAAGTAATTCTTGAATAATTTGTGCACATTTACCGGTAGCAACTCTACAATTTTCGATAATAGACCACTGTGCCAGACCTTGTCAAATGCCTGTGTTATGTCTATAAAAAGCGCTGAACAATATTGTTTACTTTCGAAAGCACTTCGGATGAGATTTGTTATCCTGTGCACCTGTTCTATAGTACCGTGCATCTTCCTGAATCCAAACTGATGGTCTGGGATAATGAAATTTGTATCAATATGAGACTTTAGACTCTCAAGCAGCAATTTTTCAAAAAGCTTCGAAAAGACCGGCAGCAAGCTTATTGGGCGGTACGGCGTTACTTGTGAAATATCTTTACCAGGCTTTGGTATCATTACAATTTCAGAATGTTTCCATAGCTTCGGAAAAGCACCAACACGTAACATGGAGTTAAAAATAAATAGAATACCCCGTTAAGCACAAATAGGCAGATTAGTAATCATAGGTACAGTGATTTTGTCTGCGCCTGGTGCTTTTCTAGCTTTCAGCGATTTAACAGTAGTTTGAATCTGAGAAAATCTGAACTTCATTGGACTCTCTACTATATCGTTAATAATGATAGGGTCAACATGGGAGTTAGTATCATTTGAAACAAATACTTTCTCTAAATGTTTGGCAAATGCTTCAACTTTTTCCTCAGCGGTCTTTGCCCATTCACCGTTGTGTAGTCGCACAGGAGACTCGTATGCAGTAGAATGTTTCATTCTTCTAACAGCCTTCCATAAACTGTAGTCAGACTGCTCAGTGGAGTCTAAGCTTTGCAAGTACTTCTCCAGATTGCGTTCCTTATCCTCCTTCAGTGCATTACGCAAATTTTTTTGGCACTCCCTCAGTTATGTCTTTAGGTTTGGTGAACGACATTGCTGCCATTTCCGCCTTAATTTTCTTTTTTGTTTTACTAGAAGCTCGATACTGCGGCTGAAGCTGTATTGATGCCTGGGTTTGATACTGACCGTGACCGATGAAGCCATAGTAGCATCTGTCAAGATGTTGGTGACGAGCTCTACAGCATCCTCAATTTCTTCTTCAGATTTCAAAGAAATACTTTGCGGCATGTGTGCGCTAACATACATTTTATATTTCAGCCAATTTGTTCGCTTGATTGAATAGATACTGCTTTGCTCCTCCTTATTAGGGGCATGGAAAAAACTCATTAGAGTAGGCGGGTGATCTGAGGAGACATCGGTTGAGGGAACCAAACAAATAGACTCACGTCTTATGTTACGCGTAACGGCCAAATCAATTACATCGGGAATTTTATTGCAATCCGTGGGCCAGTAAGTGGGATGACCTGCAGATAAAGCGTCCAATTTATTAGCAAAAATTGCGTCAAGAAGTTGCCTTCCCCTTGGTGAAACAAGGCGGGAGCCCCAGAAGGTGTGTTTTGCATTGTAATCGCCTGCTGCAATAAACTTAGGTCCCAAGGTTTTAAAAAAATCCAAAAACTGATCTTTGCTAATATTGTGTCTAGGTGGGCAATATAATGCAGAAATAGTTGTGCCACTCTGAGGTAAATTAATTGTTGTAGCCTGGATGTGTTCCGTTGAGTACTCTGGCATAAGATAATGATCGACGTCTTTGTGAATCAAAATTGCTGAACCGCCACATGCTCTGCCACCTGGGTGTTTTGTATCGTACATGTAGAAATCCTTCACCCTGAAAAAATTTTTCCGCGTAAAATGAGTTTCAGAAATGAGGAAGACATCAATTTGTTGGGAGTGCAAAAATTGCTGCACCTCCAACTTATGTTGGCCAAGGCCATTAGCATTCCAAAAGCACATTTTCAGTGGAGCCATTTTATCTATTTTTTGCTCAATAACTGCATAAGCATAGTCTGATTCTGCAACATCTGCTGAAACATGCTCTGCACATTTCTCATGAAATTGTTCATCGCTTCAATTAATTTCTCAATTGTGCTCTGAGAGCCTGGCAAATTTTTGGGTGCATCGTCCTTTAGAACGTTAGAATAAGAAAATGTTTCCGTAGAATTATTCTTTTTCGTCCTTCCCTGTGGTGCTGACCCTACTTTCAATGCTTGCGCATACGATGTAGTCTGGGAGTTCGTTACCTGTTCCATAGGAATTGTCCTATTGGAAGTAGAGGGCAATTTCGGAAAATTTCCCCTGTTGGGGGCTGGAGCTTGTCGTCCTCTCGTTGATGCATCCCTGAGTTGCAAAAATACTTTGCAACCACGGTAGTTGGCAGTATGGTTCTCTCCACAGTTGCTGCATTTTCTGGTGTTTGCATCAGTTTTATCTAATCCGCATTCCTTCGTTTTATGAATGCACCCGCATCTTACACAAACAGACGACAACTTGCAAAAGGACTTGGTATGTCCGTACTCTTGGCAGTTATGGCACTGGGGAGGACCCTTTCGTTTAATTGGTTATTCTACCACTATCCTACGGTTCAGAAGATATCTTAAGGCGTAAATTGGATGGCTCTCGCCCTTCTTCAAAGTTATTGTATTGAAACTTTGAACATAGGTTGAGGAATTTTCTCGCGGTTTATTATGTTATAAATATTTTTCACCTCATAACCCTCATTTTTAATAGCGTTTTTAATTTCCTCGGTAGGCACAGAGCTGTCGATACCTTTAATTACCACTAGAAGGCCCTTTGCACTTTTAAGCTGGTAAGTATAATAATTTTTATTATCAGCATTTATTATGGCTCTATAGCTTTTTTCATTATTCGCCTGAATTTTGGTTTCGGACACATTTCCCTTGCGTAAGGAGGCGACATAAAAGTTTTTCTTATCCACAATTTTGGTCAACTTAGTAACCAAGGAATTATAGCATGCCTCAAGCAAATATATTGGGGGCGGTTTATATGCTTTTCCGGTGGCCATTGCATTTTCCGTTTCCAAGGTGTCCAGAATAGCAAACCGATTCTGACTTTCCTTGGTTTTTTGCAATTTTGTGTCCGGTTCCATATATGAGGATCTGGGGCTTGATTTACGCTTTGTAATGGTAACGTATCGGTCCATACCTGTTAAAACTTTATTATTATTCTCACCTGATTTAATTTTCAATACTGCCCCAGTATTTTTAGGCTTAGTTCGCTGTAATTGTTCGGTATTGTTCTTATTAGCAGAATAAAGAACCCATGGAATATTGTTATTTCGTTCTGGGCACTTGCTTAAATTTGGTTCCCTCACACTCAAATTTTCATTAGTGAGATGACCAATCTTACTTGGTTTCACTGTTAAATAATTTGCATTAAATGCATTAAATGCAAATTATTTAACTGCTAAAAATAAGTGCTAAAAATCGCTAAATTAGCACCCCACTTTCATTAACACTTTAGCCGTGCAAAAATGTTGCCGGCGGCAAAAAATGGTCTGCTTCGGAGTTTGAATATTGTTCTTACTATAACTCCCGATTTCAATGATATATATATATATATATATATATATATATATATATATATATATATATCAAACTCTACGGAAAATTTTTCCCCTTCGTTTGATACCACTCCCGTCTTTGTAGTCGTATTTTTTTTTCCGACAAAAATTCTCGTCCCAACAGCGGAACACTAAAACAAGCAGTTGTTATTTTCACGTGCTCTAAAAAGCAACAATAATACATAGTCTAGAATATTCTGAAGAATGACAGTGTTGCAACACAAGATAGCAACTCAACATTTAAATCACACGATCTGGCTGGCCACTTAACTGCTGATTGTCGTGAAATTGTGCGATCCGGTTATCTGTTTTGGTTTGGTTTCAGTGTCTGTGTGACATGTGTCATTGTTCTGTTCAAACCAAAATTGAGTTACTAGCATCTCGCGATAGCGTGATACATTGACCGTTACTGCATTTTCAGCTTCATCTTCGAAAAAAATGACCTAATCTCGCCTGTAGACCATATAGCGCACCATATTATGATACTTTGAGCATGCAAAGGCTTCTCAATAATTGCTCCAAGATTTTCAGAAGCCCAAATGCGGCACTTTTGCTTGTAGACACACCTTGAAAAGTGAAAATGGGCTTCGTCTGCAAAAATGCTTCTTTCAGAAAAACCAGTCTGTCGTTCCTTTGTCATTTTTGGTTCTTGAATGAAATGAGTGAATCTACGATATTTTAAATAGGCGGTCGGTTTCAATTGCTGGGCCAGGCGAACCTTGTAAAGCTTCAAACTCAAATCCTTACGCAAAGTTCGCCATGTTGTGGTTTTAGATAACCGCAATTGTTAAGAACGTCGAGGAATTCACAAATTTGGGTCTGCTTCAACACTGTGGCTCACTGCTGCGATGTTTTTACACGCGTTAGTATTCGCACATTTTGTATATAGTCTTTCGACTAAAACTTAAAGACGGTCTCAGAAGCATGACTATGTTGTCCGAAAATATCACAAATTTTACGAAATGGAACTTTAATTGTTTTAATGCGATTTTCGTGCGAAATTGAAATCTTTGTAATAATTGCCAATGTATCAACTCGAATACGTCAAAAAAGTAAATGTCAAAACTATCATATTGTTGATGTTGCCACAATAGCAAAACTGCATGTTCAAAAAACCGATACAAGTTTACGTTTTATGAGAGACGCTATACTTAATCGCTTTTTTTGGCATTCTCTTTAAGCCTTGGTAAAAAGTTGCATACTAAAACAAATTACAATTAAATGTTGTAGGAACTCTAATTAAATAAAAGAAACATAAATATAATAAATATTGTTGTAGTTATAATTTTATAAATGAGGAAATGAATTTAATCGTTTAAATTTAAAACGCACAAAACGGACAAAATTTCAATTCGAATTAAAATGTAAATAGAGAGAATTAATATTGTTACTTTCTATCGGTTGTACCACGTTCACTGTTCACTCACTGTCTTGCCTAGCTTTTATCGGCTTATGCAACCACCATAAGATTTAAAAGATCTCACTACTTTAATTCCTTATAAATATGATGAAAAGCTTGCTTTATATGGAAGAACTACTTCAACATTTTAATCCAAGCTAACGTTAGTTAGATTATGCAAATATGGATATGGGCACATTCACGCCCATTCTTTCGATTCAATAGAATTTTCGTTTTGTAATAAAATTATCGGCGCAAATTGTTAAAGTTTTAGGTTATACAACTTTTCAAATATACTATGATAATAATATTTTTTTAAAAAAAGTTGCTACACTCACTTCCCCATATTTTAACTCGGTTATATATCGGTTGTAAATTTTGAATAGGAGAAAAAAAAAAACAGAAATCCGAAAAAATTCGCAAAAATGCCCATTTTTCACCTTTTGCTCAATTATTTGATTACAAATCCACAAATATGCTATTTTTTTGTACATAAACTTTATTTGGCTTGAAAATGCAAATTCCAATTTATATTACAAAATTTAGAACTTGGCGCTCGTGGTTCTGATGATCACAGGCGCCTTGTACTTTTACGTCCCACTAAAAGCGGAAATGTATACTTTTTTCAATTGTTTTCTGTTCAGTTTATTCATGCGTGACCATTTAGAATATCCACTCAAATTACTGGCTTCATAAAAGAAAACTGATACCGTTTCCATGTATGTACGTTAAAAGGGTATTATTTTGCATACTGTGTTCGGCGTAAAACTTGCATCACTTATATCCGTTTCATGAAAATAATGACAATACGCTGTTTTATATTCCTCGAATATTTCAATATGATTCTGGTTTTAAAATATTATTACGTTTATTCTTTTTAAGATTTTTTTTTTTATTTAGAGCTTATTTATTGCAAAATAATAACACAGTGTTTTAGAAATTTTAAATGAAGTTAAACGGTTTATTAACTTGCTACACATAAAATAAACACGATGGCAACTTTGTTGTCTTTACAGACTGATGACTCAATTTCAATTCATTCGTTTGTCCAGCAAGTGATGCTCATATAGATCTTTTAAGCGATTCTCGCATATACAAGAATATTCTGCTTTAATATCACCCCATATTGTTGTTGTTGTTGTTATCATTAATGCATGCTTGACTGTGTGTTTTGTTTTGTTCTGTGTAAATTGTTTTTTTTTCTGTTCTTTACTTATTTGGTAGAATTTTCCATCAGCATGCTGTTGTTGTTTAGTGTGTACAAGATTTCCTAGAAAGGTGTGCAGTTCGTTTAGTTTTCTTTTACTTTTAATTATTTTCTTTTAAAACTTAATAAATTATCTTCGTAATAATATAGCTTATTCTGAACAAAAGGGTTGTTTACAAACTTGACAAACTTATGATACAGAAGTTCTTATTTTTGGGACTAGTTTTGCATACAATTCCCAGAATTGGGTCCCAGTCTCAAAATATACAGTGATTATTATTCACTAATATAAATGCTACACAAACTTTTAATGTTTTGACGATGCACAGTAGGGGATTTGGTAAAGAAAATAGAAATAATTTCGTAGCTTTTAAACGGCTAGCCTATTGAATTGAAACTTCACGCAGACAATTTTTAGTCAATTCAAAAAATCAATTTCAGAAATATGACGCAAAATGGTTTGGCTCCCCTAAATTAAATTTGTACTTTTAAAAACCGAATATCTGCTTCAAATGGCCTATATGTTTTTTAAAGCTTGACAAGAGCTATCCACAGAACTTAAAGTTTTTAAAAGTAAAAGAAAAGTAAGAATTTGGGTAGGTTTTATTTTACAAAAATACGAAGTTGGCTACATCGCGGCTCCATAAAAGCTATAAGATCCAAATTTTAAACACACCTATATTAACCAAAAAAAAACTTCCACTGCAGCGGTATGAAATTTTAATGAAATCTGCGCGGCCGTTAAACGCTGAAATTATTTTTATTTCTTTCATTTTTACTTAATCTCCCACTTTGCGGCTTGCACTTTAACTTAAATATTTTTCGCCATTTGTCTTATAAATATTTTACTTTGAATTTAAAAAAATAAATCACAAGCCCAGCTTAATCGTTTATAATTTCATCATTATTGAAAGAAACTTAATGTGGTTCACAGGCTTCCAAAAACTTAAAATTATTTCTGTGCGATTATGTCTCTTAATTTCAATCTCCCAAATTCGTCTTAAAAAAATTATTTACAAAAACAAGTTTTAAAAAAATAGCGCTGCAATAAATTCGAATAATATAAAATTACATTCTTTGTTAAATACTCACATGTTGTTGCATTTCTTTGAAATATTTTTTATCACATTTCTCTTAAAATTGTGGACACAATTGTGTTTGTTTTGCTCGTTTCCTTGGCAAAACATTATAAAATTAAATAAATAAATAAATTTGTTTTATTACAGGTCTTGTAAAATATTTATTTTATTTGTGTAAAACTCATGTAGTTATGACATGTTATTTTTAATTATCTGAGTTAAACAAAAATATTACATTTAAATAGTCGGAGAAAAACAATGGAAGAGAACATTCCTAATAAGACATTTAGCGTAATCTTTGTTTATTTTCAGAGCAGGGAGTATGGGAACAGGTTTTTTGTTATTTATTTATTTAAATTTATTGTTATTGAAAGCAAAATTACTTCACGTGTTCTATATGTTCAAAAACTAATTTACAAAGAGTGTGCTTATGAAGTTTAGGGTTTATTCTTTGAAATATACGCCTAGGTTCTACATTCGTTAAATGAAGTGAAAGTGAAAATTCCAATTATTTTCTGTTCTTAATTCCATCAAAGTGGTTTGAAAAGTAAAATTTCATTTCCAATTTGTTTCAAATGAAATTGTAGTGTTCTGTATGTCAATTTCACTACTAAAAAAGTAATTTGAAATCAACAGCAAATAACTGCGTGAAATTAAGATTTAAAAAAATATAAACACATTTTTGTTATTTAAATTTAAAAATATATCAGCAAAATAATACAATGTAAGTTAAAAAAACAGTTTTTATTCATTATTTACTTTAGCACGAGTTTGTTTGTATTTTATAAGGGGTAAGCACAAAAATCCTGATCAATAAGAGGCTTTACTAAGATTTAAGGAAAAAGATCCAGGATTAGCAAAGGGTTTTTATAAAGGAGACAGGACGATGGCTGACCAGCTATTGAAGGACCTAGCAAGTGAATTAAATTCCTTAGGTCCTCTAGAAAAGGACCCAACTGGTTGGAAAAAAGCTTGGAGTGACTGGATGGCGTGCATTCGCAAAAAATTGGCTCGAAACAGAGCGGAAACCATCGCAACAGGTGGTGGGCCCAACAACATGCAACATATATCAGCAACAGATGATGAAGTTGAAAAACTTTGTGGTCTTTATACCGCAGTGGAAGGAATTTCATCTGCTAAGTCGTTCGGCGTATCTAGAAAACTGCCATTTCTATTGTAAAACACAGCCAATAATTCCAGGCAACCGAAAGTTTTCATAAAAATATCGTTTAGATCTTGCTAATTCCTCACTAGTTCTTTCAAATTTTATCTACTTCGGGCATAGATTTGCTTCTAAAACATTACATATACGTGTAAGCACCTTCGACACTGTACTTCTTCCTAAAGCCAGGTGTGAGTCCCTTCCGATCATCTGCTGAACACTCCCTTGACCGAAGTAACGAAGCGCAGTTGCCAATTGTAAAATGATTGGGATACTTGTTTTATTTGGTACGTAGGATATTTCTTTTAAGACAGTTCTGAATGCACCCTTATTCAATCTAAAATACGCTATAAATCTGAAGTCTTTTATTAAGTACAAATATTTACGATACTATTCAAAATGTTTACTCACGAATGTTCGGGTAATTCGAAAGGGTTTGAACAGTCTCGAAGTTTTCTTCTAGCAATCCTTTCAGTTTTAATTTTTTTTCTTCTAACATATAAACTGAAATCGCGAAAACGGAAGTCATGTTCTATTTATTTTTTAAAACTTAAAACAAACAATTATAGACAAAAGTTATTTAGTTCATTTTTTTTTCTTTAAATACACATTTTTGAAAATTGAATAATATTAGTTAGTCAGTCACAATGAAGTGCATTCATTCACATTAAAATGACAAATTTTGTTTTTTTCCCATGTAATTTTAAATAGTTTTTTAAGCCAAAATGGTAATGAAATCGTCGTGGAAAAAAGTTACACTCGTTTTCTAGAACACTGTGTAATTGTTTAAGTGAAATTAAAAACGATTTTACTTTCATTTTGTAGTGGAATGTAGAACCTGGCTGATAAATATTTATTCGTGTGCATGAAACGTAAAAATAATAAAATTAAATTTCTCTCCTAAAGAAAAAGTATTTTGTAGCAATTTGGACAATTTTTAAAATTATTAAGATAAAAATGAGCTGGCATAGCATGTATAGGAAATACGGAAATTGGAACAAATTAGGACTTTCACGCTTTCATTTATCTTTTGGTGTCAGCAGCCTTTGCTATCGATTAAAGTGAATTCAGACTATCGACCTTCTCTCTCTTATCGCAAAGTCTCATAACTGCTAACGTTTGTTTTAAATTTAATATCTGTCTACTTGTTGCCGTAAACTAAATGCTTGTGAGTTATATTTGTATACTATGTACGTTTACGTCTCAGCCTCTTCAAGACACAGTTTCCAAGTATCATCGATTTTTATTTTAGACAAATTTCTTTTATGTTCCTCTATTAGTCTATAAAAACACTTCGCTACTCGATAATGCCTTCGTTTCAGTTCCGCTAGTATTCCTGTATGTAAATTAATATGCGAGTTATTTGTAAAAAATTTCAAGACTCTACAAATAACTGCTTCGTAGGCAAACGATAACCACGTTTTACTTTGTATAGAGGGTACTAATCTACTACCAAACCAGCCAGTATCTTGCTGGACTAGACACATAATAATAGGCTAAAGCTCTAGTTACTCTAGTTTTCTGAAATAGTCACGCCCACTTAAAATATTTAAAAAAAATGTGAAAATTTCAGGCAGCTATAAATTTGCAACAAACAATAAAGCACATTTTTGCGCGCCTCGCCAAACTAATAATATTGTTACGTTTATACCTTTTATTAATGTTTTCTTGTACGTTCTTTATTGCAAAATAAATAGCACCAGTTTTTAGAATTTTTAAATTTATAATAATTTTATTTACTTTAACCACAAAAGTTTGACACTTCAGAACATTTACTTAAAATGCACGTCTTTACTTTATGAGGTTTAATTTTACACTGATTGACTATCCACTTAGACGCTTCTCTATTTATATTTGTCCATTGAAAGTCTAGAAGATTTAAGAATCTTCTACTCCCTTTATATTACATTTTGTTGTTGTATGTTGTTTATTCAATGTATAGGCGCCTGTTGCGTGTGGGTTTTTTTGCTTTTGTTTTTATGCTGATAAGGTTTCTGCATGGGATTAATTTCAAAATATTTCTTGTTGTCTCGTGTAGATAAGTTTTCTTAAAAACTACGCAGATGGTAAACAGCATACATGTTTGTTGCTGTCTTGCGCGTTTAGTTAGCAAACAGAAATTTGTTTTTGTTTTGTATGACACGCAGTTAGTAAACAGCATATCAAATTGTTGTTGTTTGCGTTTATACAATTTTTACGCAGTTTGTAACTAGAAGTTTTCTTACCAAGCCACGCAGTTCGTAAGCAACATACCTAGTAGTTCGCTTTATTGCTTAATTATTTTATTTTAAAACTTAAGCAAGACATATCCGTAACAATATATAGGAGGTAACACATTTACTTTCCCAATCTAGCGAGTTACTTGTAAATAAAATAAAGTCTCTGTGTGCTGTATTTCTCTAAGTACACGAAAAATAATATTTCACTTAGTATGGGTGACACGACGTCCACTCTTCTAATCCAGCTAATTTTATTGTAAATATCAATAAGGGAATAAATCAAAATCTTAAGGCTCTTAACTTTAATAGTTAATAGTCAAATTTTTCTTTATATGAGAGATACCAAGTCTACTGTTCCAGCTACTTTTTTGCTATAGAATATACATTAATAAGGCGATCGTTGATGTAAAACTTCAAGCTTAATATGCTAATCAATATTGATTACCGTAATTTGCCCCCAGATATAAGATTTGAAAAGAGCTTCTTTTTTATTGAAAATATTTCCTTTTCCTAAGCATTTTGTAGTGATCTGTGAAGAGTATTAAGTGAAGGCTATTAGAAGTGCGAATTGTATACTGGGTGAAAGAATTTGCAAATATTTGCCATGCGTCGACCATTTAAGTTCTGACAGCTGTCACAAACAACAAATGTTTTCAATGTAAGAAGCCCTATTTATTTCGCTTAAAATTGCCCAAACAGCTTTCGATAGTGAACACATTACTCTGCACTCAATTCACGAATGTCCAAAGGCCTTTTCTAGAGCTTTTTTGTTTTTTAGCGCAACTGCTGAAATGGGGCTTTCAAATTTATAAACTTTAGTTTTAGGATTTTTTTATTCTGGTAAAATATTGATAATAGCGATTCTATACAGTATACTATTTATTAATATAATCGGTTTTAGTGCATGGTTCGCCATTATTCTACGCCTTGAGGCTCTTGTGATATAAGTAGATTCGTTTATCCTTGTCTTCAAACTATTTCCTTTCAAGATCAAAATTCCGTCACTTTCGATTATTAACTAACATGCTTATCTTAATGGATCTGTTGAATCTATTTATTTTTCCATTATAGAACATGCAAACAGCATTCAGCTGTTTACCTTTATTAGTCTAATTAAATTATAGTTTATATGGTTTAGAAAGGTTTTTCAGAAATCTTTAAAAATGTTATTTTTCAGCGTTTAAATTCAACTTTACACAAAAGAACTTACTGCTCTTCTTCACCGTTAATCCGCCAAAAGCTAAGAGAGATTTTGTTTTTAAGTTACGAAATACTAAGTATCTGTGTTTTGTGAAAATCGCTGCGATTATTATAGGTACGACCGTTTGATGCAAACTTTTTTCTGGTTATATCGGATGATTTTAACCTGAACGACATTTTTTTTTGTTATTAAAACGGAATGAAATGGGGTGTAATTCAGGTAATAATTCAATTACTGGAAAAAAGTTCCATCTGTCCTTCGCTGATCGTAATTGATCTCCTCTATAACACGTAATTTGAAAGACCATATCGAAATACATCAACAACTACTGCAAAAATCAATAAAAAATTTAGACACAAAAGAGCGTTTATGCCAGCAAAGTAATCATTTCAACTTGTCTATTATTAACTTCAAACAAATCTAATTCAAATTTCATCCTTTTTTAATTTCTTAAAATTCTAGTTAATAGAATAAAATTATTTTATAGAATATTTATGAAAATGTCAATGTCATTTTTGTTTATGTCAATGTTCTCTGTTTTGCCATGCAACTCATGGAGCTCAATAGAGAGTAACTGATTATTCAATGACTACAACTAGTTAACTGAATAATTTTTCATATTTAAAAGTTTATTAAACTTTCAAACGATTTGTTTTAGCAATAAAATGCATACAAATAATATTCATATAAATTCATACAAATTAAAACATTCATTTGTATAAAATAAATGATAAAAAGCAGCGACTATAAACTTCTTTTTTAGAATTTACTTAATTTTATATATTTTTTTTTTGTTATATTTTAAGATTTTCTTGACAAGAATTTTTATTGCTTTAATTAATATGATATTTTATAAAATAAGCTGTTTAATAGTTTTAAATATTAGTGCAGGAGTAACTTTTTATTTATGGTTTAAAACATAAAGAACTTAATTTTAACATCTGATTTTTAATTAATGTCATCTTCTCCGAACTGATAATCGCATTGTTATTTTAACCGCGTTATAATTAAGCATAAATCAAATATTTGATTTTCTTGTATATAATGTGGCTTAGTTGAGGCTTTTTGTTTCTTTACGAAACTGGCAAATAAACTGCAAAAGCAAATACAGTGTGTTAAGGGAGACTTTACACACTAAAATAGATACGTTTTTGTAGAAGAGTATATTTTAAAATCATATACTTTAAGGTGTTATTTTACTAAAACTACTTTTTTCTCTAAGGTCTTATATGATTCGATGGTAATCAGAATCTTTCAATAAATTACAAGATTATTATAATTGGAACTTTTTGTTTTGTTTTTTAATAGTTAAGATAAAATTTAACTTAAGGTCAAGTGTGTTTTAGAATTTGCAATGATTTGTAATAAATAAAATAAAAATATGAAATCAAATCCCACCCAACAAAATGTGAAATACTATCATATACATTTCACAAGAATATGAACGCTGGCTTATTTCACTCACGTCAACAGTAATATGTTTGGTACACCTGTTAAGCTTCTAGATACATTTTAGCATCAAAGTACACTCTACAGTCTCGTTTTTGGCTGATCATCCAAAACACTATAAGAATTTTTTGGAGTTTCTTTAATCTTAATGTTTTTCTCATAGCTCAGACTTAGACTCCGGCTAAGGTTTATGCCAAAGTAGACAAAACAATAATAAGGAGCAATTAACCTACACATTATCCACCTACTGCGCTTCACTTAACCACTGGACTCCTAAGACGAAGCCGACGATTCTTTTCATAGAATTTTTCAGCCAGTCGTCTGAGTCTAGCTCCCTTTCGATCTCGCATGTCCTACAGAATGTAGTATGTCGTCCAATGACACTTGTCCTAATGGGATAGCGGCTAGTTATTATACTAAATTAAAAGTCCCGAATTTATACGCACAGCTCATGCTTTCCATTGGTTTCCTTAAAGATCCAAAATAAAATTTCTCCATCTTTCAAACTAAACTGATAACAAGTGACATTATAATAAAGTGACATTATAATAAATTCAAATTGGGAATTGGTGTTATGATCTTTAATCCACTAAATAACAGATGCGTAGGCAAGTAGTGGTTTCACTGTCTATCGTAAGTGAAATATTTTGGAATAGGATTTCCAAGTAAAATAAATGTATTTATATATATATGGATGTCTGATTATGCGACAGCACAAAAGAAAAATATTGTGAAAGTGCCCATTGATATCATGTTCACGGTATAAACGTATTTAATGGAAACTGTGCAATATGAACTTCAACAAATTTTCCATTTTCATGGGACCGAATGACCTTTCTAGGAATGTGCAGTCTTTTCATGCGCCATTAAGCCTTTAATTGTTTGGGCAAATATTCAGCGCACTTAGGAATTTTTAATTAAATATAATTCTATATAAACTACAATTAAGTAAAATTTTGATGTTGGATTTTGATAAAGGTCTGGCCTTTCTATTTGTTAACGGTTATAATTGGCGTCTTTCGAAAGTTCTTACTGTAAATCTGATTAAAGATTTACGTGGAATATTTAAAGGCACTTACTCTTCAATGTATAAAAAGTAAAAATAGCTTAACTCGGGGATATAAAAAATAATTGTATTCAACTTCTCCAAATACGTCAAATTAAACGAATCAAACTTAACATTAGAAAAAATTTAAAACTGAAACTGTGTTCAAGGGTTAATGTCACAACACATATGCAGAATTAACACCAACATGTCGCACAAAACAAGATTTTACAAGTGCGTTAATATGAAAAATATTGCACAATAAATCATAGAAAAGTTATAGTTATCATAATTCAATTCACAAACTAAATACTACAAATACTTGCAACAACATTTATAATATTTTTTTATATGTTTACAGAATGTTGTAGAAGAAAAAGAAGTTATTTGCGTAAAAACATGTATGTACGTTAACCAAGTGTGTGTACTTTTATTAATTATAATTTTTATTTCAATTAAAACATTTTCATTTTTAAAATTGTAATGCTTTTAGGAATTTCGCCATAAAAACTATAACTGCTTGCTCACAATCTATTTTCGATACTACATACAATTTACAATAGATTGCGAATTGAACAATTGTCTATTAATAAAAATTGATTTATTTCTGATCGATGATATTTCAGATAAAGGAACATATGATACTGTTTTTTAGTGTTTTATTTATTTTTGGAACTGAAAGTTGGAAAAACAGATGATACTAATTGATTGTTACTTGCTGGTACAATTACGCTGCAGTCACTACAATTTAAAATAATTTATTTACTTTATATTGTTTTTATCTTTATTTAAATTACTTTTTTGGATGTTCTGATGTTTTGCCATAAAAAAATCACGTGCCATTAACAGATAAAAAAAAAAGATTTGTTCATAATAAACGACTGTTGTTTTCCCTTTAAAGTTATAAATGCCGTATCCGGTACGCTTCGCTACAATACTTTTCTGCAAAATAAAATAAATAGCTGTAAGTGAAATTTTATATTTATATAAATAAAATTTAGTTTATGTACTACTCCGTCCTACACTGTCAATCACCGTCAAACACACTTTATCCTCGACCAGTTGGTATTAAATTTAGAGTGTATACATTTTGTATTAGTCCTCAAGATTAAGAATATTAAGAGTATCCCCGGCATACCCCGCAAAGCTACTGTAGTTCTCTTGATATAAGATAATGAATAATAATCACACACCCGGTGCTTTCATAAAAATATTGTCACAGTCGAGCTTATAATTTTAAAAAGATCAGTTTCACCGTTTAGTTTCCCTTAAGGTACAAACACACAAGCTATTTGGTAGCTATTTGTTCGGTATGAAAGGTGAGCGCTTTCGATGTGGACATTATTCTCAAGCTGTCTTCTAATCTGTACTCTAGAATACAGAAGGCATCATTCTCAAGCCGTGTTCTAATCTGTGTTGTAGAGTACAGCTGACTAGAGATTAGAACACGGCTTGAGAATGATGTCTTTACATCGAAAGCGCTCACCGTTTATACCGAAAAAAAAACAGCCAGAAAGACGGATAAGAAAGACAACTGTATTTCATTTACTGGCGGAACAAATCCAAACAACTTAACACAATCAAATATGCATATATAAATACGAGTGTATAAATTGATGATGCAACTATGTCGACACAATGTTTGTAATTTGTCAACGATTAAAATTATAATACAATTTTAATAACTCGAATCACTGTAAATGAACTTGCAGTGATTATTTTGTTTTTGTTTTTTAATTTTACTCAGGCCTAGTTAAGTCATCTTTATTTATTTTTTGAAAAAGTTTACTAACTTTTTACGGGTCTAATTTGCAAAAAGTGAGAAGAATATTTCTACATAGGTTTTGTTTCACAAAATATCTGCTTCTATGTGCATTAAAATAAAAGATCAAGGGCATGTTAGCAGATATGCTGTAACATGCTTAATATTTTAATGATTTAAAAGGCAACTTTGTGAGACATAAAAGCTTTGATCAGAGAGCTGCGACTATTTTGTCACTACATATGGCAAAGTACTTTTAAAGTGGATTTTTTTAATTTCTATTTTTAAGATTCCGGTCCATAAACTATACCCATATATTTGTGCTACAATGAACTATGAAAAAGGTTATTTTCTGTGTTAAGTTTTGAGAGAAAATTTATTACATAGATTAAGTAGTTTAATTATTAAGTTGTTGCATTTTTATCCGTTCCTTCTGTTAATATTTATATTGCTGCACATAATTTAATACTTACATAACAAAAACGATAGTTTTTTGTCTGAATTCTTTGCTACTGTCACTAATCTTTTTAAGGTGTTCGAGGCCACAAATCTGATAGACAAATCTAAAAAATATGCTCTAAGGTGCCACATTGATGCCAAAGAAAGATGGAACTTAAAATAAAACTTTAAACATACGGAAACTATTATTTTATTTATTTTTTATTATTTTATTATTATTTTTAATTTTATTTATTTTATTTAATGCCCACATTTTATTTTAAATCCACTCCGATTTATCGGGCACATGTCATTTTTTGACAGATCTAACGATTAAATTAAGACATTACGGCTTTTAAAACTCCTTAAAAAGTTTGCCGCTTACCAGAGTTTGCATACTTTTTATTGTTGTAATTTTCTTATGTCGTAATGAGATTAAGATGCAAGATGGTAAACATAGATAAAAATAGTACTTGGCGGAGTTATTTTTAGTTACACAATAGCAAGGGTATTATTTTCTTTTTTTGAAACATCAAACTAAAATTTTAAACAAGCTGCTTAAAACTTAACTCATAATTACTAACATTACAAAATTGGCCTTACTAAGTCTACTATAAGGTAGTTTTTATAGGCCGCTCCTGTAATCTTTTAATCTCAATATTTTCTTAACCCAAGTTTATGAGGAGTTTATTTAGCGTCGTTTTATTATTTTCAAAAATTTAATTATGTTAAAGTTTAATGTATTTTGTTAAAAGTGTAATTGGCTGACACTCATACATTGCGATGCACACAAAAATATAAGTATAAAATATTAGAAATTAAAGGGTGTGCCCGTAAAAAAGTGGCTACTTGAAATTGTATAGGAGCAATAGAAAATAAAAATATAAGTTCTGATTTAAAATGTGCCTCACTAAAGCCTGATTTTGGAGTGACAGGCAGAGACTTGACAGTCAATCATTCACTCGTGAACTTTACCAGAAGAATAAATAAAAGGGGCTTCTTATAGAGATGTAACAGGGCGTGCATAACTTTTTTTTCGGCTCCGACTCAGGAAATGACCACTAACCATGCAGTGCATTGTGCCAGAACTAGGAAAATACGTTTTGGGGAGGAGCAACGAGGAAGTAGTTTTTGTGGACATTCAATTTTAATATTCCCACATTGAAAGTGACAGAAAAGACCCCTGGAGGAAGTTTATTCTATAAACGAACTATTCTGCTAAAAAACGAATTTTTCTTGTAATGCGTAGTGCGATTCAGTGACCAATCGACCACAAATGAATGAGCTCTCAAAGAAAATCGGGTCAAACGTAAAAATGTACGTAGTAACCATTAAACAGTGAAATACAACCCACATTGCGTTGATGCTCTTGGGAATCAATAAAGTTGGATACCCTACCGTCCTCAATGAGCCCCTTGGACCTCTCCTGTAAACGGTCGAGCAACTCAAAATAGACTTTGTGGCACCGGCCCATATATGAGAGTTGTATTCCATCTGTGGACGAATATAGGTGGTATAAATAGTACGAAGATCGGATGGAGTGAAGTACCTCTTACACCGTTTTAGAAAACCGAGCCACTTGCAAGCTTCTTTAGAAACCTGAAAAATGTGTTTGGTCCATTGACCATCACACTGAAGTTGCATGCCAAGAATACCAAGAGCTTCCGATTCCGTAATACCTATATCACCCAGAGTAACCAGTGCAGCACCATTTCCGAGTACAGGTCTATGCCTAAGCATGCATCATTGCGCCTTACGGGCATGAAAATCAATTCTATTCGCACGACACCATTCTTTATCTATTGAACCGTAATAAGTGAGTTTTCCTTTATCCGTCACAAAAACAATAAAAATTTTTAAATAGCTAATAATGATCAAATGGTCCTATTCCTTTTTTTTTCTTTTCAATACCCGTCTGCTGCAAGAATTAAAGTATTATTCAATTTTAAAATCTTAAAATCATCAACGGCTAGCATAGAATAGAATTTTTATTTTCAAATTAATTATTTTATTTCAGCTTAAGTTCGAGCTTAATTTGATTTTCTAAATTTACCAGCAAAGAAAAATTATTTACAAAATTTTGTTAATTTTTTAAGAAAATAGAAAAAACTAGACAGCCAGCAGAATGTAATGCAGCAATTTTTCAATCGCTACATTCTCTATCAGCATTTTTGGCATCTATATTCCTTAGATTGCCTGTGTGATAAAAATCATCTATTTAAGTAACAAATTTTATTAAAAATAATATGAAAAAGTTTCATAACTCCACACATAACTCAAAGCTTTTCTTGCTGCTTTCTTTATCAGTCGTCACATATTTTTGCCCTTGCTTTCTGCTAACCGTCGATTTAGCCGAGAATGCAATTTCATTTTTATTTTTTTTTCATACTTATTTTCTTCATACTACAGCAGATGTTCTTCCAGTATCATACTGATTGTGGTGTAAGAAGCGTGAGTGAGCGCTGTTTCGCGAGTAAGTTAATTTAAAATTTTTGAAATTATTAGTCGCACTAATTAGTACTTTTATTTAAAAGTTTAGATTTTAACACTTTTAAAATTGATTTTATACACGTGTCAGTTGGGCACTTGAGCTTTTTTTTCACTACTAAATTCTATGACTGCTCTAAGGAGATATGCAGGAGGTATCCTGGCAGGCCTACTGTACATAAATTCTATCAGAAAAAAATGTGATATAGTTTAAAAAATTCTACGTCATCTGAAAATAAAAATATCCATTGCAAAAGATAGCAGCAGACTTTTTTTTAAACTAATATTTTCGGAATAACACTTTTTTTAAGAACACGCTATTTTCTATTTCTCAAGTATGATGACTTTAGGAAAATTAAAGTATAATTAGTGAATCCCATACCACAGAACTTAAGTAACTAAGTAGCGCTGTTGGTAATATTTTTGTAGGCCCAATTATTTTACAATTAAGATTATTAATAAAAAATTATTATGAATTAAATTATAGAACTTTTTTCTTTGTTTTGTTAAGTTAAATATAAATTTAAAAATGAATTAAATAAATATTTACACAAATACGATGATATATATTTTGTTTAAACTTTTTAATTGCTTATCATCAGAATTATTATCTAGTGCCGCACAGAAAAAACCAAACAATATCTTCTCCATTTCGAATTAAAAAGTCTACATGTTTCGGCCTTTAGAATAACGTGTGTCTGTTTTTTATCCTCGACTAGAGACTTGATGATTGTTGCTATTTTGTGACGCGTGCAGTGCAGCTCACATCATTTTGCAGCGATTTATAAAGACAAACGTTTCGTCAAGATAACTTTTAGTTAACAATTTCTCATAAACACTGAAAGTTGAGATGTTTTAATAATAATTCGAGCGATAAGCGTGCAAAATAAATTACTAACAAGGAAGTTAATTATTCACGGAAGGATATTTTACACAAGTATTAAGATCAAAACAATAAACGCGTTGCAACGGTTGTGCCACAAAAAAAAAATTATAGAAAAGAAAATTATATTTTTTCTTTCATTTTAAAATTAAATTTGTGAGTTATTTTACTAAATTAGAAGTAAATTTGTTAAGGTAAGGCCATTTTAGCGAATAATTCCGAAGGATGGTAGATTATTTATTAAGAAAAAACAAACAAGCAAACATTGAATTTCTTTAATGTGCGTATTAAGTGAAAAAAGTGTTTGTTGTTTGTGTAATTGTTGTGATATTAGAATTGTGAGATTTTCTTGGAATATAGAATCATAAGCCCCTTTCTATCGTAGTGATTCACACTCTATTGTCTGTTTGGGATTTTGAGAATATATAAAGTCTTTGATCAGTTCTAAGAACTCTATATCCGACCCTGGGTTCTGTGCCCGTCTCGTGGTCTTTTGCTGACTAAAAGCTTCATTGCTTACTTTGAGGCAGGTTTAAAGCAAATGGAGTCGGATTCTAACATCTCCGATTATTGTGTTTACTTTACTTTTACTTTACGCAATAATGTTTTACTAGGGAGTCTATTAGGCGTTGCTAGAATTATATATATATATCTAATTGAAGCTCCTAAGTTACATTTTCGATTCTGTTGACCTTCTCGTGCTTATAACAACTGACTTCATTGACGCCCCATGTGCTTCGTTTTTAGTTCGTTCGTTTTTTACAGATAATTGTTTTAAACAGATAATTGTTTAATTATTTAAGCTAAAAGTGTCCAAAAATAAATATAGTGGGAGGTTTAAACATTTTATATATTAGGAAATGGTATTAGATTTTTAAATTAATATCAGTTTACACATTTTTTATAGCCTTTTTGTACAGTTATGTACTTAGAGTTGTAATTAAGAATTGGTATCTAATTTTATTATCACAATTAGCTATAAAAATATTTTAATGATAATGTTATTGAGTCGCATTGAGTCATAATATAATATCTTCTATAAATCAAGCAATTTATATAAAATCAAAATAAATAGGCTTTCTTAACACTATCTTATCACTTGTCCTTACGTAGTTAAAAACTTCTTTTTTAGAAACATTATACTGCAGTTCATTTGTATGCTTCATTTGTTCAGAGTTAATGTAATTGTTTTTACTTAATTGGTTTTATTGATTGATTTAATCGATAACAAAATATAAAAAATGTGCATTTAAAAATGCTTTTAAATAGTGTCAATGGTAATAAATCTGCACTTGATTTTATGTACTTCGTACCTTAAAAAACAATGGAAGGAGGAGGGAAGGCTGATTCATTGCTTGTTTCAGGTTAAACAATAATTATTTGCGATCTAATACTGTATGACGTCCTATTTAGGTTAAGATGATGAAGTTGTAGTCTAGGCACTAAACAAAATCAGTTTAACGTGCGTTCATCCCCTCGGCAACAAAAAAGTTCTTGAATCGGTGGGAGCTTCTCTCAACTTATATCTATATTTCTCATATCGCACTATTGAAAGTGGAATCTTATCGAACGAGTTCAAAATTAATGCAGAATGCTGCAAGGTTCTGTTCCTTCTCCTAAACTATTTCTTATTGTACTTTAAGACATTATATGTCAAACTTCTAATCCTATGTGTTTTTCGCCGATCATAGAACGAGTAGAATACGCTGTTCATATTTATTTTGAAATAGACTACGAGCTATTCGAAAAATAAGGTTTAGCTGATTCTCTCAATCACGATATTTTGACAATTTCCGAATATTAACTTGCGGGCAGAATTGAATATCCAAGTGCTGTGTTTTCGCACAGGCGTACGGCCAAATTTGCTACGTCATCTGCAATTATGCGTAATATACTTAAATATTTATGAAACAAAAAAAAAGTTCTCAAGGTTGCTGGTGTAAAAATATAATGCGATGTTTGATATAACAAGCATACTCTTAAGGTGGCAAAAGAAACATTCAAATGCCTGGGTTTTCTGAAATGGCGCAAGAAAAATGTCTTGTCTGATATCCGTACTATCTAAGCTACTTTTAGCACTTCTAAAATGGATGGATGGATGCATGAGTCGATACTGTAAAAACTATTTTGGAGTCATTTATTTTTCAAATAATAAATAAATATTTACATAAATTCTGGTAAATTTCTGTGTGTTTAAATTTAACCACACATGAATTAATTTAATAAAAAAGTGCAACTTTAGCTTTTTTTTTTAAACCCGCTAAGACAAAAAAGCGCTCTGGTATACTAAAACCATGCTAAAATTTTTAAATTAAGGAAATGCATTAATTTGACAATACCGCATAAAGGTTGTAGTTCTTTGTATCTCTGTCCTTTCTCTTGTGTTTTATTTGGTTTATGAAATCCCATTATTAAAGCAGGACGCGAACGTAGCGCACTACATCGTACGCAGCAAGTGAGAACTGTTCAGAACAAACATTTTGATAATATATCGATGTTTTTTAAAAGTGGACGTTAATGTTCTTTTATTTTATGTGGAGATCGGTGTGATTTTGCTCATCCATTCTTAATCGTTGTTTACGATATTTTGAAAAATGTGCTTGAATTTGTGGTAAAAAAAATTCAACCGTCATGTAAAGTTCTTCGCTTTCGGTTTTTGTTCTGATATACTTATGCCAAATATTGTTTATATTTTTTATAACGCCATTTTTTCTAGTGTTGCACTTAGGGAAACTTTTCTGAATTCTTCCCAAATCTTGCAATTTACCTTAATTTTAATAAAAACAGTTTGTCAAATTTGTCATTTCTTTTATTCGTATTTAATAAAATTTGGTTTAACATTCATTTCAACAAAAAATAAGAGTACCAGCCGTGAATTGTAATCAGTCTTTTTTGGCATAATTTTTTATTTAAAAAAAAAAAAAGAAACACGTTTTCATGTTTTAATGTTGCTCTTTTGTAGACTTGTATGACTTGGTATAGATATACTTCCATAACATATGTATATCACGTTAATATTCTAGGTGGCTGCATCATACTTCTTTACTTGCACTTTTGACTTATTTTATAAAAAAAGAAATATATTTAAATTTAAATGAATTTCGTTTATATAAATTATATGAGAAATCCAATCAAATAATCAATTAATTAAAAACTATCTGCGTGTGGCTAATTTAAAAAGATTATTTAACATATGCATGTATGTAAGTATTTATAATTTCTTTTTTATGTAAAATCTGCTAAAATAAACATGCACAGAGACAATTTTATTTTATTAAAAATAAAATGAAATAATTCGATTATATATGAGGTTTATATATCAGGATTTCGGATAAAAATTTACGTTGGTACCCAAAGCGAAAGAATGAATCTTTTAATTTTTTTTACTGGCATCTTGTCGGGTTTAGGGTGCGTGGCCAGGAAGAATCTTTAAGATTTATATCAAAATCAACTATAGCCATGTCTATGTTTTTCGAGTAATAAGTGCTTGCGTAACTTTTATATTTTAACTAAGTGTTTCTCGGTGGTATTAATCCTTGGAAGTTACACAAATTTATAATAATGGTTTACATATAATTCTCTGGGAATATCTTTCAGAACGCTAAAATCCATAAGTTTGGGTATATTTTGTCGATCAGTCGGTCAGTCGAGATTATAATTAAATCCTGTTCAGAAATAGCACCTAACAAAACATCGAATATATATATTATGTTGTAATCACTGACCAGATATTTCAGATATTTGACACTTAACTTTTTTTAATTTGCACAAAAATCGAAATATTTAAATGTTTGTTTCATATCTGTATCAATATTACTAAGACTGCGCATACACCCTACCTTGCAGGCACTTAGTATTGTATCGTATATAATTAAGCTTATTTTAGTTAAAAGACTTAGGAGAAATGATAACTCTCAAAAACACTAATATATCAGCTGGTTGATTCGCAATCGCAATTTGAGCTCGCTGTTATATTTGCATATGTGTTTAGCGTTTTAAAAACTTATTTTTAATTATATTCAGGATTTGTTAAGCATTGCCCACATTAATCACATTCAGTATTTTCTGCATCATACAGCCTTATGAGGAGGTACATTTAATTCTGGATTCAATCTAACTAAATCTCAAAGCTAGATTCTGTTGGGTTCAATTCGATTTAAGATGTTCTGCTATGTAATAGAAAAATGCTTGACAAAACATTTTATCAGGATACGCGTGATTAGATTTACGTCAGTACCTAGCTGTGTAAGCCATAACCTGACGGTGGAACAAACCACTGTGGATGACTTTAGCTTCACCCACGCCCCAGGAAGCCTTCGGATACCTCTATCCTCCGGTCACTCCTGCTCGCAACTCTTCGGAGCTTGGAGCAGGCAAAACCCTCATTTCTTGCTGAAAAGTTGCAAACTATCCAACTTCCGGTCCAGAACACATGCAAGCTTAATAAAATTTCAGAACACAACCGCAAGCATGCTCACTGAACCAGGACCATTCATTGTGAATGATCCGATCCACACAACTCAAAACCACAACCACCACGATACTCCCGAAGGGCCAACCTCAATAATCAGTCAGAGAACAGCTAAGAAGCCAAAAAGCTGAACTCTGGGGCTTACTGGTTCCCGTGGAAATAAGTATTTTATTTCTTCTCGGTTAAGATTAGAATTTCTATTGATAACAACCTGAAGAATTTTTCTGCTCCTTAGTTCGTAAGAATAGAAACTATTCCACGGTTTTCAAAGTCCTAAAATCAGTTAAGTTATTTATTTAAAGTTACCAGGTTTAATAGGCCCCGAATAAAAAAATTTCCAATCACTGAAATCATGTTCAAATAAAATAACAACAATTTAATACAAAATGTTTAATTAAAATTTATTTTTATTGACTGATTAGAATTCTCATTGAATTGTAATTTTATTAATTATTTTAGACTTACGTATTAAGTAAGTAAAACGAACTGATGATCTATGTAGGCAGCAGCCGGATGAATATACTTCATGTGTGGTATTATGTTGTTTATTTTTTTTTTATTTTCCCTTCGCGAGTAAATGAGACGGGCAAACGAAAAACACCTTTAGACGGACACACGTAACTAGATAATAATAAAAGACGGAAATATCGATAAATTCACTTTGCATACAAGGCTGGCATTCTGCTTACCTGAATAGATACGAACCTAACAACAGAACTGCCTGAACGCCAACACTGACTCACCAGTAAAAACTAAAACGTGGCTTGAGAATGATGCATTCGTATCGAAAGTGCTCGCCTTCGACTACAAACCAGCCAGTTAGGACAGGAAATTGCAATATTACTTCGTGTGCTATATCTTTTCTGTGAATTTTATCATTACAAATATTTGTTTTTCTCAATTTTCTTTGTCTTTTTGTTTTGCTGGCTGAATACAATTCTCATTTCTTCCATAACATTTTAATACTTTCGCTGATGTTAAATCATGAAATTTTACTAACAAATTTTATTATGAAACTAAATATTCAGTTCGCACTCCAAACTGTCTTTCCACTTTTGCTCTTGACTGTGCTGTATTTTTGTTTAACCAACCATAAGTTCATTTCATTGTTTATTATTAAAAATGAAAAAGAAGAAAAACAGCAATAAAAAAATGCTTGTTAAATAAAGTGCTAAAATTAAATATAATTAATTAATGTTGTCTTCTTGTTTATTATTGGGTGAGCCTGTAAAAGCAAATTCTTTGACATTTTTGGATCTTGTTTTCTTTAGTTTAAATTAAGGATTGGCTTTTGCTGTTGTTAAAATGTTAAAAAAAAACTTTCCAAACAAATTGAAGAGTCTGTTATCGATCTCAACTTTTACATAAAATAAATTTATTTCAAAACTTTGAACAGGTTTGTGCCAGTCACTTCATTTTATAGTGATTTCCCCACTTTTTGCCATTAAGTTTGGACAACTTAATTTTAATCATTAAAAATAACTTTATCAAGATTGTAATTTTAGATAAAATTTTTTTGAGCGGCAAAACAAGGTATGATATTAAGATAAGTGTTGTTATAATTACTAAATAGCAACAAAAACAACAAGTCATAATTTTACGTAAACCTTATGAAGGTTTAATGCAATTTTCAAGTTGAGTGCAATGAATAAAAAGGAAAAACTTTTTCGACCTTGTAATCCTTTTGGAACATTAATTGTTTGTTTTAAAATCGAAATTGAAACTTTGAATCTAAACTTTTAAAATAAATAACGAAATTTATTTATTTCTGGTCTTACGAGTAGAAATTTCTTTAGCTGAGCTAGAAACGTTTAGATAGAACTATTTGAAAGTTTAATCAGTTATATCCCAAAAAAAGAATCTATATAACAATGTTAAATTTCCTCTTTCTTTATAATCGAGATTCCGGGAAGTTTGAATTGATTTGTTTTACTTATATGCTTATTCTTTTCCAAACGTAGCCAATGTGACTGTCTTTATTGTACTAACTAAATTTATTTTATACCGTTCGCACCACACTTAGGCCAAAAAGGGGGGCTAACCCCTTTTTGGCCTAATTGTTACAGATATTTAAAGGTTTCATATCTTATTTTTCCAACTATGTAAAGAATTTTTTAGGTCACTTTCAAAATAATTTATTCACAGTTCATATTGATTTCTTTTTAGTTTTTAATTTTATTACCTAAATGTTTGTGACAGTGGTTAACTGTAAGGAAAGGAGAAAGCATAAAAAACTCTGAAAAATTCGGAAAATTTACGCCAATTAAACTAAAAAGGCTGCTGAAAATTTTGTGCTCTTGCCCTCAATAAGCAAATTTGGGACTACTTTTATATTTTCGTTTTGGGTTAATTTTTCGTTTGCAATATATTACTTTTAAATGGTTTTTTACCTACCAAATTCGGTATATAAAAACGATCTAATTTTAGTTATAACGTGATAAGATTTACATCTGCACCTGGCCGTGGGCCCTAATCAGATGGTGGATCATTACCACTGTGGATGGTATGTAACGCATTCCTCGTCCTAGAAGGCCTTCGGATACGTATATCCTTCGGTCGGCTGGAAACTATCCAACTCTTGGTCCAGAACGCATGAAGCTCAATATAATTAAGAACACGACGGCTTTCATACTCACTGGACCTGGACGATTTATTGTGTTCATTGTGAATGATCCGACCCACAAACTCAAACAAGGGCCTCAAAACACACAGCCATAACCATACTCCCGAAGGGCCTACCTCAATAATCAGTCAGAGAACAGCTAAATGCCTAAAGAGACAAATAGCGGAACTCTGGGGCTTTACTGATTCCCGTGGAAATATAGTGGATTGTCCAGTTGACTCCTGCTAGCCTTGAAGGGGACTGGGCTCCCTTTTACCCCGCAAGGGATCTACAAAGACTTATAATGTGCCCCCCGGTGGACTAATTTTAGTTATATGGAGATTGGCAATTAATGTAGAGTAACAGCTTTGTCGAATATACTTTGTTAAGACATCGACTAGCCAATGGTGGCTATCGATCACCAAGAAAAATTCTGCTATTAATAAGCATTAAATCAATGCCTATGTTGTTGCAATAAGTCATATATAACCAGCCTATGCCAGCTACCAATATTGCAGTTTTAGCTTGATGCAAGTGCCAAAAACTATAATATGGAGTACATGCGCCATTTTTTCTTTTTTCAATCAGAGATGGTAAACATAATTTTTAAAATTAATCTTTCAGTCTTAAACTGCACTTAACACATTTTTATAAATTTTTTGGCCATTTCTTTAATTTACGTTAATTTTAGATTTACTTAATATAGATGTAATTTGCAAGTGTCTGGATATTGACATATAAGGGAACTGCACCAAAACGGGTCATTTTACAAATAGAAAATATACAATTGATACTTATCTTGTAGATAGATTGTTAAAAGATGCGAAGAATGCTCACGAAGACTGTAAAGTGCCGTTCATTCCTTTGGTATCTACATTTTATTGCTTTCTTAAGAATTTATCGAAATTAATACGCCAAGCACTGAAAATTATAATTAACTAAAAAATATTTTAAATTAAGAGACAATCTAAATAGTGCAAGTTTAGAATTCTTCCGCCAGTAAATGAAATACTATTGTCATTCCTTTCTGTCTTTGCTGGCTGTTTGTTCGGTATAAACAGCGAGCGCTTTCGATGTGATGACATCATTCTTAACCCGTGTTTTGAAACGTACCGGTGAGTCAGTGTTCGAGCTTAGGTAGTCCATTCATTTAGGACACATCTATTCATGCAGGCAGGATGCCCGCCACCTAGCATTTTATGCGGGGCTAATTTTTAAGATTTCCGTCTGTTATTATTATACAGGTACGTGTGTCCCGCTGAAATTGTTTTTCGTTTGTTCGAGTGTATGATAAGAGTTAGTGGTGAGAAAATTGTATTTGAGGTCGTGCATACCTGTTCGTTGATAATGTTACTGTTAAAAATTTTTGTTTTGTAGAATTCCAAGCTTTTAAGAATGTCTAGACTTCATCCTTTTTTGTTAGGACACACACCAAGGGAAGTACATGAAGTCAAGAAATGCAGAAAGAAAATTAAAATCTTATAAAAAGCAATTGCTTTCAAATAATCTTTCTAGAATTTTTCTAAATGCATGCGTCACAATTTTACATTTTTGATGTCATGATCATGTATAGTATTGTTTCCAGTTTTCTCTTGGCCCAAAATAAATGTATACATAACATTGAAATACTTGTTGTAACAGAAAAAACAAAAAAATTAATAAAAACAGGAACATAAATATCGCAGTGATATTTCTCTTATGTTCACATATTTCTAGGTTCGCTTCTGAGTGAAATCATTTTATTTTATTATGTATTTAATAAACAACCATTCACTGCTTGCATTCTGGTAGTGTTAATATTTTCGAAAAGGTAAGAAGCTTCATATGAACGGCAATAAAAAAGACCTCTATATAAGAACTTTTACAAACAGCCCTGTCCTCCGTAACAAAACCATTTTTTTTAGAACAGAATTAAGAATTTTAATTTATTGCCAATGCTGATCACAAATAAATAATATGTTATTCCTAGAAAACTTAAGTGCGAATTAATATTCACCCAATTTTCATTAACATTTATAGTTGAAAGTTTGATAAAATGGATCAGATCTTTTGGGTACCCACTCTAAAAATTTATTTAGCTACACACTTCCAAGAATATTAAAAAAAATGCGACCAATTGAATCAAAAAACCAATAAACATTAAGAAGTTCGTTGAAGAAGCTTAGCTTACAAATATATTTTATTTTATTATTAATATTAACTAAAAAATGAAATGGGCAACAGGATTCACATTTACTCATATAAGGGTTTTTATAACGTTTGTAGAGTTATAGCCGCCAACGACGGAAGCTGCAGATAAAGGACAACTATTTTCTTTTGTTATATTTCATGGAAAGGAAGTTAATTAACAGCCAAAATCGTTTTTATGCAGGGTCTAAATCTGCAACTACTAAAATATGTCGATCAAATTTAATCGAATCTTATGTTCTTTAAAAATTGTGTATTATATTTCCTTTATTCCGCTGCTTTACATGCAAGATGTTTTATAAGCGGTTATTGACCCACATATTTGCTCGTTTCTATGCATGTACTGAAATTCTTTTAATAAGCCAAGAACCCGGCTGTTTTATATCAAATTTTTTTCAAACTTGTATTCATTGAAAAAGTCAACGTATCAATGCTCTCTAACGTGTCGTTTCGCAAAACATATTAATTTATGAACTTCGTCTGAATTATGTTAGTTCTTTCTGAGTTGTGTTAGCTACTTTCTGATGCTTTAAGGCCTAACTATAATATGCATAAGCTGGCCTAAGCCAGTCGAAAAGTTTGTCAAATTCTTAAGGAAATCATTGAACGCTATAATGTACTTACATGAATACAGATATTATTATGCACAGTTGCAAATTTGTTTTATTCGTACTTTTGCAAAAAAATAATTTCTTTCTAGATAAATGAAATTTATTAACAAAAGTTAACAAAAAGTTGTTTAATAATTATCAATTGTATACCCAACACTATCCTTAAACAAATAAACTTTGTTTTTAATAGTTTTAAGAAAATTATGAAAGAAAAATTACACATGTTACGCTGTTTGTATTATTTGGGCCAAAAGTACTAAAAAATGCAACCGTGTGCATCACTGAATTTATAAACAATAAAAAAAACGCAACCAGAATTCTCCACTTTTACTACATTTTTCTGCTACTTCTTTCGATCCTTGTTGCTTTTGTCATATAAGCAATTTTTTCTTTGTGCGTTTTCCAATAAAATTCAGATAAAATATTTTTGCGCTTTCGTCCTTCATTAGAATTTGTTTGCTAATGTAACTATCTAAACTAAAATCAGCTGTTTCCGTACGAAATGTGCGATCAGTTTCGTACATTGCTTACACAAATGCAATTTGACGAAAAGTTTTGTCAAGTACATTATTGTTTGCCACATATGATTGTTAGGTATTTGCATAGTTGCTTAAGTTGGCTTAAGTCAGTATATGCACAATAAAGTTGGGCCTTTGTCTTTTAAGTAGATTGTTTGATGAGTTCATTGAATTTGTATTTTCCATTAAAAAAATTATGAAGCTGACGTACATAATTAGTTTATTGCTGGGAATAAACTGAATGGCGTGTTTTTCTCTAAAAATCATTAATCGTTTTTATAAACTTGGCAATTTACAGAAAAATACTTTGTTTTAAATCATTAGCTCATGTTATCTCCATATGAACGTAGTTTTTAATAATAATATTAAATAAAAAATCAGACAAAACAAAACAGAACGTTTTGAATTTTGTTTGCAATATAAAATAAGTTAATAAATATCATCATAAGCTACAGTCATATGTAATTATTTTATTCCCTTCAAATTTATAATCGAATATAGAGGAAATAAATGTGGAAAAACAATTATGGTTAAATAAAATTACAGATCAATTGTTAAATCACAGTTCTTTTGAAAATGCAGTTAGTACTAAATGAAAGTTGGCTAAGCCAAGGCTTTACTGAGAACTAAGATGCTTAAATTGCAAATGAAAATACTCAAGAATTATAACTCGAATAAATTAACAAATAATTACACAAATATTTTTTTAACAGCGAGAACAATTTTAATTCAAAAATTTCAATTTCTTTGGAATATGGACTTTTCATAAACCTTTCTATATGAACTTTAGAAGGTTGATATAAAATTATAAAAATAATTTAAAAGTATATCTTACAAAAGTAGATTTATCACCTTAATAGTTGTTACCTTAAGTGTTAAATATTTAACATGTTTAACTTATTATTCGCACTAACAGAAACACATTTGCCAAATAAAGCATTAAACTTCTCTAAGATGTAGCTCTGATATAAATTATATATATATATAATTATAATTATATATATATATAATTATATATATATATAAATTATATATATATATATATATATATATATATATATATATTATGAAGGAATAAACAACACTGCTGACAGAGTTATTGATAAACACCCAGCGACATTTTAAAAACTACGTATTTATAATGTGAAAAAATATTTAACTTCTTCAATTCTTTATATTTATCTTTTACAAGCTTATGCATATAAAGGGTCCACCGTCTAACGTTTTTTTTTTCAACTAGTGCTTTTTTCGTGAATGGTAACACTTAGCTCTTGAATTGATTTGACAGATAATTAGTTTTATCCTTCCACTGAATTAATATGGTTGTATATACGCTTGCACAATGCTAGGAAATATTGCAACATTACTTTGGATATCAGGGTAATGTTGCAGTATGTGTGCGAAAATTGCGTACGGAGTTTGGAAGAAGAGAAGCACCGTCAGCTCCGTATGTTCGTTATCTTGTGAAAAAAGTGAAAAAAACTGGCATCCTTATCGATACACCAAAGCGTGAAAAGCCAAAAACAGTGCACACATCCGAGAATATTGCTGCTGTGGCAGAGAGTGTGCGTGAAGCGCCATCAACATCAATTCATCGTCGTTTTCAACAATTGACTACTTCAGAAACATCATTGAGACTCATTGAGACGAATTTTGCATACAGACCTTGGTATGATGTCATACAAAGTCCAATTGGTTCAGGAGTTGAAGCCAAGTGACCATCCAATGCGTTTTCGCTTCGCTAAGTGGGCCTCGGATTGACTTTCAGAAGATAACGATTTTGCCAAAAAAAATCATCTTTTCAGATGAAGCTCATTTTGATCTTGGCTGGTATGTAAACAAGCAAAATTGTCGCATTTGGGGCACAGCGAAAAGTCGACGCACCCAAAACGAGTCATTGTTTGGTGCGGATTTTGGCCTAAAGGCAAAATAGAGCCTTTTAGGAGTGGCCGTTACAGTCAATGGCAATCGTTATCGGGCCATGTTGAACGAATTTTTGTTCACAAAAATTGAAGAGGAGGATTTTGGCAACATTTGGTTTCAACAGGACGGCACTACGTGCCACACAGCCGAAGCTACAGTCGATGTTTTTCGCCCTATTTTTGAACATCGCATTATCAGCGCAGAGCGGATATTGTTTGGCCACCTCAGAGCTGCGATTTGACACCGTTGGACTATTATTTGTGGGGTGCCATCAAAGATAAGTGTTACGCCGATAAGCCAGAGACAATTGACGCTTAAAGGACAATATTCGTGAAGCCATTGGTGAAATACAGTTGCACACAATCGATAATGTGTTTCAAAATTGGACCGATCGTGTAGGCTACTGCATGGCCAGCCGAGGCAGCCATTTGAATGAAATTATTTTTCATTATTAACCGGAAGGATTGTACTTTCAATTAATAAAAAAAGAAATTTGAGAAAATATTCAGTAGTTTTGTTTATAGCATTTAAAATAAAAAAAAAAGTTATTTGGCGGACCCTTTATAAGATATTATTTTGCGTGATACCATACACAAAATATTTGTTACCCGAAAATAAACAGCAAAAGTGCAAAAGCTTTTTATGACAGAGCATCTGTTAAATAGACTCAAATGGCGTTGAAATCGTCAAATCGAAAAAATATTGAATTGAAAAATTATCCTAAGCTACAAAATTTAATTCGTTAAAATCTCAAAAAGTCCTATAGGCATTCGAATTAGGAAAAGTGTTTTAAATAAAAAAATAATAATATAAAGTACGAAGTAAAATTTTGTTTTCAATCGGTAGAAGCTTTAAGTGGACAAAGCCCTTTCATTGATTTATAAATGAATCAGGTTGTTTCAAAAACGAGAAAATTATTTTTATATTATTTTATTTTTAATATAAAATCTACATAATTGCCACTTGCATGTGTATTTGTGTTAACTGAGTTTATAATTTATTATTTTTTTAATAGAAACCATATAATTCCATCAATTATATTAAATTATGAGTTTGTATTTAGCATTTACAATTAGCAGTGCTAATTTAGCATACATTTTTTTATCAACAACTTTGTGGCGAAATTTAAAAATATTTTTATTATAATTTGATTTTAATTTTATGCATTAAATTTGTATAGTTTCTTGTTGTTGTAAAGGCACCTGATGTAAATTTTCTTATAGATTTTAGAATGTGCTTACAAAATAGCTGGAAAAAAGCAGATATAAAATAATTCTTGGTAAATTGGAATAAAAGAGAAAAATCGTTATAAAAACTTATTTCTTGAATACTTGTATCTCAAACTAATAATAACGTTATCGAATTAAAGCGACTTGTTTTAATTTTAAACTGTTTTCTTTTGTTGGCCAAAAATAATTCTGCTCTTATTATGTGACATTTAAATGCAAATTGTCCTTTGTCAGTGTCAATTTTCACGGCTTGAAACAACAACAACAACAACAAAATTACCGTTTTGAATAATGATTGCAAAATTTTACAAATTAAGATTTAAGATACAAATTAAGATATTAAGATTTAAGATATTGTTTTAAACGGCAAAAATTCAATTGCTATAAAAAAATAAATACTTTGTCTGCCAATTCGAAAATAAGCCGTAACGAATAACAGATCGCCAAGTTGAAACAATTTTAAAATTTTTTTCAATGCAATACCGTTACCAAAATATTTTTCTGCTAATTTTTTTATCGGTTTAAGACTAAAAAATATTTAGTTATCAATTATCTTGTGTAAATACATTTAAAACAGTCACAGCACAATGGGTTGGATTATAATATTAATAAATAAATTACTTTTACCTTTTCAATTGCAAATAAAATTTATTATAATTTTGGAAATTCATCGCAATGATACAAAATTGTTTTCAAATTTCGAACATACAACTAGAATAGAATAGTAATTCGGTGTTTCCTTTAAATGTATTTAATATATTTGACAGCATAAACGTACATTAAAGCTAAATACACTTTTGTAAAGTTGTTAATTACTTTTGCGATATTTGAAAGCTTGAAAATGCAAATGTTTAGAATTTTTGATACAAAAGAAATACTCTTTATAACTGTTAAACGACATGTCCAACTGTACGCTTAAACAACATCGGTTATCAACGTGCCCATCATAAATGGAGTTCGTTATTAGCTTACCGGGTTTGGAGTTAAACCATTCCACAACAGGACTTACACAATGTTCTACATCCATAGTTTAGATGCTGATGTCATCTCAGGGCTTTATTTCTTCGGAAAATTGGGTATGCTGATATGCTCTCACAAAAGGCTCAAAAGTACAAAAAATATAGAATTAAATTCATTTAATTATGCAAAACTTGGGTTAAAGTTAACATTATTTCTCGCCTTTCAAATATTTTCTGGTGCATTTAGTAGTAGTAGTGCATTTAGTTCTTAAATAACAACTTCTAAAAAAATAATTATATTCACATTGAAAAGTCATACCGCGTTGTCTTTAAAAGTATAGAGTCACGTTTAATATCTGCAAAAGGGTTGTTATTCCTTTCGGTGAAAGCCGTCGTTACTGGCTGTTTATTTGGTACGATCGGAGAGTGCTTTCGATGCGATGACATCATTATCAAGCTGCGTACTATCTAAAATGCGGGTTGATAATGATGTCGTCTGCATTTCCTTTACTCGCGGAACAAATCAAAACAACTAAACATCTGCAATAGAGGTTTAGTTTGCATCATTAGCCTCTATCATTTAATTGTGAATACTTTGCATATATGCAACTAAAAAGCAAAAAATCTGCTGAAAACTAAAAATCTTTTAGTGATTGTTTCACGGAAATAGGCATTGATAATATTACAATGCCAATCTACTGCTGAATTATGACAGTGCAACTCAAAGAGTATCTCTGATGCTGGACGTTTTAGGCCAAGGCATTTGTGGCAGTGACGTGTGAAGGACAGACAAATGGTCATAATCAAAACTTTCATGCCCTGTCATGTAATGCCAAGGTCCTTCATTGATTGTATTAATCATTCGAAATAATATCAGTAAACGCTGCAGACTTGAGTACAAAACAAGTATTTAATACTTAATAAGATATGGTTGAAAATAACTCGTCTCTATTAAAGTTATATAAATTGTTGGCAATTTTTTACACAAAAAATTACTGTATTTTAATGTTTCATAGAAATTAAATATATAAAGATCAACAATCTTAAGATAAATAAATTTTTGATCAAAAAGCATACATCTGTACTGAATAGTACACAAGAATATATAATTTCAAAATTATTTTTCTTATATGTTACACTAATTTAATTTATAAACATTAAATTATTTTTGTTATCTAATTAGAAAACTTTTTTGTGGTCGTAAAATATATGTATGTATGTAGATACAATGCCACAGTATTGGTTAAAAGTTTCTCTGCCTAAATACATATGTAGCATTTTCTAATTTTTCATTTTGTAATCGACTGTAAGCAAGTAACATATTAAGCTTAAAAAATTCTCAATGAGTTTGTTCTTGAAATCTAGTAAAAGTAAAAACTAAACATTTTTGGCAATTAAATTGTCCAAAATTTACCTATTAGAAAGTATATATATCATACATATAAGTTAAAAAATTTTACGCTGAGTTGGGTAAAAAAATTAATTAGACCAACTGCGCCGTTGTTTGAACAACACACGATAATGTAACTTACCAACAGGATAAAATAATTTATTTGATATAGATGACTAATGACACAAAATTTAATTTATATATTTTAAGGACACCAAAGGCAATTTTATTAATATTATTGAATAACGACACAAAAGAAATAAAATAAAGCAATCCGAAATAAACTCGACCGTTTAGTTCTCCTCTGTAGCCAAGACTGATTCTTCCCTTTAGCGACTTGTCCAGACGTAACTTCAGCAAAATTACTTTCCCATGCATTTCTTGCAAAAATTTAATTTTGTAGCCAAAGCGGATATGCGTGTGCTATTGCTATTTCCTGTCCTATCTGGCTGGTTTAAAGTCAAAGGCGAGCGCTTTCGATGCGAATGCATCATTCTTAAGCCGCGTTTTGGTTTGTACTGGTGAGTCAGTGTTGGCGTTCAGGCAGTTCTGTTGTTAAGTTCGTATCTATTCAGGTATTTAGGTGCTCCTGTAGGCTAGTAGGTAGTGTACTAGCTTGTCAGTATGGGGGTCGTGGGTTCGATTCCCAACGAAGACCTTAGTATTTTTCACTACAAATATTAAAATTGACTGTCGGTGGGACTGCTCAGCGATGAAGGCATAGTCACTGGTCGCTGTGCTGTCTTTATACGACAGTTAATTTCCGACTATCCTTCTACTTTCACCACCTGTTTCATCTCTTCTCTATCCCTTTCCTAAAGAATGTAACTTAACTAAATAGGCATTGTTGCCTGAAGTGCTACTTCTCTTTATAAAAAAAAAGGTAAGCAGAATGACATTTTTATGCAAAGTAAGTTATCGATACCTCCGCCTTTTATTATTATCTAGGTACGTGTGTCCTTCTGAGGGTGTTTTTCGTTTGCTTGTTTGCATGAGTAGTTTTAATGGTGTAAAAATTGTGTCTGAAGTCGTGTTTACCTGTTCGTTTACAATGTCATTCAGAGTTTTTGTTTTGTAGATTTCATGTTTTTCATGTCTTCGTCCTTTTTTGCTAGGATGTAGTAATGTCATACATTCATCTTTTTCCCTTGGTGTGTGTCCGTGAGTGTCAAGGTGTAATGCAAAGTTTGAATCTTCTCTCTTCCGTTTGTATGAGCGTATGTGTTCTGTAAACCGTGTTTTTACTGTTCGTCCAGTTGGCCTGCAGGTACAGGTAAGTCTGTATACCCCGCTGGAACTAAATTTATCAGTTGTTTCTGTCGTTGTTCTGAGATAGTGTCTGAGGGTGTTTCCACTTTTTAATGCTGTGAGTATTCCTTCTTTGTGAAAAAGGTTAGTTAGTCTGTATATTTCTGGTCCTGTGTAAGTAAAGGTGTGCCGTCGTGTTGTATCGGTTGCCTCCTTGTCTTCTCTATTTCTGTTCTTAGTGTTGTATTGTCTAAGTAGTGGTTTTGTAGCCATTATTCATAGCTATGGCGTAGATTGTGTCGAGTTCCCTCCTGTACTTATCTGGAGTAAGTGGAATTATCCCAAGCCTGTGTATCATATGTCTAAACGCTGCTAGTTTGTATTGGGTAGGGTGGTTTGAGGTGTTGTGGATGGTAGTGTCCGTTGTTGTTGGTTTTCTATAGATGTCGAATGTTAAATAGTCAGTTCCTCGTGTTATAGTGATGTCAAGATGATGCAAACTTCTGTCTTGATCTTTTTCTATTGTGTATGTAATCTTATTATGAATTGTGTTGAGGTTTTCTTGTTCGCTGTTGTCCTGTTCGAGGATTATATTGTGGTTATCCATTAGTGTTTTTACGTGTAGTGATTCGAGATGTTGCATGAAAATTTCCATGAAGATTGCGGAAGTTGAGTTTCCCATACCGAGTCCGTCAGGTATTTTGTAAAAGTTGTTATTGAATCTAAAGTAGTTTTGTTTTATTATCGTTTTTGCAATATCTATAATATCAGCGATGTATTGGCTTTCGTACAAATTGTCTAGTGTGTTGCGTGGAATATCTAAGGTTTCATGTGTTGGTATTGAAGTATATAGATCCTTGATATCAAAGGAAACGAGTCGCGTGTTTTCGGTTGTTTTGATGTCCTTAATTTTATCGATGAGGTTTTGTATATTACGTATAGTACATGTGTTTTGTAAATTTATCCTTTCCTTAAGTACGCCGGTGAGGTGTTTAGCTAGGTGGTATGCTGGTGCAGGTCTGTAGTTTATAATGGGTCTCATTGGTATGTTTTCCTTGTGTATCTTTGGTTGTGCTTTGAGCGTCGGTGGTCCTGGATTCATGTTCTTGTACATGTATACTTTTCCGTCAGTAAACGTTTTGCAGCGTTTTAATAGGTTGCGTATTTCTCTTTGGAAGGATTCAGTTGGGTCATTTTTAAATTTAGTGCAGTTGGTCTACTGTATAAATTGTTGTGTTTGGCCTATATAATCTTCTCTGTGCATTATTACAGTCGTATTTCCTTTGTCTGGCTTTGTAATTATTAGGTCATTGTCCCGTAATTTTACCCTTATCTGTTCAGCAATTTTTTGCTCGCTTGGATTTGTCTTTGCTTTATTGTGTTCTTTTATCGTTTTTTCGAGTATGTCGGCCACTCTGTGTCTAATGTGTTCTTGTCGGTCGGTTGGTAACTGAGTGATAGTTGCCTCAGCATCTACAATCTGTGTTTCAATCGTCTTCTGTATCCTGTCGAAAGGTAAATTATGTTTCATTCCTTTTTCCATTAGTCTTGTCTCGTTTTCATTGAATATGCCTGTGGGGTTTTGACGCGTGAATGAAACTCCATCTTATTGTGATTGTCGGTTCGTTTTGTTATCTTTGTAAATTTGCGCTGCATCCGTTTGTATTTTTCACTCATCTCATCACTCACCCTATCGCGTAGATTTTGTAAAAATGGTGCCAATATATGGAATAGATTATGTCTAGTCAATATATCGGCTACCTCTAAGTGAATTCTATATAATTCCTTGTTAAGTTTGTCTTTTTTGATGTAAAGTGAGCATATTTCAGACTTCATCCATGTTAGTTCTGCTATTCGTTTAGCCCGATTAGAAGCGTAGGTTTTGGTGGTGATGTTAACAGTTGCGCAACGTGGCGTAATGTTGTTGTTTGTTGTAGCGAATGTTTGCTATCGTTTTGTGTAGTTGTAAAGTCTTATTAAATAGTTTGTTAAGCATTACCTTACCCCGACTGGCTGTGTGCTTACACTGAATTTATCTTGTCGGGAGTGTTGTTATGTTTGGTTTTGTAAGAGTTTTTCTATCTACCAGAGAACAATTAGGTGGGTAGAAAAATATTCATCTAAACTAATATATATTTTTTAGGAAATTCTCTAAAAATAACTATATAACAATTACGCATGAATAAAATTTCTTATTCCAATTTGTGCAATTTTTCTTGTACAATAAATAACTGGAAAACAGAAGATTTGACAACTATCGCATGTTTAATTATGTCGCTTAAAAAGTTTAATTTCTTTTGTTTATCAATTCTCTATTTAAAAGATTTTAAAATTTTCGTGTATTTCTTTCAGCACTGTCTTTGTTAGCCATGTGAAAAATACGTGAAAAACAGTGCAGGAATTGACAATGGCATGGTGTGACAATTGTTGCATCAGCAGGTCCTTAAATTGAATTTGATTTTGCAGTCATCAGCCATTTTTATCTGTATCCACTACCGTATTTTCTTAAGCTAATGTCGGTCTTTTACTGTTATCTTCTGTGTCGAGTACCGAACAAACTTTTTGTGAAAAAATAAACTGATTGCTGAAAATCTTATCATATCCATCATCAATTATTAAATTAAGACTTAAAAACTTTAGAATTATGGATTCAAAAACTTCCGGCGTAAGAGGAAATTTAATCTAAAGAAGAAAGGGCGGGTAAGAGAATAATAGGTCAGCGGGAAATAGCGATGATGCATTTTATAATATTGTTAAGTTAATTTATCAATTTGAGGAATAGGCATACACAGAGCCCCTTAGTGGCGTGACAACATATTTGGATACTTATATAAATGTTAAGTTTTAAAAACTGTTTATGTTTTCAAAATAATGACATAATTTAAAGAAAATTAGCCACTGTGTGAGACGTCACGAGCACAGCTATTATAAGCGAATTTTAATAATACCCTTCTTCCCAACTGGCCATTTTCATACAGGTTTTGTTAATTAAATAAATACATTGACAATTTTCAAACTAAAGATATTACTTGAAGTTAATGAAAAAGTTCACTTGATTTGTTGTATTTAACTTGTCCGATACATATGTAATTTGGTATTTTTTTTTTCATAATGAAGTCAACTTAAGTTTTAAATGTCTGTTGGCTACCTAACTGATCAAAATATGGGATTTACCCATATTTTAAATGTGTTTTTTATGTTTTAGTTTTAATTTAACTTAAAACTACAGCTTTATGGGTTATAATACAAAAAACAACAAAAGTTTACACGAAAAAAGTCTAAAGACCATGTAAATATCATTTCTTGTTCGGCTATAAGAAAGCTTTTAAGTTTATTTTTATGTAGTGCAAACGATATTAGCGTATATATGGGCAATTCCATATTGTTTAACTCGCTTAGAAAATGATTTAGAGAGCAAAAAAACATTTTTTTTCAATTCATGTCAGAACTAACCTTTTGAGTAAAAAAAATTGACATTAAAAAATAAAAACAAAACAAATATTTCTAAGAAGTGTCATCTGTAGCATTGAGGATTAAAGCTGCGGTATCCCTCTTTTTTAATCGGCTATGTCCACTATAATCCAATTTATTGCGAGCAAGGGGATTAGGATGGTCTTCAAGCTTCATCAAGTATTTGCATGCGTATTTGATGATTTCTGTAGTCACCAGCGGTATGTCTAAATCACAATGTATGTTTGAATTTCTGATGTACCATGGAGCGGAAGTTATTAACCGTAAAATTTTATTCTGTCCACGTTGAATTCTATCCACATTTGAAGCTGAGGCAGTGCCCCAAAGTTGGATTCCAAAAGACCATATTGGCTTCAAAATGCTCTTGTAAATTAGGAGTTTACAATCTAGGCTAAGTTTCGAGTTCCTGCTAATGAGCCAATGTGTTAGCTTAAGTTTCATCTGTGTTAGCTTTGAGTCAATATGATGTTTCCATGTAAGGCGACGATCAAGATGTATACCAAGATATCTCACATAGCTATGGTGAGGAACAATGTGATTATTGATTCGAACGGGTGAACAATTATCTCTTCGCAGGGTGAAGGTCACATGAATACACTTTTGAACATTCACTTTAATTCTCCATAATTTTAACCACAACTCCAACTGAGTTATATGTTGCTGAAGATTTATGGAGGCTTGATAGGAGTTTTCGTGGGAACTTAGACACGCTGTAGCATCAGCAAACGTGGAAGTGTCGACAGTTTCACTTACAGGCATATCACAGGTATATATCAAACATAAAACTGGTCCAAGAATGCTACCTTGTGGTACGTCTGAGGAAATTGGTTTGGATAAATTAACGAAGTCTCCTTCAACAACAGAAAATTTTCGTCCAATTATGTAACTTTTCAGTAGGTTTTATATATTACAAGGCAAGTGAGCGGTCAGTTTCAGAAATAGACATTCATTCCAAACTTTGTTAAAAGCCTGAGAAACATCAATAGAAATAGCTGAACAATACTTCTTCGCTTCAAAAGTCCTTCTTATCACCTGAAACATTCTATGGGTTTGCTCAATTGTGCTATGTCTACTTCTAAAACCAAATTGATGGTCTGGGATACACCTACTATCCCTTAGCATTGGAGACAATTTATTCATAAGCACCTTTTCACAAACCTTTGAAATAGTCGGTAATAGGCTTATGGGCCTATATGACTCGGTTTAGGTTAGGTCTTTACCCGGTTTTGGAATCATTTTAACTTTGGAAATCTTCCAGTGGTCCATAAATAGCATGATTCTGACTGCAATACTGGGGAGCTCTTTCAACATTCTGTTACTTATACCGTCCATACCAGGAGATTTTTTCGGGTTTATCTCAGAAATTAACTTTTGAACCTCACGCAACCTAAACTTTAAGGGTCGAGGGGGTAATGCAACTACGCTCGGCAAGTTAACATCATCAGTACATTTGTGTGGGGTGAATACATCTTTCAAGTATTCGGCAAACAAGTCGCCTTTTTCAGCGTCCCTTCTTGCCCAATCTCCACTGATATTACGTAGAGGTGGCTTGTAGTCAACGGGTCTTTTAAGGTTTTTTGTAGCACGCCATAAAGAATAATTGGAGTTAGGTGTAGCATCGAGTCCCTCCAGATATTTCTCAAACGATGTAGTTTTTTCAAATGCTAGCAAGTCTCTAAGCCGCTTTGTGCAGTGTCTAAGTCTCTGCCTCTGCAGGGGCAATCTATATTGCTGCCAATCTCTTCTAACTCTTCGTTTTTCCGCTACGAGACGTTCAATGTCTGCAGAATAGATGTGACCTAAAGTAGTCTGCGGATGTTTAGTTGTTGCAAGCTGATCTGCTTGTTTAATATTTTCACTTAAAGTTGCAAGGCTATACTCCACGTCCTCCGGTGTTCCTAGCAAAATATTTTCCGCACAATGGCTGCTGAGATATTTTTTAAAACTCAACCAGTTGATGTGTGAAAGTATTTTTAGCTTTTTATAATATTAATCGAGAAAAGATGACAGCTTATGTTGATGATCTAACGACTAAATTCTGATATTTTTAACAATTTAAGAGCGCATTGCAACAACAATATACTGTGGAAAGAGAAATGAAAGATTCATTATTCGCCTTAGATATTGAATTAAAATTTAACGAAGAAAACTTGTCACAAACGATATGTTGATCGCAAACATTTTATTTAAATATGATGTATTGATAAGAACTAAATTGCGCCTCTCTAAATTGTATGCAAATTTTAGTTGTACCTGAAATAACTTTCGCTCTTATATCACGAATGATATATTCCTTTTTTGATCGATATGTATCGAATGTGCTTAACTTTCTATTCAAATGGATGGAATAGGAAGTTATTATCTTTCGGAGTTTTTACATCACCGCAGATGTTACCTTAAACAGCAGCTTTGCATATTTTATTTGAGCACTTCATATTAAAGCAACATTAGCAAGCTTTTTGCACTCAGTGGGTGCTTCAATCTTTCATAGGAGCTATTTTAATGCTGTATTTACAAAAATCATTTTACTCTATAGGCGTATAAGTATCATGGAAATGCCCATATGTTAAAAAATGATTTTAATTGTTAATTGCCAGTCGTTTCTTGTATATAGAGAAGACTTTAAAACGTTGACAAAATATTATAAAACTATATTAAGTAGGTATAGTTTTCAATTGAACCATTAAAAAGTGTACCACATGATCAAAAGATAACCAAAATGTGTGGACCGAAACTGGCTCAAAGACGCCGCCATTAAATGTTTTTCTATACAAGCTACAGCCGACGTGTTAAGCATGTTTATTATAGAATAAAGTAATTTTTCTTTTTTTTTCGTTAGTTCGTAAAGTTGATCCCTACAGCCGTCTTCATAATGGTTTGTATCTAGCTTAATTGTAATTTTTTGGTATATTTCTTGTGCCCATATTTCGTTGCTAAAATGGGGTGCGAGAAGTATTTTTTAGTTTTTTATTTAAAATTATTTTTTAATGGCTATTACGCCTTTAAATGCGAAAGGCTTCATATAAAGGTTTTTGGACATTAATATTCATTAAATTAACTTATGAAAAATTACATTTATTTTATTTTTTATTTATATTATTATTATTTTATTTTTTATTAAAAATTGTTTTAAAAACATTATTAGATTGTGTTTGATAATGTTTAAAAATTTTTCTAAAGGGGTCATAATTCAAAATTTCTAGTTGAAAAATGTTTTCCAGAAGGAAGTTTCTAGTAATTAAATTAAATTTTATGTAATGAAATAAAACGTGATATATATTTCTGTTCAATAAATATTTCGTAAGTATAATGATAGATAGTGTTATTGAACAGACTCAATTTCATTACTAGAACGCTGTATTGTAGATCCTTAAATTGTTCAGTAATAACGAAATATAAAGTTGGGTATGATTTTACGTATAAAGTTGCTGTTTCAATAAATACAATTTAGCATGTAATAAAGTATCCAAATCTAGAATGGAATCAAATTATCTAGGCATTATTTTAGAGAACTATAGCTGTCAAAGTTGTAACTATAAAAATTTTTACACTTTTACTATTTCTACTGAGAAAACGCCTACAGGTTTAAATTTACTATTTCTTGTTAACAAATATAAATTGCACATGTGTGGAACAAATTCCATTGGATGTAAGACTAATTGCATTATGGTGTTTAGGATGGGCAAAATAGTTAATTTAAATATCGTTAAGTAATCGTTATAATTTTGTTAATTTACATCATTAACTTTTAATATTTATTTATCTAGCAAAACTGTTTTTTATTCGGTAAAATAATAAAAAAATAAGTGTTTAAACAAAAAATTAAATGGCGTTGTAGGCATAATGAATAATTATAGGATTTTGGTTGTAGTATGATGCATTAAAAAACTTGTTAAATAGCAAAAAATAGTGTCGGCCCATTAGCTACGTGGGAGATTACAGAATTGTATAACGGCATGTAATAGCTAAGGTTTTATGCTTTAATTTAATTATACCTTGTTGCTTGCAATTATTTGGGTAGAAATTTGCTACGGTTTTTAAATAATTTTTTTGTGAAATAAATTATTTAACATTAGAAGGTCTTAGTATAGGCAACAGCAAGTATCTTGAGATTAAAATTTCAACTAGTCCTCTCATATTAATAGCCGTAAGATCTATCTTTGTCACGAATGCAGTGATTGGCCAATTAACACGTATTTGCTATTGACTGTAAATAAGCTACTAGTTGAAGAAAATATCAGCTAAATTTAGGTAAAGTGAAGACTCCAAAAACAGCTATTCTAAAAATGTATATTTTAATGGCTTTACATTTTTAATGGAATACGATGGGATTTTTCCATGATTTTAATTCTGTAGGTTGTAAAAAATAACACAAAAACTTTAAATTTATTCAAAATCTATTTTTATCTGAAAGATCAATACATAGAATACCCAATTAAAGATAATCCGGGCATATAAATTCCGCATATGTTCTTGACAAGGGTCATTCTGGACGTCAACTGTTGCTATTGATGGGACCAAGGACCATTGTGGACCCACAAAATATAATCAAGAGGAAAATAGTCAATTCAATCGCGTAATTTATGAGGCCAGTGCTCAGTTCCATTAATGTTATGATTTTAATGTTATCAATATTTTCAAACTAAAAATTACTGATCATGGCGTGGTAACGATCATCATTGACCTTAGCATAAGCTTCGGTTTCGGAAATAAGATCCAATCATGCACCAAGTGGTGCATTTTTCTGAATATAGGGTCTGTTGTATATTAGATTCATTCCATATATGGCAATTTTGCTGGCTATTATTTGTTTTCCGTTTGGCGTTGGAAATATGACAAGACAAGTATCTGTCGAAAAAATTTTAAGCATAAAAGAAATAATTTCAACATAATTTCTCACAATAAAACATTTTTTAACAACACGATAAAGTTGGAGAAAAAGGAATCAAATGTAAGAAATATTAGTGGATTTGCGATAGAAATCGACCTATTTGCCAGACGCAAATCAAATAATTCTAGTACTGCCTTCTTTTATAATTTACATAAGCTAGTTTTATAGTTTTATTTGTGCATTTAACAATTACATTTTGGGTTAAGTGCAATTGTTTAAAAAATCTAAATAAAATAAAAATTTAATGATAATAATATTAATTAAAATTCTTTTTTTTGATTTGCTTATAAATATTTGAATGATATTTTGTGTTAACTTTTTCGCATTAATTAATTCGATTTCGTGTTATATTTTCATAAACTTTTGAAATTAATTTCTATAACTGAAATTCCCATGGTTATTTTTCTAACGATAACAATTGGTTCTAAGAAAATTTATTGAATAATTTAACGAAATTCAGTTCTTTTGTGGTTGTTATAATATAACACAACACAACACAACACAGCGAAGAGAAGCTGAATTAATTAAAAATATATTTAGCTTGAGAATAGAGTGACGCGTTAGAACAAAGAAGGAACTTGCATATAAAGTAATGGAAATTAAGGTCTTTGTTTTTACTGTAACTAATTTTATGTTACCTTAACTGAGGCATTTCTCTTCAAAATCGCATCCAAAGTTGTCAAAAAGAAGATTCAAAAGGCATAAGTCAATAATGAGTTTGTCCTATATATTAAGCTAAGTTCATAGTGCAATAAACACTCTTGAAAATTTAATTAATCATTTAGTTTATATTATTTACTTTGTTTAACCGATTAAATTTTTTTTGGCTTATTTCGGGTATTTTCGCTCGATTGTTGCTCTGAAAACTATTTATTTATTCTTTAATTCCGGATGCACTGCAACATTCAGTAAGATTACTTACACTTGTTTTTCCACTTTATTGTCATTTTTTAGAGCTTTTCTAAAAGAGATTCGTATTTATATTTTTTAATTTATTTTATAATTAATCTATGGATCAAAGATTCCTACAGACATTGAAAAAATAAACATTAATATTACACAAAACTTAAATTTAGCTATTTAAATATAAAATAAGGCGACATTTGACAACATTAATATCCAAAGATAAATCAATATGCTTATAAAATTTATTAAATTCGGCACAAATTCTTAAAAACGGGCCAGAGTTAGCATAATTCAATCTGAACACTTTAATTACAAGTGGATTAAAATAGCGCGTAAAACGAAATGGAACGTTAAATTAAATATTATTAATCCCTGAATAAACCTTTTATTAAGTTTAAAAGAAACGTGTCATTTAACATTATTCTTCGGCATTTTAAAGTTGGTACCTTTATTAGAGCAAGTCGACTAGTGTAGGATGGTAGATTTAAGGGATTTCCTTCTTACAGATCTCAACATGAACAAGTCTCCTGGGCCTGATGGGATACCAGCACTGGTCTTGAAGCAGTGCTCGTCGGCGCTAGCGCGTCCATTAACAGCCCTTTTCAGCACATTGTACCATGTCGGAGAATTTCAGAAGAGCTGGAAAGTTGCTAATGTAACGCCGATCCCCAAAAAGGGGGAGGCTAACAACCCTGAAAATTACCGCCCAATCGCAATTTGTTCTGCACTTTCTAAAGTATTTGAAAGTATGATTAATTTCCATCTAGTGAGATACCTGGAGTCCAACAGCTTGCTTAGTGACCGACAATATGGTTTTCGTAGGGGGCGCTCTACGGGTGACTTGTTAGCATTCTTGTCGGAACAATGGTGTAACTCCATACATCATTTTGGAGAAAGCAAGGTGGTGATTCTAGATATTTCCAAAGCATTTGATAGAGTGTGGCATGATGCACTTTTGTCAAAACTTGTTGCTTTTGGCGTCGGTGATAATTTTTCCAGATTTATATCGAGTTTTCTCAGAAATCGCACTTTACGAGTTGTTATATATGGGATTTCATCAGACGAGTTCATGATGAATTTAGGGGTACTGCAAGGCTCCGTTCTTTCTCCTACCCTATTACTTATCTTTCGAAATGACCTTCTTTGTCGAACTTTCAACCCTATATATTCTTTTGCAGATGACAGCGCCATTTGTCACTCATATTCATTTGGTAATAGACCAGTCCATTTGGAGGTTACTTCCAAAAGGCAAAACATGAATGATACGCTTAATCACGATCTTGCGACAATTTTAGAATGGGCATTGCTACAGGACAGAAGTAATACAGAGCAGAATATAGAATATTTACAGGAAATATTTCAACCAAACGAATAATAATTATAATTTGCACTTAATATTTGGATGAAATAAAGTGATCAAATATTAATATTAAATGCTATTTTATTTATCTGCAATATATTTATGACTATAAATAAATATATAATTAAAGAAAAATTTAGTTACACTATATTATATAATAAAATTGTAAATTATGTAAGCAATTTTAAGCATAAAGTTCAGTGCAGCGCGCTGTACCGATTTTGATAAAACTAAATTCGATAAAAGCTTAAGATGTTATCGATTGACTAAAAAAAGAATTTCTAAATTTCTTTGTTAGTTAAAAAGTTTCAGAGTTTTGGCCAATGAAATACGATTCTGAGCCACTGTTCGTCGTCTGCATATAATAGAACGTTGGACTATTTAATGGCATTGGGTAGATCATTATAAACAATGTAAATAATATAATTATTTTAAGAAAGTTTATTTGAAAAGCAAATATTTATATTACGTTTTTATTATATTTTAATATATTTAATTTTTGATTTATTAAGTCATTGATTTTAGTATTACACAACTGAACCAATAACTTTAATTCGGCTTTAATTCATGTACTTTTAAATTTTTAAATGTTTTTATTAGAAGAGAAAAAATTATTACTCTCAGAGTGTAGTACAACATTTTCTAGATCGCTTCATCTGCCATCACTCGCACCTAATTTTCGTAAGTTATGAACGTTGTAAATATCCACTTAACCGACTAATTGAATATTTATAATCAATCAATATTAATTTGGTTTTAGATAGTCCACACATAACCCAAAAATTTTTTTTGTGTTTGTGTTCTCGCTATTAGATAGCCGTCGGTTTTGATATGAATACATTATTTCTTTATATTTTAATCTTTAGAATTTTTTCTTTCATAGGGTTTCGTAAGGTTTTAGTCTCTGAAAAGGCAATGGAAATTGAAATTGCCATTCAAGTTGTATTATAACAGCCGCTATAACAGTAAATACTAAAATGAAGATAAAGGTTTTCCCTTAGACACGTTTTTTTTCATAAATATGGCTTTAATTTTACTTGCACACAATATAAGTTATTTTATAAGCCAAAAAAAAAATTAATAAAAAGTTAACGGTTTCTCCATAGAAACGTTTTTGCACGTGTGTGACTTATACAGGGTACGATACCACGTACGAGACCAACTCGCGCAATACTAATTTATACTTCCTGTTATATCAGAAACTTATAGAAAAGGATATATAAAATTAAATCATAAATAAATAAATAAAAATAACTTTTTTTTACTTAAATGCATAAACTTATTAAAGCTTTTTTCTTCACATACAACCTATATTATACTTCTATTATTCCCGGCGTTCGAGAATGTGGATAAATAAAAACCAGATTACGAATACATATTCACATCGAAAGCACTCGCCATTTACAAACAAACAGCCGGGAAGGACGTTAAGAGGAGGAATTGAAAATATTATCTTCGTTACTTGAAAAGAAGTTATAAACATTTAGCAATTTCTTTTTTAAAAAGCAAAATAAAAATATTTATAGTTGATAAATAATAGCTACATTAAGAATACAATACATTGCAGTAAAATCGATGTACAAGTCTTGCTTTTTTCTCGTTCTTTAACAACCAAGTAAAAGTGCCTGATTTTGACAACAAACCATTTTACTAATTTTATTTATTTATCTAAATTGAATTAACCGTTTTCGAGTTATGCTGAAATATACTGATGTGACTGCTTCATTATTCGCTGTAACTAATATAATAAAAATATAGAAAACAGATTGTTATTAAGCGATTAATATCCTATGTATTCATATAACTTTTATTTTAAAAGGATTTCTGTGCAGGAAAGTGTAAAACAACACAATTTTATTTGCCAAGAGTATAAAAACAGCCATCAGTAAATATCTACAAAAGTAAGGAAGAATAACAATAAACAGGTTTTCGATATTTAAAATCATTTTGTTCTGTCACAGAAAAGCGTGCCAGCGAAAGTCAGAAGGAATATTTAAGCAAACTAATAAGAAAAGAATGTTAAAATTGTACACGACAAATAAAAACTTTTATTAATATAAAAATAACAAATAATTTTAAATAATTAAGAACGAGGGATAGGCAAAATGTTTTTAGAAAAATTACAAGTTTAAATTTATGCTCCTCAGTTATTCGTTGTAGTATTTTAAATAATTGATAACAAACTTCATCAGTAATTTTCTCACTTTGGAAAAAGGTTGTGCCAAAGTTATGGGTGGTAAGATTTACGTCGGTACCTAGTGTGTGTATGCCATAACTCCACGGTGCTCAAACCACTGAGGTGGTATTATGCGTGCACCTTCGTCCCAGGAAGCCGAAGACATAATTCTAGCAACAGGTCATTCCTAGTTGCAATTTCGGGGGCTTCGGAGTAGGACCGCCAACTCCTCTGAAGAGTTAGAGACTATCCAACTCCTGGTCCAGACCAAATGACAAGCATGCTCACTGGAGCCGGATCATTCATCTATTGTTCTGAGTAGAGGTGAAATGAATCCGGCCCTTTAATCAAATTCATGAGAGCCGTGAAACCACAACCACCACGATACTCCCGAAGGGCCAACTTCAATAATCGGACAGCTAAAAGGCTAAAAAGCCAGAAAGCTAAACTTTGGGGCTTACTGATTCCCGTGGATATACCATGGAGTTGATTCGATGCTCCCTTTTTCCCCCGGCGACACATTTAATGATGGTGAGATTCCTTCAAGATATATATATGTGTCCCCGAGGGGGTTACAAAGTTATGTTATTAACCCGAGTCCGTCAAGCCAACTCATTAGATATGGGCGATTTTAACGAAATCTGGAGTATAAAATTATTTATCATTGCAGCCGAGAAGTACACATTTTCGTAGTATGGTGATTTTTTTATATCAAACTGGGGTCCTGTTTTTTGCTTACTTGGAAGCATAAGGATGGAGTTTATTCTCCATTTATTCCTTTTGCTTTTTTAATAAATGGTGTCTTTTAGCTAACCTCTCAGCTTGACCCTTCTCACTTTCCGCAAGGCATTTGTACCTAGAAAATACTTTGCTTGGACTAATGTTTCATTTCTGATTAAAAGCGATTAACAGCAATAGATAGTGATAGCAACTTTTTTAAAGCGAAGTGTGCGAAAAATTCTTTGTAAAAATACTTAAAGCCAACACAAGAAGAAGAAAAACTTTAATTCATAAAAAAATCTTTACTCGTAAATTGATCTTTCATCTCTTACTGTTTTAGCTGAAATGTATGCCAGGTCAAACTCTAAACTTAAATTCAAACACTCCCTCCAGTATCTGAAACTTTGTTATAATCTGTCTAGCTCTTAAGAAAAATATTATTTTCAAAATATTTTGGTGCACTTCGCAGTGCTTTGCTTAAAAGCGCTAAAGCATTTAAAAAAAGAAAATAGAACCAATTAATCGCTGAATAAAAAAAGCCATTTATTTGAGAAGAAAAAACGCTAGTTTGTTATCGGTTTAACTAAAACACACCTTTGGGTGAATTGTATATCAAATAAGAAAATGTAGATGAAACAATTGATTTTGTTGTATTTTTAAAATCGTTTTTTATAATCAGACCATGCTGGCTCGTTACGTTAAGCATCTTATTGGTAACAGCTTTCACATGCTATTTTTTTAAATATAAATTAATATTTATTAAAAAAATAACACCTGACTTTATTGGGAATTGAAATCAACTAACGCGAGCTTTAACTTTATATGAGACTGGATTACTGAATGAGTGATAAGACAAAAAAGTGTGGTTATAGAAAGGTTTGTACAAAGTTTTTGCTGCCTAGGTTAATTTTTATTTATTGATATTCAATTCTATATACTAAACTATTCAATAAATATGCCAATGACATTTTCTTATAGAAAAACATCTATAAAAATGCAATAAATTTAAATAATTTTAAATGTTTAATGTTACAAATTAAAATAATTAAAATTTCTAACACTCAAGAATACATTTTACAAAATGCTTGATTGTTTTCAACATCTCAAAATATTGTTATTAATAACAGACTTTAATAGTACAGTTTTGTTTTCTTTCTCACATGTTAAACGTAAAATTGCGGGGCATAACCAATTAAGCTAATTTATAATGTTATGTTTTTTTTTTACCTACAGTAAAAAGCGCAGCACGTGCTAACATACAACTTTGAAAAAACTTACTTAAGACAGATATATAAAAGAATAACATCATTTTGGCAAGCCGGAGTTTATTTAACGTAGATGCTTATTCTGGCGCCAAAATTATATGATATTCTTCACGCAGGATCAATAAAAGTGTCAACCAGTGCCTCAATAATATTTTATGAATACTTATTATATATCCGTAATGGTTTTCCCTTTGGTCAGAAGCAGAGCTTTTCTATGGTAATTTTATTTAATTACAATGTAACCACACTGTGCTCATATTCTCTCAGCGATTTGGGTTTAAACCAGCTAGTTTAAACAGACACTTCGAAGCCTCCTGATAATATTGGTTCAAGAATTTAATTTTTTTATTAAACTGCAAAGACGGAAGTGGTAACTCATAAAAAGAACACATACACAGAAGTAATGAATTACATTTTGATTAATGTTTCATGTAAAGAACTGAAATCACAAAAATCAATTTACATATTTTTTTTTACCAGTAAAGTGACGAAAAGTAATTAAATACTTTTATAGATAGACACTTTGCAGCAGTACCAGTGAAATTGCAATAGGAATTAACTTTTACAGATGCTGCAATTCAATTTTCAATTTATGAAAATTTATATTGTTTACTGTAATATTTTACTGTAATCGGACTTTTAGTAGCCAATTTTATTTGAATTTTTATTTATTTATTAAACATGATAATTATAAGATAGATTAAATTTTTCAGATTAAGTGATTAAAAAAAATGCAATAAGTAAATTTTTATTGCCATTTTCAGTAGCCAGCACGATTTTACTGGTAATGCAATTTCAATTTCGGTACAAATTTATCGATTACTGATTTTGTTTAACAACAAATTTCTACTGGTTAAATATAGATGAAGTATAATAATGTATGGTATTAAGAACCATCAAGCTATAACCTTCAGGCTAGAACCATCAGGATGCTGGCAGATATTGGTATCGCAAAATAATAGTCTTATCAATTATAAGTGATTTTTCTAGTTGATAGCACGATTAACCGAAAAACAGGCTTTAATAGATTATTTTATTGCCATTAACAATGTGTATGTATCGAAAATTAATTTTTGGTTATTAAGAATTAAAACAAATGCTTCTTTAATTTTTCGTCTTATTGCTAAGATATTTACGACAACCAAAGCGCTGCATCAATATTTTCCTTTGTTAATTTGGGAAATCTTAATAAATTAAATATCTTAAAAATTTTATTTTTTTTTTTAGTACTTTATTATTAAGCATTAGGTCATTATTTAATAAAAAAATTTTAAAACTTTATTTTTTATTATTTTTCAATAGTTCGCGAAACCATTGGTTGGCATCATCAGGATAAACAAAAAGAAGAAATATTTGGCGAAATATTGAAAAATAATAAAAAATAAAGTTTTAAAATTTTTTTATTAAATAATGACCTACTGCTTAATAATAAACTACTTAAAAAAATATTAAAAAGGTCAAATAACTATAATTATTATTTAAAAATATTGTTTTAATTTTCATTGTTGCCATTGTTTATTATTCAGGCAACAATGGCTATTTAGTCAAGTACCGTGCTACATTCTTTAGGAAAGAGACAGAGAAGAGATGAGACAGGTGGTGAAAGTAGAAGGATAGTTACGCAAATTAACCGTCGTATAAGACAGCACAGTGACCAGTGACCTCATGCCTTCATCACTGAGCAACCCCACCGACAGTCAATTTTTATTTGTAGTGAAAAAACCAAGGTCATTGTTGGGAATCGAATTAACAAACTCCAGTCTTGTAAGCTAGTACACTATCTACTAGCCTACAGGGGCACCTTGTTAAAAATTTATTGATATATTAAGTTAATCTGATTATTGGTAAAATGTATAATAGTCGGGAAATAAATATATGGTTATAAACCAAATATGAATCAGAACTGCTTTGTTTTAAAGATGGAGCGTCAGCAGAGTAGAATCTATGAATTTTAAATACTAATATGGATGGGTGCAGGTATAATGCGCACGGTATTACAAAGCACGACTTCTCAAGGCAATGTCAACACATCAGTTTTTGCACAATTTAAAGATTTCAAAAGTGGGACAGGTTTATTTAGTTTTGACCAGAAATGTTTTTTTTTTTTAAATCACAAAAATAATTGCGTTAAGTGGCAAAATTTTGACACAGTATAAAATAAACGCCGTGGCAGTTATAATACTGAGAGCTTTTATTGTTCACGCTTCTTTAAGACACATATACCTTTAGCCATATTACGCACTTTCATTATGCGAACGCCTAATATTCGATTTAATTCGAATACAACTAATTCATTTAAAAATGTATTTTTTGAGGACTTGCGTTGGTATCAGTTTTTTAAGCATACGGCTGGTGAAGGATCTATCAAATGTGTACCTTTATTTGGCTTATCGGCTTGCTATCAAAAAACTTTAGTACATAAAAATTATTTCAATTTGATTTATATATAATTCGTCTGCGTTGAGTACCAGTCAAACTTTAATTATAGTTATTTTTATTTTGATAAAATAAAAGTTAAGTGTCATGGAATTTTAAACAACAATGCGAAATTTACAAAATATTTTAAGTAGAATCTGCGGCATATAATGCGGCATTTTCTGGATCACTATATCCATCATCACCATCCTTCGCACCTGTCTACCATAAGCTGTGTACATTAAAAAATTCATATATTAAACCAACTAATTTTACAAATAAAAAAAATGCGGAATCTTGTTAATCAGTCAATCAATTTTAATTTGGCAGGGAGATGTAGCGATGTAATCTAAATAATTTATCAGCTTTTAGTTTAAATACAGTACAATAGTTTAAACACGAAGTCGCTATTGTTAAAAAAAAAAAACAATTCTAACTGATTTAGCTTATGACATGCTTTATCGAAAGCACCAAAGTGCTTTATCGTAACATTACTTACTTACTAAATGTAAACTTTTTTTGTAAAGATTTAATTATTTTAAATTTTGATTTCTAGTGACATGCAGTTATCAAATATAAATATGAGGGACCGGTGACTGTACGGTTTGTTAATTTATCAATTATTCATTTGTAAAATGTGAATGTTTAGTAATAACAAATAACCTGTTAAGTCGAGCAGCAAAATAAAAACAAACAATTAAAAAGTTTTCTATGGAATCTCCAATTTACTGAATGTAAAAAATGAATGAACAAAATCCAAAAATCAAGTATTCAAATATTTATTGCGCATAAAGTTGTGTCATACAATAAATTTAGAAAGCAAATGATTTCAATTAAAATATTTAAGAATAAATTTATATCTTTAAGAAAGTAACCAACGCTCTATAAGTCACATGATCAGTTGTTTTACACTAGATTTTGCTGTAAATTTTCTTGTCTTGTAAATCAATTTTTTTTGTCTTGTAAATAGTTTATCTTTTGCTTCTTATATTTTTTAACTGGAAACTTGTACGTTCGATTGTTAGGCTAAATTATGAAATAGCAAAGGCTATGAACTGTTCAAATCATGTGACAAATTATCAATGGTTTCTAGATTATAAACGTCTCAAGTAGAAAATGTAAAATCATTAAAAACAGGTATTAGATATGTAAATAGTTAATTAATCATAACAAATATTTTAATGTTAATATTGTAATGTTTACTTTTTTATGCATTTAAATTAGTTTTAATATTCAGTGGGTTAATTTTTTTAGCGATTAATTTCTCAATTACAAAGTCCTCTCGAACAAATTGCATTAAAAGAATTAAATTTTTAATGATATCTGGTGCGAAGATGTTAACTTTTTTATTAAAAAGGCATCCAAAATCCGAATGGCCAATTAGCTCCTACTACGAAATTGTAGTTCAAACTCAAATCTTAGCGTAATCACAGAACTGAAAATTGGAAACGCATCTTCATTTATTGCTATACACTAAGAAGTTAAATCACATTCACACGCGATTGTTTACGCTGAGGTATATGTCACGATTGCGAACGCCTAAGGTCACGTACTCTTTACAAATGTTCAACCTTTAAGAAAGAACGAAATGTTTAGAAAAAAATGGTTTACGAATTTATAACAGATCTGAAATTTGTTATTGTGAAATAGTCATGCAATTTAATAAATTGTGTACAAGAAAAAAGTTTGATTTTCTATTTTAACGTTTTATGCTGTGACTTCGGAGAATATTTTAAATACTATCTCCGATTTCAGCAAACTGGTACTTTTTAATCAACGCAGCGACAACGCAAAGTATTGTTATGCTTACCTCGTTAACGTAAGGACTTTACTTTTCCTGTTGAATTATGCATTTGCTGTTTGAAATTACAGGCACCTAAAACATCTCAAAATTGTTTTCCTTATTCCCATCGCATTTTCGGGAGGTATGATCTGCTGCTCAAGTTTTAACAAAAATATTTTTTCACTTCTATAATTCTTTTGGAACACCTCTAATTTGTGATGTGATGTGTGAATTCTCACAATATTCACCGAATTTCAGACCGTCAGTTATTTGCGGTTTGTTCACGTTAATCTGATTTTTCAACTGCTCCCAGAGACAATAATCCAGTGGCGTAAACTTATGCGACCCACAAATTTTTCGTGTAATAACTGAATTGTTTGGGTAGCTGGGTGGCTTAAGGTGCCTTCTTGCGGAAACCGATTATGGCGCCTCATTACAAACCGCTCCTTAAAGTCACTTTCCTTGAATGTAATGGTTTTTCGAGAATCGTTTGTGGATTTTGTGATCCCCATATACAATAATTTTGTTTTTTTACATAACCGCCTAATTGAAAGTGATCACTAAACATTATTTTGTTGATTTCTGTTCATGTTTTCAAAGAACCGATTCGCAAACGTTCGAGGCAAACAATGATCGGTGCCTCTAGTGATGCGCAATTATTCCGAACTTCGACTTGTCAATGATTCAGGATCACAACGGCTATTTTACAATGCCATAAGTCTCGAATTTTGCGATTAAATTGAACTCAGCGGTGTTAAAAGGATCCTGATTACGAGCAAAAGCTGTTCGAATTTTACGAAGCTATCAATGAAATTTTCACCATTTTAATAGTTAATTTTCACAGTTAAAACTTTTTGCTCAGGAGTCTAAGGTTCCATGCTTAAAATTTCCCTACTTACTAACCGAATGTCAAAGGAGAATTTACTTCCTAACCTCAAATTATATATTTTTGATTATTGACTAAAGCTTTATTTTTTATTAAAAATTGAAAATAATTTGAAATTTACAATTTTTTTAATTATGCTGTTTTGGATTTGAATATTTATTAGGCCTATTTTTTACATTCTGAGCCGTATTCGAAAAGTTAATGTCCAAAATATAATTTCAATTCATTTTTTTTAATTTACTTTTGGAAAAATTTACTTAAAAAATTATTTCTTTTGCTTTTAAAATAGAGAATTTTTGTGAAGTGATTTATTAGGTAATCGCAGTATTCGTGAATGTCATGAAATAAAACAACGAATTTTATATGGACTTTAGCATATAGAAACAAATTTCAAGTAATGAGCCGAAATTATTACGTAAGTAAACTTGCATACAAAATCGATTTACTTCCAAAATCAAAATGTAAATGACAAAAGATTTTATTGTTGTACTTTTAAAAAGTACAAATATTTTATTGATTTTTTTTATTATACAAATGCATTTTAACTATGAAACATGACAGTGACCGAATGAAAATATTATGACTAAATTTGGCTACAGCTAAGTTAACTTATAAATTCCTGCCATTAAATCAATTAAGCAGACAAAAGCAAATCTTTTTAAATGCGAACTTTAAACCGTTTTTAATCGTTCCAATTGATTAAATCTAGCTTTTGTAACGCGCATCAAAATACCCGACTAAATAGATTTATTACAAAAATTCACCGCCTATTTATTGATTTAAGATGTGTCCATTGTTCTTTATGATTTTCTTGAGACCCATAAATAGTTATTTTTATATTCTTGCATTGTTTTCCAATTAAATTTCTGTTTAAACAATATTTTTTTTTAATTTTACTTAATTAAATGATTTATTTTCTAGCAATAAATTTTATTTTTTTAATTAAAATTTAAATTACAATTTATTTACTAGAGTTTATTTAACTAGTCAACAAAAAATGTATTTCAGTTGTTACTATATTGTTTTGTTGTGATTATGTAACAGTCTAAATTTTTAATTTCCTTAATAATAAAATAATACGAGGGAAAGCCAATAAGTTACAAAAGAAAAAAGAAAAACAAAAAATTTATTTTAGGCATGATTACTTTGATTACAGCTGTCAAAGGAGAAAAAAAGACGTGCACTATTCGAACCAGAGAGTTATCCTTTTTAACAATGTAGACAAATCTATTATGTAATAGGTACTAGTAAATTTGACTAATTTCTTCAAACGGAACAAAAACAGGTGGTTATCTCATTTGGATTATTTTTGTGTACATGTCTTCAAGATGATTAAGCTGTATGGATATTCATCTATGCCTGCCTAAACCATAGATTGCTATATAAACAGTAGCACAAAATGACATGAACATTATATATTTAAAACAGAAAAAGGCAATATTTGCCCAATTTTTCGGTCGTTAGAAAGAATATATAACATGACTTATCTTCAAATTGCAGGACATCGTTAGAAAGTTATTTACCTTCAAATCCTTATTGCCCTTAATTCTGTACTGGTATATTGATTATACGCTCCTATATTTTGAATTATTATATATTAGTGAAAAAAGTGCACTGAAAGAAATTTCTTAGTGGTTCTATGAATTTTACAATTGTATAAAACAAGCCACAGCATTGTCAGCGTGAATGCTATTCAGCATCATAAAATTATACATGACATCATACAGAAAAAGTAAGAAATATTAAAATGCAGTAGAAGTAATATGCAAAAATTCTCTACAACAGCAATTTCAGATGGTCATAAACATAAAGGGTACTTTTCAAGAGGTGCTTATATTTCTTACTTTTGGAAACGTCTGCAACCATTTATTAGATTAAATATTCAGCCTAAGGCAACACTAAGACTATCTGGGGGGTGTCATGGTAAGTGGTGGACAATTCTCATTGTATTCACAAATCAACAAGCTTGAAAATAATATTAGAATGTAAGAATGTGATCAGAAGTTTAACAATTGTATCTTTATAATTAAGGTGACATTGATGATGGTAAAAGGTCATATTGGCAAACAAACCAGCAGATACACTTGTAAAAAATGTTGTGGAGCAGAACCGAAAATAACTTTGAAGCGTAGTGTAGTGCTAAATTATGATTCGAAAGAAATACTAGTTGTAGTAGATGCAATTAAGAATCGAGTAAGAAGATGTTTGTGGGTAATGCTTGGGTAAAACTGATATAGCAGCGAACATCGTGTTCGAATATCCTGCAATGGTTATCATCAGAACGAGAATCATAGACAGAAATATATTGGATGTGAATGGTTTAAGAGATATTAGTCTATTGCAATTGTTAGCAAATAAATAGGTCTCTGTATTTAAAAAAGAAATCAATAATTAGAAAGTTGTGCGGGGAAATCACCTTCTATAAAAAAAATAGATGAATATACAGAGTAACATTTCTTTTGTATCTTTAAAGAACACGAGGATAAATTCGGTTCTAAATAAGATTCTCTTTAAGGATTTTTTACCCACTTTCAAAAAAAAATTTCTACGTGAGAAAATACATAAAACAGATTGTTATTAAGTTATGTGTCCTCGATTTTTCTTTAAAGAAAAAACAAAAAATAAATTTTTTTTTGTTAATCTACATTAATTATGCTAGATTTTTTTAAACATAAATATTTAATAAATATCTCTTATTCTTTTTTACGGTCTTTTTAAATTAAATTAACAATAAAAAAAAATGTTTTTTCCTGTAGAAGCTTTCCATAGGAAAGCGAAATATTGAAAAAAAAATATATATTGTTAATTTAATTTAAAAAGACCGTAAAAAAGAATAAGAGATATTTATTAAAGATAAAAAAGGTCGATTAAAAAAAACTACATAAATATTTAATAAATATTTGTTCTTCTTTTCTAATTAATTTCACAATATATATTTTTTCAAAATATATATTGTTAAATTAATTAAAAAAGACAATTAAAAAGAATAACAGATATTTATTTAAGATATAAAAAGGTCGATTAACAATAAAAAACTATTTAAGCTTATTCTCATAACATATTTATAATTTAAAAATTTAAATGTATTACATTTCCGAATGGCCATTTCACTACTGCTCATATAAATCATCAGAGGATTTTACCCCAAATTTAGGATAGAATAGGAATTATATTCAAACAACCCAGCAAAACTCCAAAAATTTTTTACAAAAACACTTACCATTAAGAAACTATGTTTTCATTTCTTTCGCTTTTCTATATAAGGCTTTCCATTGGAAGGCACTCATATGTAAATTGAAAAATTCTTTATTTTATATAAAAAAAAAATATTTGTAAAAAAACGCAACACATACATGCCATGGAAATAAAAAAAATATTATTTGGAATCATTTTTAAGTTAATCTTAACTGTGCTAATTTTTTTTCTCTTTGTATAACAGAAATCATTAAGTTAGAAACCGTTAAGTTATTCGTAGCCATCACTGAAAAATGTAGGGGATCAAAATAGACAGCGACCTGCTTCTAACTACTGCTTCTAACTACTTCATGCTTAAAAACGTCTTATAGTATCAAATATGTATACATTGTAAGATTCCATAATTGTTTAAGGAATTTTTAACGAAACAACTATTAAAAATATGACAAGATATGCTGTGAAACCTATAAAATCTACTTTACGCATACGTATTAACTTAATATTAGTGAATGAGCTCAGATACAGATTTCACTACTTATACTTTTTTATTACATTTTTTTAGCTTAATTCTTTCCGTGTATTCTATAATGCTTCCGAATATTTTATGGTAATCGAATGTGATAATAAATAATAAAATAAATAAATTCTCTATCCGACTCAATAAAACTGTTACGTTTACATAGTTTCGGCTATTACTTTTAACTTAGGGCGTGCACTTTACCGTAATAAACAATATTACATAACGCTGACTGACTTGCAGCAATTAATTTATCACACAAGAAAAAAATAGTAATTAAAGTAAAATAATTTTTATATATTTTTAATACTTAAGCTTTTACATCTGTTTAAGCATATTAATTATATACACACACTATTACATACAAAAATACATGTTTTTTTTATATATTTATTCATATTCATAAATGCATTAGTAATAGTTCGTTATTATTATTACTTAATTAGCAAGTAGAACAGTAAAAACCACATTTTTCCAATTATTAAGATCATTAGGTTGGCTAAATAACAAATTTTATGTGAACCCGTCCAATCGTATGTTAAATTTCTAAACGCTGGCGAATTTTGCCAGCGTTTGAAGCCTTGCAAGGTTCAACTGGTGAAGTTGACCGACCATTCACATCGCCGTAGATTCGGACAATTCATTCAGGAACACACGAAGCTCATTTTCACTTGTCAGGTTAAGTCAATAAAGCAAATTTGTTGCATTTGGTTTTCTGAAAATCCTAGAGTGATTATTGATTATTGCCCAACGTATCACTGTATAGTGCGCTATGTGGTCTGGAGGCATGATTAGGCCGTGTTTTTAAAAGATGAGGCTGCAATGTGGTAACGGTCAATGGATCATGCTATCGCGAGATGCTTACAACTCAATTTTGGCCAATTATTGACGACGTGGATATCGCTGACATGTGGTTTCAACAGGACGATGCCACATTAGTGTGACCGCAAGTTGTATGGACAATTTTTTTTGTATTTTCACTTGGCAAACCCCTTAGTTTGGTTCCAAATTAGAAAAAAATTACATATAAAAAATTTTAGATCGTTTGCATAATTATTAGGCGTGCCTTGAGCCCACAAAGTTTGTTAAAAATGTTATTTTTCTCACTATGGCCCGCTTTAATTGTTCATAACTTCAGTAACTTAAACTTTAAAGAAAAACGTTATTCACAAATATTCTAGGGCCATATCTGATGAACAATGTTGGTCTGTATTACTTTTCTTTAACATTAATATTTAATCGAGAAAAACCCAAATTAAAAAATAACAGCGAAATTTGCACATATCTTCACAATTCTTTGCCTGGTAATTATTTCTTTTATTAAATGGTGCAATTATAAAAAGTTTTGTAATAAAATCTCTTTCGTGCTCATAGGAAATTGTTTTTAATAGTTTTTGACTACTTGCAATATATATTGTTTCTGTTCCTCGTCTTTTGTGATCATTGGTTTGTAGTCTTGCATCAATTTCACCGCTCGTTCAGCTGTATCGTTTCCCACGTTAATATCATTAACAATTTGAAGAGCAGTTTTAAAATTATTATCCGCAGTCCATAAACTTAAATCATTTTCCAAAACTGCTGTATTGATTTTAAAGCGAAGAAAAAAATTGTTTGTCTCAGAAGAAATGATATGTGGCATTGCCACATATCACACAGCCAGTGAAATGATCAGTTTATTGTAAATCAAGTTTCCCGATCGCATAATTTCACAACAATCAGCAGTTAAATGGCCAGCCAGATCGTGTGATTTAGCACCACTGGAATATTTTTGCGGGGCTATGTAAAAGACAAAGACTTTATGGAGCCAATAGAATCGATTTCAGTCTTAAAAGTTAAAATCCGTGTTGTTATTAAGAAAATAGGACCGTCATTTTTGGCAAAAAGTGAGTAAAAACTTTGGCGAAAGAATGGACATTTGCCAGATATCATTCATAATTGCCGAACTTTCTCTTTGTAATATAATGACAACTTTAATCATCTTAATCCATATTTTTTGTTTTATTTTGTTATAGAAAACGAATTTCTCGTTGAAAAACCCTTTATATAACTTTCTTTTTGTAATTATTGTTATCTTATAAAACGCTCTTCCTCGACTGTATGCTTCGAAGAAAGTATCTAGCCTTGCAGAAATATTTTGCATTTAATAGATTGTTTCTTTTAATTTGAGTATTTCGAAAAATGTCTTTAATTGCAAAAACGTAATCCAAAAGCGACTTAAGCATGCAAAACATGATAAAAGAGAGTCAAATTTATTTTTTCTTTTTGGAAAAAACTGCTTAGTATGTTTTAAGCCACAATAATATCACTTAACCTCGGTTCATTTTATTCAAAAGTGGAGAAAGCACAATACCGGCACCTAATATACTTGTAGAAATGTATTTCATAAATAACTTGTTAACATAAAAAAACAAAAGCGACCTTTTTAAATACATCAAAATTATAAGGCAACCTAATTTTTGTTCTCCGTTGGTGCTACGATAAACTTTGCCGATAAGGACAGTTCTTATATCATAAACTTGCCGAAGATGCCCATTTGATGTATTAAAATATGCTAAAAGCAGCACTGTGGCCCTTTTTTTAATAAAATTTGCGACACCGACTTTGTTTAATTTTTTAACGTTTTTTTTTTTTTGGTTTTATACTCAAGGTGAGTCAATAGAGTTCTTTTTCTTTGCAACTTGAAACTAATAACACATACATAACTCATTCATTGAACTATTCTCAACAATAATTTTTTTCAAAAACAAAAAAATTTTTCAAAAAAAAGCTATGCGATTTTCAGATGTACTAAAAATCTGTTTGCTTGCATTCAACTTAAACGGTTGTAAAAACTAAATGAAAAACGGATTTGATACTCTCATTAGCAGGTGAATGTTTACTTTTATTATATCCCACATAGGCGGCCGGCTACTGCACGTGATGAACACAGATAATTCTATACATACATACAAATATGATGTTTTATTTTATTGAAATTAAAGAAAATCCCCGTTTCAAATACAAAGTGTCGTCATCATTTAATTTTTAATCGTTTTCAACTTTTACAAACAACTGTGACATTATCAACATTGAACATGTTTTTAAAAGGAGATAATGAAATTGTCGTAAGAATAAAAATCACCAAATGGTGAGAGGTTGAGATACGAAAGTTGCAACGAATACTGCTCCACATATTTGTGTTGCCATAATCAACTTACTTTGGCTTATTTTAAATTGAAAAATCTTGTTTGTAAGCGACTTCGAAGGTTTCATAAATTTTCCTGCATTTGACCCTGGTTTTGCATTATTATTCGTTGATTTCTTGTGTAATTGCAAATGCAACTGTAAGGACGAAAATTGAAAATGTATGACAAAATTTAGTTGATGCTTCTGGGTTTTCTAACCACATTTATTGTTTTTATTAAACAATTTTTCAAATTGCAAAAAAAAAATTATTATTGAACACTAAAAAAGGGTTAAGGATGTAAAGAACAATGAAATGAAAACGAACGAAAAAATAAAAAGCATCAATTAGATGCAGTATCTTCTACTAAAAAAGTCTGGAAACCTTTTATTGTCACAGTACAATGGGTTGGTGTCTAACCATACAAATGTAAGTCTGATTTCTAGAATATTTTATCCAAAATATAGAAAAGTCTCTACAAAAATTTGGGGTTTGAAATTTGCAAATCTCCGGTTTGAAATTTACAAAATTAAAAATATGTAATAACAAATAATATTTATAATAATAAATTAAAAAATTAAAATATAAGTGAACCTTAACCGGTTTATAACTATTCATTTGGTTCTAACAACAAAATGAAGCTTAAATTATTTTAAAACATTTAAAATTTTAAAAATATAAAAAATCTAATTTTAATCAGTAGATGAAAATTTTTCAAGGCTAAAAAAACTGTTTCTCCATAAAATTTGATATTTTTTATACTTTGCCCATAAAATACACCAGTTTTAGTTTTCTAATCTAATAAAGTGCGCTAGACAGCCAGTTCCAAAATATGAAAGATTGTTAATAATATTGTTACGGATGCGTCTTGCTTAAGTTTTAAAAGAAAATAAATAAGTAATAAAGTAAGAAAAGTTATGCACACAAGACAACAACAACAACTTTCTAGTTACAAACTGCATAGAAATTTCATATACCCAAAACAACAACAATTAGGTATGCTGTTTACTAACTCCGTAGTTTTCTAAGAAAACTTATGCACACAAGACAACAACAACTATACTAAAATAAATTCCAGGAAGAAACTTTATCAGCATAAAAACAAAAACAAAAATACACACAGACCAACATTAAATGAATAACATTACGACAACAAAATATTATACAAATGGAGTAGAAGATTCTTAATTTTTCTTAACCTTTAGTGGACGAATATAAAAGGGAGCGTCTGAGTGGATAGTTAGTAAGTTTAAACATTAACCTCGTGAAGCAAAGACTTACAGCATCATTCTCAAGCCGCATTGTGGTTTGCACTGGTGATCAGTATTGGCGTTTAGGCAGTTCTGTTGTTAGGTTCGTATCTATTCAGGTAATCAGGATGCCAGTCACCTGGCATTTTCATGCAAAGTAAATTTATCGATACCTCCGCATTTTATTATTATCTAGGTACGTGTGTCCGTCTGAGGGTGTTTTTCGTTTGCCCGTTTGCATGAGTAGTTTTAATGGTGTAAAAGTTGTTTCTGAGGTCGTGTTTAACTTTTCGTTTATAATGCCATTGTTGAAAGTTTTTGTCTTGTAAATTTCAAATTTTACTTTGTGTGCAGTTAAGGGAAATATACTTGTAATTAATTTGAAAACTCTAAAATGTGGTGTTATTTATTTTCCAATAAAGAACTCAGCAACAACGAAACATTTATAAAAGGTATAAACGTAACAAGAATCTTAAAGATTTGAAAAAAAAAAACTGGGCTAAAGTCTATGATTACTTTATAGTTTATGCCTGGCTTAGAAAGCTTTTTCAACTGTAAAAATATTTTAATTCAATGACAAATAAAAACGTTTATATTCGAGGTAATAATATTTAGAACCTTCTGAAAGGGCAGAAAAACTTAAAAGTGAAATTTAAAAGGATTTATTTCAATACTTTTAGTCGTGTTGAAATTCTTATTTGTTTCCACAATAATTCCTCTGTGAATATGATGGTGCAAGTCATTATTTGTTTATTTCACTTCTAATAAAGAGCGACATAGGAACCACCATGAATATGTTCTAAATAACCCAATAAGGGAACATAAACGCCAGAAGTTATGCCGATAGTTTTGGTATGTAATATTGTCCCCAAAATTAAAATCACTAGCCTATATGAAAGCCCTGTTGACTTAACTACTTAATACACTATTTAAATTGAGTTTTTTAAATTTTAAATTCTTCTGCAACTAATTTGGATATCGCTTAAATATAAAGGTTCTTGTCAACGAAATAATTTAAATGGATTAGGAAACTTTTCAATTTTTTAATTTAGGTACCTTTGACTTAAACTGGGATTTTGGGTTACAAAATCTCACAAATGCCAAATCACCTATATGTATGAGTAATAAAATATTCTGACTCAAAATTATAAAAGTAGTAGTAATGTTAGACTGTTATAATTGTTTCATCAAATTAAATATTTGAAACTTTTTCGTAAATAAGCTCGAACCTTGCTTTGAAGTAAAAAGAGTTGAAAATTATTTTTTATTATTTATTTATTTCTAAAATGAAAAAGTTGAACTAATACTTATTTTTATAGTTTTACTTATATTTATATTTTTACTTATATTTGTAATCAAACTTATATTTATACTTATAATTTTTATAGTTTTTTGAACGATCTTTTTTATCTTTAGTAAATATCTTTTTTCTTTTTTTAGATCTTTTTTATATATTTTTTTCTTTTCAATATTTCGCTTTCCTTTGGAAAGCTTCTTCAGGAAAAAATTTTTTAAATTTTTTTGTTTTCAAAAATTTTTTTGTTTTCAAAAATTTAAAAAATTTTTTCCTGAAGAAGCTTTCCAAAGGAAAGCAAAATATTGAAAAGAAAAAAATATATAAAAAAGATCTAAAAAAAGAAAAAAGATATTTACTATTTATACTTATATTTATATTCATATATTTATATTCATTTTTTTACGTATACGTATTGTTTCAGTTAAAAAAGAACACAAATTTTGGTTCATATTTATAATTCAGCCTAATGTATTTAAGTAGTTTAATAATAAAATTGCAATAATTTAATATGCAATAACTGAATTAATATTAGTGGTGTTCATTGTTTACTGTAATTGTTTTTGCAAAATAGCGAGAGCATTTAGTGTTATTTTTTGCAATTTTGCAACATATGTAAAAAACGCTAATAACGTAAGCGGTATTCATTGTTTCATGTGCTTTTATTTACAACGGTCAAGTAATAGATAGTGAGCGTTATTAAAAAAAATGACCTCGATAGTTTCTTACATTGAAAGAAGATTTATATATGGTTCGGTATCTGAAATTAAGAACGAATAATCAGCTGAAAAGTTGTTGTAAAAATATCTGTGCAAAAATACAGGTTGTGATTCACCATCAACTTTAGCTCTTGCATTTGTTAAAAAGTATTATAGTTTGTGTTGAAAGTACATATGTACGTCAACATTTTTCACAGCACTGTGTGGTTTAACAATCTTTTAAGACATTTCATAAAATAATAGTTTATATATTTTTTTTGCAAGGTTTTGGTTTTCGAGTGTGTCAGAAGTCATTAAGTTTTTCATGTAAAAGGATCGTAGTATTATGTGGGATGGTTAATAGATATCAGCTGTTTGACTATTAATGATACACACGTAGCAAAGTAAGCAAAAAATGCATACGCTTTTCGTAATAGTTGTACAAACGCAAACATGTAACAAGTGAAACATGAACTTGCAACAAAACCCAGTATAAGGCTTTGCACTTATATTATATACTTTATATTAAACATTGAATACATTAATTGAGGATGAATTTTTAAAACTGTCCTTAAATTATGTAGTGAAAATTTAATGCAATTTTCATTTTCCTCGCTAAAATTGACAATTAAATCTTGTTTCCCGAGGCATAAATTTGTATGCATTAATATTATTTTATTCCAGGTGTTCTTTAAAAAAATACAAATTAATTTTAGTATTCGTATGCTAAATAGTAGATCCATTTAATGATGGATCTACCATGTGATGTAATATATAGAACCATGACATCAATCTTTTGAATATTAGGGATAAATTCTTCGAAATTAAATAAAAATTCTCAGACATATTATTTCCTACTAACAAAACTGTAATAAATTTATTAAAATTGTTGTTTGCAAAAGAAGTTAAGAAACTTTTATCTAACTTTAAATCAGAAAAAATATCTTTAATTTTTTAATTGATTTGCCAAAATAAGAACCCAAAACAAAAATTAATATTTCTTAATCCTTAACAATAATCGTCGACTATTTCATTTGAGAATAATAACAGAGTGGCTGCCGTGTGTGCTATAAATAGTGAGTTAATTTTTAATGTATGATAATTAAGAACAAGCTAAAAATTGTTATTTCGTTTTTTGCGATTTAAAATTAATAATGAAAGAAGCAGGACTTTTATTTTGGAAGGCACTTTTTGTTATTTATATTTTTCTCTTTATCTTCTCTCTTTTTCTTCTTTCTCTTCTTCTACTTTAAAAATATTTAAGGATAACATAGTTATTTTCATTCCTTGTTCAAATCCCTCATTGTATATTGCTTCGTTAGCTGAAGATATTGTATTCAGTAGCTTTTAGTGTGTTAAATAAAAAAGTGTTCCTTTTGGTGGGCTGAGGAATACCTTTTTTACACAACTCGTCTCCACTTAACTACAAAGCCGTCAGCAAAATTTGTATTTAGTCTGCTAAATTTCACAAGGATCAGTTTAAAAGTAGTCGCAATATATTGAAACGAACATATTAACAAGTGGTTAAAGAAAAGGCTTTAAAAAGCTCTTCCTATTACTTCCAGAAAATTTCAATACAGAACTTTATTTAATTTTCCTCTCAATAAATTTTTTCGAATTCATTTGGAATAGTTTAAAGTTGGATTTTTCTTGTTCTGTTAGTTCTTGTTAACGCCTGCAGTCTGCAGCTATAATTATATTAACGTTCCGTATCATTGAACTCTTTGTAAAACAAAAACACAGCAGTTAACATTTTTAACGTAAATAATTATAAACAAACAAGATTTTTTAAGAGAAATATCTTATAAAAATGATGCCGGCAATTAAATTGATTTTATTTGTGTTTAAGTCACAATTGTTTTCACTCACAGATCAATTTCAAGTGGAAATTAATTGGACAACGGCGAGTACAGCTCGTAACTGAGTTGTAAATTTCAAGTAGCATTCACGTTATTGACTCTTAAATGACAAGATCAGAAACAAAATTGCGGATATTTAATAAATAAATAAAACTTGAGGAAAAAAGAAAATAATTAATGAAAAAGGTATAAAACAAAATCAATTTGATATTAAAACTGAAAAATAGAAAAATTTGCAGTTTCATATCAAAAACAAAAAAACAAAAAAAAGAAATCTAAATATTTAGATAATTAAAAAAAAAATTAAAATAATTAAAATTTGTGAGAAAAATTTGTAGTGTGTAAAAATTAATAATTAAATATATCGAAAATGTGCACCGATCAACCTTCACAACGTAATAATTCGAGTTCCGAAGTGTCCTTGGATATACCGCCGAATGCAATGTTTAATGCATCCAGCGACTGTATTATCCAAGATGACGATAACAATAATAAAGCTAGCTGTTTCACCTCTACTAAGGACTGGTTTGAACAATACTCGGCTAATATTTTTCGCAAAAAAACACTATATAAACGTTTGCCGATTCTAAACTGGTTACCAAAATACAATCGGCAAGATTTTATTGGCGATTTAATGGCTGGTGTGACCGTGGGCCTAACTGTTATACCACAAGGTTTGGCCTACGCTGGTATAGCTGGATTAGATTTACAGGTGAGTGAATAAGTACAAAATATATTCTAGGCATAATATATTGCGTTAAGTTAAGTTAACATTTAATAGATCTCAAATTTGCATTCTTCCTGTTTGTGTAAAAATTAAAAACAAAATTATAGTTATAAATTTAAAAAACAGTATTTATTTTTCTTTAAAATTTTTTTAACGATCTGTTTGTTGGCAATATAAAAATAACAAATTAAAAGAAATTACTATGTTTTTTAATATGTTTCTATTTGAAAGCAACAACAAAATTTTTTATAGTTTTAAAACTATGAAATATATAAAAGTAATTTAAAAAGAATTTAATTTACAATAAAACTACATTTTAATAATGAGTGAAATAATTTTGATTTGATCGAAGGCGTATATCTTGTTCTCGTATTTGATTTGAAAACAGAGGAGGGTGAAAGGAAAATCTAAAATTTTTAAAATTTTTTGTTTTTCTATTTTATTTTACGTTGAGCAAATTCGTTGTTAAAATCACGCCTAATCTTGGAAAAAATTCTTTTTGTCTTCAATTAACTTTAAAGCTTTAATATGATTAAAGGTTTAATTTGGTTTTACCAATTTCACTGACGGCGAAAATTAAAAAGTGCTTAATATGTAACATAAACTCATTATTCACTACGTCTTCTAGCATCACAATCGTTTTGTTTAAGAGAATAAATATTATCGATCTTTCTATGGCTCCCACAAATGAAAATAAATGAAACGTTTTCTTGCCATCCAGATAAACTTTTTCATATCTAAAGCAACAACAAAAAATTTTAAGAAATTAAATATGCACATATTCCAAAGTCCCGAAACTAAAATGTATTATTTACATAATATTTCTCTGCAGTTCTATTTTTTATAAGGCGCAAATTGTAGTACATACTTAGATATGAGTTTCTATTATTTAAGGTTGATAAATTTTCTCAACATTATTCGATGATTTTTCAAACATTCTTCATTGTGTTGTTGGTGTACTGAACTAGGCAACGCTGATTTCTGTTAAAATGATTTTGTTTTGGGCCGATTTATTTTTGTAGCATTTGCTTTTTATTTAATATATGCGTAAATTGTCCGACGGGGTTTGATTTAATTTGGAATGATTTTTATTTATTCTTTCTATAAAGATGACCTAATATATCGTTAACGAAAATTAAAAACGACATAACTGACGAGAAATCTAAATTTGTTGATGTGTTGTATTTACTGTAATAACTGAAAATGTATCTTCCTGCAATAATAGCCACAAATTTGCATGTAAACTAAAATTTATTCTTCGTCAAAATCGTTTGAACATAAATCATGCAGCTTTTTTATTTTTGCAAATTATGCTCCAAAATTATATAAGATCACAATTTCATTGCGCATTTTTAATGCAATCGACTTAATTTTTTTATTTGTTCTTATTTGACATTTTATATAAATTATATTAGTTATTGTTGTTGTTTGTGCATTGTCTCAAAAAAGCAATTGTTTAAAAACCCCCGCATAACTTACGTTCTTTAAAATTCTAACTACTGTGTAAGAGGACTCTACTCAGGGTTTAAAAAGAGAACGTTAACTTAGCAGGTGATTCAAAAATCAACAACTCGAAATTTATTTTATCCCTTATGTACACATACGTAACAACATACTGTGTACTACGATTAAAAATTGACAATCATAAACACTACGAAAACGAACTGATCTTGTTTTTGTTAAATTACGTTAGTATCCTTTAGTGTTTGGATATTGAATCGTTTTCTTTTTTTAGTCGCCATCTTTATTAATAAGTCTGAGTTTTTTTTACTAATTACTGTTTTTGTTGAAATTTAAAATTAAATTAAATATTTAATTGCTATGGGTTACTCGTGCATTACATTACTTGCAAAAACTTAATTATTTATTTTTTTTTTATTTCTAGCAAATCTTTAAATGCGACAACTTTAAAAAATACTTTCAAAGATTCTTTTAGTATGTTTGGTTAGCTTTTTTTCGAAAAATTATATTGTATAAAATGTTGAATTTTTCCAGAGTAGTGACGTGTTCACTCACTGTTCATACATGTGTGAATATGTATATTTCATTTTTTAGCCGCTTCTTCTCATACATCAGTGAGAGGCTACAAAATATTTTGTGTTTTCTCATTTGTGAATGCGACGATTTATTTTTTTCTTTCTATTCATAAGTGAAAAAATGAGAAACACACAAGTGTTCATTTTTGAATATTTACAATTTTGATAATTTTTCAGAAATGAAAAGATCGTAAAATTATGTGCGTTAAGCATTCGCGTACATAAACGCACATATTTGGTAATGTGCAATTGTCGGCGTATGCAGAAAAAAATGTTTTTTTTTTATTTCTTTTAGAATATATTGCAATATTGTATTTTGAGTTAATATGTACCCATGTGTTTTTACTACATTTTACGGTAAACTGCGATCGTAGGTAGAAAATTTTTTCACGTTCATTTATGAAAAATTTTATAAAATTTCAACGTTCATATATGAACATATACATTTATGAAAAAGAACATTAATGAGAAGAAGCTAATTTATCATTCATCACATATGAATAAGACTAATAATTCCTGTTGTGCGCATTCATGTATGAACATAAGCAGAACATTTTTTTTGTTTGTTTATGAGCGTGAAAAATAAATATAAAATTTTAGATTTCTCATTTATGAAAAATATCATGAATGTTAATTTTTGAATGTTCATAAATGAAAAATTCTGAACCCTGAATTTTTCTCAGCTGGTGAAATTTCCACAGCAAATATTTATTGGTTTACGGTAATAAAAATATAAATTGTGCGTATTTTTTCCGACGGGGTTTAATTCATTTTTATTTGGGTACGGTTTTACGTCGACCCTCGTCAAATTTTGTTTGTTCTCTTTGTACAAAGAGAACACTGAAGATGGCAAATTGCCGAAACCGGTTTGTTCACAAACCAAATTTGACGAGGCTCGACGTAAAATTTTACCCAAATAAAAATAAAAATAAATTCTCTGTGTTTCAAAATTACCGAATTTTTTTTTTTTGTTTTAATATTGAGGGGATTACAGATCGATTTTAAAAGAAAAAAACTTTAAACGCTCCTTTTTGGATAGACATATTTTAAAAATATATTTTAAAATGAACAATAGAATTGCAAAGGCTTCAAATAATCAAAAGAAACCTACAACCAAGCACAACCAAACTACACATTTTTAAATCTTATTCCTCTATTTTTATATGTGAGTGGTAATACTTTTAGTTTTTATAAAAGGTTTGTAGTTACATAAAAAGCCCTAACCTCAAAATTTTTTTTCAATTCACGTAGCATTACCGTCATATTATGATGCAACAATGGATCATGTTTCCATATTTTTAATCAATAGATGATATGCTATAAACATTTTTATTCGTTAATTTTAAAATTTCTATTCAACTTAATGGATTTTAGACAAACGAACAGATTTAACATTTAAAAGCCATAGACATAAATTTTCCTTTTTTCTATTTATTTTTTAGTAAAAATCACAAATGTTTTTTTGTATTGCACCTTCTTCTTTCTTATACGGCACGCCGACAGTCAAATTTATTGCGCAATATCGAAACTTATAGAAACAAATTGTGAATGTGTATTCTGCTGCAGTTTTAAAACAATCAAATTTTAAAAAATGCAGATAAAGAAATTATTTTTAAATGCTCAATAATTTTAAATCAATAACTCTATTATTAAAAGTTGAAGTGATGAAAACATAAAATTTCTAATACGATTATTAAATTATGTTTTTTTGCAGTACGGCTTATACGGTTGTTTCCTTGGCTGTTTTATTTATATATTTCTTGGCTCCAGGTAAATCCTCATAAAATGTTTTTAATTAAATGACCAGTCTTTGCTAAAATATACATTCTTGTTTAATTAATAGCAAAGATGTTCCTGTGGGCCCCACAGCTATATCGGCTTTACTCACCTTTCAAACTGCTCATGGTGTTTGGCAGAAAGCTGTTTTACTTACATTTCTTACGGGCATCATAGAAATTGCTATGGGTGTTTTTCGACTGGGATTTCTGATAGATTTTGTTTCGGGTCCCGTTAGTGCTGGCTTTACAAGTGCTGGCTCCCTGATTATTTTCACCTCACAATTTAAGGATTTGCTAGGTGTAAACGCTAAAGGCGATACATTTGTGGACATGTGGATTTCTATTATTAATGACATAGAAAATATAAGTTGGAATGATGCCGGTTTGGGTGTAGCTTGTATTGTGGTCTTACTTACTATGAGAGGTATGGCTGGTATGAGTTTTGGCCCTAAGGATGGTCACAAAACATGCTGTCAGAAATTTTGGTCGGGTCTCTTTTGGGTTATTGGAACCTCACGTAATGCAGTTTTGGTTATTGTTACTTCAGCTATTGGCTTTTATTTGATCAGTTCGGACAATAATGTATTTCGTATGGTAGGTTATGTGCCTTCTGGCATGCCTGAATTTAGGCTGCCACCCTTTTCCATGACCACTATACGGAATACTACATCTGGTGAAGTAATACAAGTACATGAAAGCTTTACTCAAATGGTTAGCAGTTTGGGCTCTGGCTTAATTGTCGTTCCACTAATTGCTTTATTGGAGAATATGGCTGTTGTGCAAGCTTTTGGTAATTATCTTTGAACATTTCCAGTTAAGTTTTTTTAAATAAATTTTAATTTATATTTATTGTTTGTATGCTGCTAGCTAATGGCAAACCCTGTGATGCTACTCAAGAACTTATTGCTGTGGGTGTTTGTAATGTTGCCAATTCATTTGCTCAGGGTTTCCGTGGTAATGGTGGCATTGCCCGTGGTGCTGTTTTAAATTCAAGCGGTGTGCGCACTCAATTTTCCAATGTGTATACCGGCATCATTGTTATCATCGCTCTATTGTATGCCACACCAGCTTTTTATTATATTCCTAAAGCAGCTTTGGCTGCTATTATTATGGCTGCTGTTATATTCATGATTCAATATCGTGTCGTTAAACCCATGTGGAGAAGTAAAAGTATGTAAAATTGTTTGTTTGTTTGTTTGTTTTATGCTTTTGCTTTTTATAAGAAAACAATAAATGATTTATACCTTTTAATTAACAATTTAAAATTTATTTCCATTTATTTATACAGAATCCGATTTAATTCCCGGTTTGGCCACTTTTATTGCTTGCTTGGTATTACCTTTGCAGTTGGGTATTTTGGTGGGTATCGGCATTAACATTATCTTCATCTTATATCATGCTGCTCGTCCCAAACTACGTGTGGAAACGTTGTGTGTAAGTTCAGTCATAAGAAATAAAAAACCGTTTTGAATTTAACTTCCTTTTTATATTTTCTAGACTTCCAATGGCCACAAATATCTTATGTTAACTCCTGATCGTTGTCTCATTTTTCCCTCTGTTGAATTCGTTCGTAACGTTATAACGAAGCAAGGACGAAAATCTACATTGCCCGTTGTAATCGATTGCACTCATATTTATGGTGCTGACTATACTGCGGCCAAAGTTGTGTCCACCATGATTGATGATTTTGAAACGCGTCAACAGAAACTTTACTTTTTTAATCTCCAGCCCAGAGTCGCTGAAGTATTTGAGGGCATTAATAGCAATCTGGTAGTAATTTATGACATGACCATCCTAGAAATGAGATTATCGGGTAAAGAGGATGAAACTTCAAAATTATAGAAAACAGGTAAATCAAGGCGCTACTAAGTCGATGAATTCTAATGCGACATTCCTAATGTAATTTGCTTTAAGTTAAGTAGAAGTAGAATTAATGAATTTATTTGTATTTTGTTGTTGTATTTATTAAGTATTCGTGAACGATTTTATTTTTTGATAGCTTTAACTTTTTGAATTATTGCACTTATTTTAGCCTTAAGGTAAACTCTGACGGAGGCAAGTATTTGAGGAAATAAGCATAAAAGTATTAAATATAAAATAAAAAATTAAAAATAAGTAACAGGCGTACATTTTTCTTATTTTTAAAATAACAGCTTGTCTACATATTTTGTACTAACGCTTGCATTTACTCGTTTCGACACCGGTCTTACAATTTGTTATCTCTTGTATAGTTTTATATACAACATTCGTATTATTAGATTTAGATTTTATAAATTTTGTTCTTTAGAAGATTTAAAATTGTTTGTGATTTTTAAATTGTTAATAAAGTAGAAAATAAGAAATTGTAATTGCATTTTTATTCAAGAAGGATATTGTACAATTGAAAACATTTAAAATGTATGAAATTAATACAGGAATAGGGAAACTATATTCAAATTTTTGGTACAGTAGTAACTGATTCGTAAAACAGTGAGTATTTCTTATAAGATATTAATGAAACGTGATTTCTCCAAAGAATAAGAGTTAACTAAACACAAATCGAGATTCCTTGAATAAGGCAAATCTCAGCAAATGTAAATTTTACAAAATCATCCATAATTTGTTAACAGATGAATTTTCTCGCAAAAACCCACAATTTTCCAAAATATGATTTCACCAAAATTTGAAATAACAAGGGAAAAAGAAACAAAATTGTTCTTAAATATTCAATTTTATGCTTAAACAAAAAATTACCAAAAAATAAAGTTTCATTAAAAACACCGTCGCATAAATTTAAACATTGTAAAATGATTATTAACCAAAATAAAAACTGGAGTGAATAAATACAAAAAAGTTAAGGTATCATTCAAAACAAAAGTAAAAAAAAACAAATATCAAAAATCCTGAGTTCGTTCAAATACCCACAAATTATATAAAATTAATATTTCACTAAAAATTCGCAATCTAAACAAATTTTCGAAATAACTAAAAACTTGCACCTTAAAATCGAAATAACACCGAAATTTAAATATTTTTAGATTTCAAGTGAATTTTAAAACATACAATCCTTGCGATTATTTAGTAAGATAAAATAAAATATTCTAACAAGAATATTTTATGCACGTGCAGTTACGGGAAATACTTTAAGAGAAACATCGTGTCCTTATAAGAAGAGTGGGGACAAATATGAATCAGTGGCAAAAACTTAAAATAGATCTTGTTTTTTGGAGCTCATTTTAGTTTTTACAAATTTTCCCAACAGCGTCTATTTAATTAAATAGAATTTTTAATAACCATTCCTACGATGCCCATATAACCTTATTCCGTCACGGAATAGTCGGTCTACACAGAAACTTTTGAGGCCCATATATCCACTTAACATTTTTTTGCGTAACATAAAGCTTCTATATAAAGGGTCCGCAATAAAAGTTTTTTTTTCAACTAGTGCTTGTTTCGTGAATGGTAACACTTAGCTCATGTTTGATTTAACAGATAATTAGCTATATCATTCCGCTGAACGAATATGGTTGTGTATACGTTTGAGCAACCCTGGAGTTATATATATCTAGTAAATATAATTTAAGACTATAACTCAACCCATATATCGCTGTATAAATAATAGATTATTAATATTTCTTTTTTACCTTAAATCTAATTAATTTTCCTTGTAACTGTAAAAACTCAATTGTATAAAAAATATTTTAATTTTAGAACTGAAATATTTTATAATCAATTAAATCAAATCAATCAATCAATTTATAATCAAATTAATTTAGTTTTCAAACTGAAAAGAAAAGAAAAATTTTAAAAATATAAAAAAATTTTTCTTTTTTCTTTTTTTCGGCTTAAGGTCTTGTTCAATAAATTAAAAAATTAAATAATTAAAACATTTGTTTAAGTTTAAAATAATTTATTATCAATTTTTAATTTTTCAAAAATTTTTTTCCTTTTCATTAAAAACCAATATTTCGGCCAACTTTGTTGGTCATCCTCAGGGCTTTTTTCTACAATAAACATTAACAACAATAATTATAAATAATCAAAAACCTTAAAACACATTTCACAATGAATATTTACATTTAAAAAAATTTTTATATTAAAAACTTCTGAATACGTTACTAAACTTTGTCACATACTGTTTACTAATAATTGGAAAATTTTATTTTTCCTTTTTCCTTTTCAGTTTTGTGTTTGTTAATTGTATGTCGATATATGTGGGCACAATTGTCCGTATCAGTCTTTTAGTTAATACGTTTCTCTGTTGGAATATTTATTATGTGGAGCATCTCTTGCATGTATCTCTTTGCATAATTATTTTCTCTCTCCAGAACTTTTACTCGTCTTAATTCTGGTTTATGTCCCGTTGTTGCACAGTGGACTGTAAGTGCAGTTTTGTGGTTTAATTTTCTGTTGTTTGTTTTTTAGTCTGACTTATGTGATGCCAATCTTGTCTTTAATTTTGTTTTAGTTGTACCAATATATACTTTTTGGCATATATCGGTGTCGTCTCCATTACATTTTATTTCATAGACTATATTTGATTGGTCCATTTTGTCTAATTTAGACTTCATGTTGTTGAATAACATCTTTGTTGTGTTATTTGTTTTCATTGCGAGTATGTATTTATCTCTGTCATAAATATCCGAGTATTTAACTCTTTCCGAAAGTCCAGGAATATAGTCTACTGATTTGTAGATTTTCGTCTGTATTTCAGCGGTTTTGTCATTATCGATTCTCATTCCTTTTTGTTCCACATGATTTATTAAATTTATTATTGTCTTTACAGGAAAGTAATTTTTAATAAGAATGTTCTTGATTCTTTCTTTATTCTTTTAATGAAAGTGTACATTGCTGATATCCAACACTCTGGTAATAAAGTTAGTAGCTGTATTGATAATTATATTGCGGGGATGTTTCGAATAATAATTAATTAATCTTCCGGATGACATAGGTTTTTGATACCAGTCTAATTTTAGTGTTCCTCCTTCTCTTATAATTATTGAGTCCAAATATGGTGGCTTTTTGTCAACTTCCTTTTCTGTCGACCTTTTTGCGATAGTTAAAACTAGTAGAGTTGAAGAAACACTAAATGCCCTAAATACATTTAATAAACAAATACAGTTTACGACTTATAGAAGATGCCGGTTTTGCAAAAAAATATCACCTTTTCAGATGAAGCTCATTTTGATCTAGGCGGGTATGTAAACAAGCAAAATTGTCGTATTTGGGACACAAAAAGCCGCACGCACACATTGAAAAGTCGACGCACCCAAAACGAGTCACTGTTTGGTGCGGATTTTGGTCCAGAGGCATAATTGGGCCATTCTTCTTCGCAAATAAGCAAGGGATGGCCGTTGCAGTCAATGGCGATCGTTATTGGGCCATGTTGAACGAATTGTCGTTTACAAAAATTGAAGAGGAGGATATTGACAACATTTAGTTTCAATAGGACGGCGCTACGTGCCAAACAGCCGAACTACACTCGATGTTTTGCGCACTATTTTTGGAGATCGCATTATCAGCCGTAGAGTTTATGTCGTTTGGCCACCTCGGAGCTGCGATTTTACACCATTTGTGGGGTGCCATCAAAGATAAGTGTTACGCCGACAAGCCAGAGACAATTGACGCTCTAAACGACAACATTCGTGAAACCATCGGTGAAATACAGCTCTACACAATCGATAATGTGCTTAAAACTTGGCCACCCGAGGCAGCCATTTGTATGAAATTATTTTTCATTATTAACCGCAACGATTGTATTTTCAAATAAAAAAAGAAATTTGAGAAAAGTAGTTTTGTTTATAGCATTTAAAACGAAAAAAAAACTTATTTGGCGGACCCTTTATTTATTCTACACAGCCAAGCATTTGTATAAACATTTTCATAATATTTTTGTTTTTATTTTCTCTTTTTAAGCTCTTTCATTTGTTTAAGTTACTTTTGAAAACTAAAAATATATACAAAATTATTTACAGTGGTATCATACGCTAAGTTTAAAAAAAAAAATTAAAAGGAATTTGTATAAAACTTATATTATAATTATAGCATACTTTAAGGATTCAATTTAAAGTTCTGTTAATTCAACATTATCAATGTTAATATTGTCACTTCCAGCCGTTGAACTGTTGTTGTTATCTAATAATTTTTCTATGCAATCTAAGGTATAACATACAACAAATTTTGACTGTAATGTACTAAATACTTTGGAAATATTTGGACGTAAATTAAAAAATATTAATTTTTGGTTTCTAGAATTAAAATCATTAATAATCGATTCTATAACTTTTGCAGTAGTAAAGTCGCTGGCATAAATATAAGTGCAGTCAATGACGACAGGCAACGAAGAATATTTTAGACCCGATTTTAAAACTTTATTTCTTACGAATTCCATAGAGGGAAATATTAAACAGCGGTCGGGTGTAAGTCGTAAAAACTGCTTGCCACTGGGAATCTGAAAGTAAGTAAACAAATTTATCACTGAAAAATATACATCAAACTTTACTATTTTACCTTCACTAGGTCCAGAGTTATTTCAGGCCGAGCTGAGTGATATAGAATATATAAAACATTTATACCAATAGCCATTGCTATGCCTACACTCAATGGCAAAATTAAGCAAGCGATAAAGGCCAGCAGACCAACATACACATCAGATCCTTAAAGGTAAACATTTTATTAAATTTTATTATATGACAAATCAAATTATATTTATTTACTGATTTCATTTTTACTTACTTTTGCTATGCCACATGGGTACTATAACTTGATATTGTAGTTGAAATAGCACAGCTGATATAATTATAGCTGCCAAAGTTGCCTTTGGTATATAATAAAAATATTCTGCTAGAAATAACATGGCCAATATAACGATGGCGCTGATGTAGACATTTACGATTTGAGTTTTGCCTCCACTTGCTGTATTAACTGAACCTCTTGCTAAGCCTCCATTAATGCGATAACCATGAAAGAAAGAATTACAAATATTGCCCAAGCCCAAGGCAATCAACTCCTGATTTGTGTCCACAGGTTTACCATTGGCTAAAAGAAAATCATATGGGAAAGTAGATTTACATAAAAACGCTGTAAATTTTCTATCTATTCGCAATAGTCCCACCGTTTTTAATCTCTCTGTCTAAATGTGTGAGTATAGAATCCATAAGAGTTTAACGAGCAGTGTTGCTTACATTAAAAAAAAATAAGTATTTTTCCCTGTTTCTTGAGGCTTAAGCTACGCTTAGGACAAGTCTCGCCATTTTTTGGTTTTATAATGGGGCTCTGACATAAAGTCAGCAGAAAAAATATGAATTCTCTTACCTATGAATCTAAATCACTTTTGTTTTTAGATTAAGGCTATATTCATTACTGGAGAATAGTCTAATTTCTTGCATAACTAATTATTATAGTAGTATTAATTGACCGAAAATTGCTCTGTGAGAAACAGTACTATTATTATTCCTTAAATCTTCCTTGTTTATATTAAAAAACAGTTTGTAAGTGGGATCTAGACGTGTGCAATATAATTGTACATTCCAGAAGCATTGTTCTATCGATTGGTTTTGTTGAGGTAAAGAACTTTAAGTTGGCAACACTTTTTAATTAGCGGCCATTTTATCAGCCGTCAAGTAATTAATGTTTAGTTTTAGAATATACTGACGCTTGAACAACGCTACCAAATTGTGCAAATTGGGCCCGAAACAAGATTACCGTTGATCTCGATTTTCATAAGTGAATTTTGTTTAGCGGCGAAGCTCATAATCCTCCGGTGTGTGCTGAAACACCGTTACATCTAAAAAAACTGACTGTTTTGCTTTATTGGCTGGTGGAACCTTATAGTCAATGTGACCGCTGTAAAGCTACGATTGCTGATTTTTTCTTTCATCAACTTAACAACGATGAGGTGCAGAAGATATGGTTTTGATAATTTATTTTTTGAAAGAATCGTTTATTAGCCGCATAGTTTCACGTTTCAGACTAGCGCGTTGGACTCCAAGATCTCACAATTTAATGCTGTCCGATTATTTTCTGTCGAGATAAACACGATAATCTCGAAAAGATTAACCACTTGCCTCGTTATTGCTGACATACGGTCACAAATCTTGCGAAACGTCATCGAAAATTGGTCTTCCATATTAGACTAAGTCCGAGCCTGTAATGAAGGTCATATTGAAATTGTAATGAAGATTATTTTTCGAATATATTAAATTTCTTGTCAGTTTCGAAAATTCACCTTTGTTTTATTCCCTTTAAAGGCTCTATAAAACATCCTTTATGTTAAATTTAGAACATAAACAATAACATCATAATAAAATAAATTTTATTTTGCTTGACGTTTCTCAAAAGCCAATTTAAATAGAAATTCATAATTTTTTAAGTAAAATGAGAGAAAAAATATATTTTTAAAAGATTAAAAAAATTTTAGCAGACGATTTTCTTAAGCAACGCAAAACGTTAATAATAACTTTCGAGAAAAACGGCTAACTGCCTTGAAAGCAGATTTACGCAATGCTAAAAATATTGCCATTAATGGATTGGTTGGAAAGGTATCGGGCTCCGTGAGGTTTATAGCAAAGAAAATTTAGAAAATTTTTCAAGAGAAAAGCAGGAAAACAGGGAAAATCATTTTTCACACACAGCTTCATCTCTGATATATAGCATGTACTACAACGGCACCAGTACGTGGTGTGTGAGTATCCCTCACGAAAATAAGTACGATTCATTTTAAGTAGATGGCGCCGTGCACTAGGTCGCATGTATACTGTTCATCCTAGAAATGATGAATGTTTTTATTTGCGATTGCTGTTGTACGTGGACCAAAATCCTTTGCGCATTTGAAAACTGTGAATGGCCACCAATGCCAAAGATATCGAGAAGCATGTAAACTATTGGGTTTGCTGGAGAACGACTCTCATTGGGATTTAACACTTGCGGATTCAGTTGTTTCATCAAATGCGTACCAAATACGAATGCTGTTTGCAATTATCATCAGCACATGCTTTCCTTCACAACCAACTTAGTTATGGAACAAATACAAAGACGACATCTGAAGATATCCTGCATCGCTTGCGCATTCGAATGAATAATCCCGACATGCAAATAACCGACGAAATATACAATGAAGGATTGGTTCTGATTGAGGATCAATGCTTGACTGTTGCAAACAAGCTACTGATTAAGGTAGGAATAATTGCGCCAAATCGATCGAACCACAATGCATTCAACCAAGAATTAAATCGAGAGCTGCTATACAATGTTGGTACATTGCAGGAAGTCGTTCAAAATAATGTGCTGTAGCTGAATGAACAGCAAAAACAAGTATACGAAACATTTAAGCAAGCGGTGGACAATAATACTGGTGGTCTATTCTTCCTGGACACACCTAGAGGAACAGAGAAAACATTTGTCGTTTCATTGCTTTTGGCCAATATTAGATCAAGATGTGACATAGCTTTGGCGTTAGCATCATCTGGAATTGCGGTAACTCTTCTAGATGGCGGTCGTACTGCAGATTCTGCGCTTAAGTTGCCACTCAATTTAAACACAATTGATACTCCAACATGCAATATTTCCCGATCCAGTGCAATGGGAAAATTGTTGATGCACTCCAAACAATTGTTAGCTGTTGGAAATGGAAAAGTCCCAGTTGATGCGACAGCTGGTTTAATTACTCTTACCAACGACTTTTGTTGATTTGTAGACTCTCAATTATCTCTTATTGAAAATGTCTTCCCAAACATCAGTGAGAATTATTAGAATTATGCTTGGTTAAGTCAACGAGCAATTCTCGCCCCAAACAATAATGATGTTGTACATGCACTGAATTTCACCATTCAATCAAAAATCGATGGCGATTTGGTGACAGACATACAAATCCGTTGATTCCATAACAAATCCCGATGATACAATAAATTATCCAACGGAGTTTTTGAACTCTCTGAAGTTACCAGGACTGCCACCACATAACTTGCAACTCAAAGTTGTTTCAGTTATTATGATGTTGCGTAATTGGAAGCCACCGCGACTTTGCAACGGTACTCGACTTGCGGTGAAAAGACTTATGCCGAATTTGATTGAGGCAACCATTATTAACGGAAAGTACACAGCTGCAAATGTATGATGATTCCGACTGATCTTCCGTTTGACTTCAAACGATTGCAATTTCCGGTTCGCCTTGCATTCGCAATGACAATTATCAAGTCGCGAGGCCAATCACTTAGTGTTTGTGGGATAAATTTAGAAAATCATTGTTTTCCACATGGGCAGCTATACGTTGCGTGTTCACGAGTTGGGAAACCATTCGCTTTGTTTGTGTTAACGTCGGACTCAAAAACAAAAAATGTGGTTTACCAAAGAGCATTACAATGAAACGGATAATTTGCGGACACGTATAACGCTTCGATTCAGTTTTTACTTTGGATTCACTTTCATTTTTTACTTAGAGAACTTCAACCAAATTTCACTTAATTTTTTTAATCGAAATGAATTTATTACTCTTGTACAATGAAATAAAATTTTAATCCCCAAACGAAATGTTACAAAAAACGAAGCCATCTGGTGGCGAAACGGAGTTCGCCGGGTTTGCTAGTTTTTGATATTATTAAGTTTTGCATCAAAAATAACAGATATCCCGAATTTGAAGATAAAATATATGAATAGTTAAGAGTAATGTCTTCGCCAGTAATTGTAGATATTCTCCTGGCAGAGTTGTTGGAAGTAAAAAGCTTCAAACTTCAAACCAAAACTCATGAGCAAGTATGTCGATGATTTGTTTTGTATACTAAGCTAGAAAAGGGTGATTGATTTTTTTTTTTTAAAGAGAAGTAGCACTTCAGGCAACAATGCCTATTTAGTCAAGTACCGTGCTACATTCTTTAGGAAAGGGATAGAGAAAAGATGAAACAGGTGGTGAAAGTAGAAGGATAGTCGGAAATTAACTGCCGTATATAAGACAGCACAACGACCAGTGACTATGCCTTCATCGCTGAGCACCCCCACCGACAGTCAATTTTTATTTTTGTAGTGAAAAAAACCAAGGTCTTCGTTGGGAATCGAACCCACAACCCCCATATTTACAAGCTAGTACACTACCTACTAGCCTAAAGGGGCACCTACCAACCTCCGCAGGGCGAATTATCAACTTTTCTTCTAAATTTTTACGAAACACATAAAAATTAAAACAGCACGGAATTTTGTAGAAAAAGTGTTGCAAATTAGTGACCAAAATTAGCAACAACAAAATATTCACAAATTTCGAAAGATCGTATAAAGAAATGTTTTGATATGACACGACAAGAAACGATTATTAAAAATGCAACCAAAATTATATTAAAAAAATTTATACAAAGACTGATTTTTCGGAGAGAAAAAGTTAAACATTGTGCTAAAGACCGACAAAAGATTAAATATTTTATTCTGAAACACGAAATCAAAAATTGATAAATCGGAAAAATCAAATTTAATATTTTAAATACCTTGCATCAGGTATGGGTCCAATGTATGCAAGAAAATATTTGTTGGAACGGCTAAATTGAAATTAAGAACAAAATTGGCTGCAAATAAGTCAGACAATTAAACACATAAAGGTACTATGGAACAAGAAGCAGCATTGGTCGGCCAGTATGCTATCAAAGGTTACTGTCCCAACTTCGATGATACAGCAATATTACAACATGAGAGTAATTATAAAAAGTAATACACAATAAAAATGTTACACATTTGGAGTATTAATATTCCCACGGACATAAGGATGAATTTTAAAACTGTAAAGGAAAATTGCACACATACGTGTAATATAGATATATTGGTTCTTTGTAAGCACTGCACTGTTTTTGAAAGCGCACAGCTTTACTCAATGTAAGACAACAATATTAAATGTTTTATATATGTTTTTTGTTGTTTTTCACTTTTTTAGTTTCCTGATGAAGAACACCAAAGATGTTCGAAATATCGTCAATAGGGACGTGAGCAATAGTCTGTATATTTTTTTAACATATAAAGAACTTCCAAAATAAAATTAATATCAGTTATCGTGTAGCTTTAAGGCTTTTGTAGAAATGTGAGAATTAGTAAAACAACAATAAACAATATTTTTGCGGACTTTTTTCAACAACATATTCTGATGAATAATGTGATGAAGCTTTTGTGTATCCTTTTCTTGAGCCATCACTTTTGGATATATGTATCTATTGTACCTGTGGATGCAGCATCTGTATTTAATTATCTAACTAAACTAAAATTGTCATATAAAACCGGTCCTGATGGTATTCCGAGTTCTCTTCTCATTAATTGTGCTGCTGCTTTAACATAGCATATATATTAAATATGGAAGGATTCATTTATAATTCCATTGTTTATCTCTGGCTGTAAAGGTAATATCGCAAATTACAGGGACATTGTAAAGCTTAGTACTCTGCCTAAACTTTTTGAAAAAATTATTACGGATTAAATTTGTCATCAAATGCCGTCAACAATTACAAATCTCTTACATTTTACAACTGTTATTAATCGCGGATTTGTTCAAAGAAAACAGACAGATGATATATACACCGACTTTACGAAAGCCTTTGACAATATCAATCATAAGCTTTTATTACACATGCTTAATTGCATGTGATTCACACTTGGCTCTTTAAGATGGATTTGCTCTTATTTGTTGAAAAGAATACAGAAAGTTTCCTTCAGGAATCTGAACTCTAAGCCGATTCATTATGATAATAACATGAATAATTAATCTTGTGAAATTGTGTTATCTATTGTTATAGTCTATAAGGATATTAAATCTATAGACTAAATAAATAAATAAATAAACATCTAGAAACACTAGAAACTTGATGAACGTTAATGCAAGGACGAACACAATTTAAGGCTTTAAAAAGAAGGTAGAACAAATCCAGAAAACCAACAAATAACAATTGTGTATGACAAAGCATTACAAATAACTTTAGTCACGTTCGAAAAATAGTTTTCTCTATTTGTTTAATAAAACAAACGAGTGTTTTATATATGTAAATAGAAAAGCATTGACGTCGATCCGATTTTATATTATTTTTTTTTTTGCGTTTATAAAGTGTTGACTGTTGTTTTCTCTTTTGCGTTAACTTTTATTTTTACTTAATACTTATAATTGCCTTTAGAATTTGCTAAAGATGAGAAATAAAGCAAATTTATTTTTGTTAGTCTTAAAGGTTACTCCTATTGCCATTTGGTTGATTGCTTAACTCATTTCCTTATGTAGACTTTGACCACTTTTGAGACAACCTCAGGTTGCTTAAAATTCTTTTAACCAACAGAGAGGTGGACAAAAAATCATTAAACATACACATCGAAGCTTCAACAGAATGGCAATAAACAATAGTGACTTAAATTTTGCTCACATTTCCTAACACACATGGTTCGTGTTTTCCTACTCAAATTGTAGTTGTACGAATTAAACAAAAACAAGTCGCAAAACCTTACATTTGTGTTTACAATTAACTCAAAAATATAAAGTTGCCACAGCCTTTTTCAGGGGCACTTGCAATTTATATTTAAAAGAGTTCACTTTACAGCAAGCTAATAGTTATTTTAGTGATTTTATTCAAAAATAAGCACACTAAAAGGTGAACTAATATAAAATAATTATTCCGAAAAATATGTTTTTAAAAATTAAATTTATCTGTTTCACATTTTGGATTTTATTACTTTACTATAAAAACATCTTTTACGAATAGTAAAATTAAAAATTATACTAAAAATCACTCATCTAGATTTTTTTAAAATTTAAAAATAAAAGTTTTTTTTTTCAATAATTATTTATTGTATCTTCAAGAAACTGAACTAACAATAAGTTTTAAAATCTTTAATTCTAAAAAAAAAGTTACATTAGTCCCGACCATGTCAGAACTAACCTTTTGGGTAAAAAAAAATTTACATTATATTTCTAAGATGTGTCATCTGTAGCATTGAGGATTAAAGCTACGGTATCCCTCTTTTTTAATCGGCTATGTCACCAGCAGTATGTCTAAATCACAATGTATGTTTGAATTTCTGATGTACCATGGAGCGAAAGTTATTACCCGTAAAATTTTATTCTGTCCACGTTGAATTCTATCCACATTTGAGGCTGAGGCAGTGCCCCAAAGTCGGATTCCGTAAGACCATATTGGTTTCAAAATACTCTTGTAAATTAGAAGTTTACAATCTAGGCTAAGTTTCGAGTTCCTGCCAATGAGCCAATGTAATTGTGTTAGCTTAAGTTTCATTTGTGTTAGCTTTGAGTCAATATGATGTTTCCATGTAAGGCGGCGTGGAAGTGTGGACAGTTTCACTTACAGGCATATCGCAGGTATATATCAAATATAAAACTGGTCCAAGAATGCAACCTTGTGGTACGCCAGAGGAAATTGGTTTAAATAAACTAACGAAGTCTCCTTCAACAACAGAAAATTTTCGTCCAATTATGTAACTTTTCAGTAGGTTGCTTATATTACAAGGCAAGTGAGCGGTCAGTTTCAGAAATAGACCTTCATCCCAAACTTTGTCAAAAGCCTGAGAAACATCAACAAAAGTCCTTCTTATCACCTGAACCAATCTATGGGTTTGCTCAATTGTGCTATGTCTACTTCTAAAACCAAATTGATGGTCTGGGATACACCCACTATCCCTTAGCATTGGAGACAATTTATTCATAAGCAACTTTTCAAAAACCTTTGAAATAGTCGGTAATATGCTTATGGGCCTATATGACTCGGTTGTGGTTAGGTCTTTACCCGGTTTTGGAATCTTTTTAACTTTGGAAATCTTCCAGTAAAATGGCATTAATAATAAATAGCATGATTCTGACTGCAATATGGCGACAATTTCGAGTTCAAAATAGAAGATTAGAAATTTTTGGAAAAATATTTTGGATGTATACCTTACGCTTCACACATATAAGAGCAACTCTGGAGTAGTTGTAAGTGTTTTTATATATGTACCTCTATATTTGCTAAGTGTGATATATTGAAAATATTCAATTTAGTTTTAGCTGCAAAACTAGCGCAAAACCTCTTATTATTTGTCATGGGTTGCTTACAGCATGCGGCTCCAGTTTGCGTAACTTTACAAAAAAAAGCAATTTGTTTTCCAAAAATGTTGTTATTAATCACGAGTCTCACTTTACCATATTTGGATAGATGGCATACCATGTGTTTGATTAAACCCCAATAACAAGGAACGATGAACAATTAGCGGTAGCAAAGAACTATTTTTAACAGCTGTTAGTAGGATGGAACCATTGATGTTGTATGCAAATGCATATCAGCTATCTGGGTAGGAAACTTGTCTCAGTCTTTTGGAAGCCAATTCGGGGACTTTCAACTATAAAATGTAGCTTTTAAACTTCAAACAGGAAAAGGGTCCAAAATGCACTCACGTAAAAAAACGCATATTTAGTAACCCAAACAATTTCATTCTACTCAGTAATTACCGGATATGAGCTTATTGAAATAATAGGATAATTAAAAAAAAAACAAATATAATTGGTTTAGATATCCCGCAAAGCTCAAAACTTTGGTCAGTGCCACAGCATGCACAACTTTAATATATCGATTCTAATAAAGGGTCTAACAAAATAATAAAGGCTTTTTTTAACAAGAAGTTTGTTTTTTAATTGTAGCAATACCAGGAACATAATACTTTTGACATTTGACGTATTCTTAGTAGATGCATTGGCAATTGTTATAAAGTTTTCAATTTCTTACGAAAACCGCATTAAAATAATTGAAACCCACTTTATGAAAATAGTGGTTCTGTTAAAGTTACATTTCGTAAAATTCGTGATATTATTGGACAAAATAATCGTCTTCTGAGGGCGCTATTAAGAAATTGGTCGCTAAATTTGAATTGACAGGCTCGATACAATCTGTGCGAACACTTTACAGTGTTCCACTGGGTCGTTTAACTGAAAACATCGCAGACGTTAGCCATATCATTAAAACAGATCTAAATTTGTCGATTCCCCGACGTTCTCAATAATTGGGGTTATCCAAAACACCACATGGCGAATTCTTCGTAAGGAATTGGCTTTAAAGTCTTACAATGTTTAACTGGTGCATAAATAAAAGCCGACCAATCATTCACATCGCTGTAGACAACCGGTTGATTTTTCTCAAAAAAATAAATAAATTTTTCAGACGAAGCCTATTTTCGCTTATCAGGGCATGCCAATGAGCAAAATTGGCATGCCCTGATGCGCTGTGGCCTGAAAGCGTGATTGGGCCGTTTTTTTTTCGAAGATGAGGCTGGAAATGCGATAACGGGTAAGGAATCACGCTACCAAGAAATGATAACAGCTCTGTTTTAGATATCACTGTCATGTGGTTGAAACAAAACGGTGCTACATGTCACACAGCCAATGAAATGATCAATTTATTACAAATCCAATTTCCCGATCGATAATTTCACGACAATCAGCAGTTAAATGGGATTTAACACCACTGGATTATTTTTTGTGGGGCTATGTGAAGGGCAGAGCTTATACGGAGCTAATAAAATCGATTTCAGCCCTAAAACTTAAAATCCATGATGTGATTAACAAAAAAGGACAGCTACTTTGCCAAAAAATGATTAGAAACCTTGATGAAAGAATCAACAACTGTCAACTTGCCGAACTTTTCTCTTCCCAATACAATACAAATTTAAATCATCTTAATCCAAATGCTTTATTTTATTTATTTCTTGTTGAAAAACCCTATAGTTTATTTTTTTTTTAATATTTTTGTGGTTTATTTATTTTAATTTATTTTACATCAAGAAACATTTAATTGAATTGTTTAACGATTAAAATGTTTCTTTTAATCGATATATTTTTGTAAATAAAATATTCATGATTGCAATTTAAAAAAAAAATGTCATAAATTTTTACATAATTTTATTTCAGTCAAATATTTGTGATCCTGGCGAAAGTTTCTGTTATTTTAAAAGTAATTTTGTGTAGAACACTAACAAATTTGTTTATTTCAACCGAAATTTAAATTTAAATATATAATTTAGGAATTTGTAACTTGTTTTTCTTTAATCATTCCACACATATTCGTAATAAAAATAAATAATCGGAAAACAACAAAATTGCAGTCATGCGTGTGTGACATTTATACAAATGTTATACATTTGTATGTGTTCATGTGTGTACAAAAATAAACAACCGTAAAACGAAACGCACTCGAAAAACTTATTGTTTTCAATTTAAATCATTTTTAATTTGAACCATTTTTTGATGGCCTGAAGGAAGGAACCAGTTTTATCGTAATGTAGACCCCAAATATTTTACTTAGTCGAATACAATAATTCAATATTTATTTCTAAAACCTTTAAGCAAAAGGTTAAAGCTAAAAATGCATACATAAATGAAAAACTCTTAAAAACTTATTTAGTGCACTGCCCTCAGTTTTTGTGAAAAATCATTTTTGGAAAATAGTATTTTGTATAGAAGGCCTCCAGCTTTTTTTGTGTAAATATTGTCAGTTTCAAAGATTGAGGACGCGGAGGTGGAATAATTCCACCATTGCTGACTTGTTTCGAGTTATTGTGTCGACCCTCTGCATGCAGTTCTATCAGCAATTTTCGCGAGGTCTTTTGATTGAAGACTAAAAAACACATCCTCACCTTTTACTCTTGTTTCGAAATGTGGAAAAAATATTTTTTGGAAGCTTTTATAAATGAGATCTGTTTAATCACCAATTCTATTACAAAAATATAAAGCACACGTGTTTTTTTTTAATATTACTTTCAGTTTTCTTTCAATTTTTTTTTTCAAAATGTTTATTTTTCAGCAACACGAAAACATTTGTAAGCCACTGCATTTTAAGGCCCTGACAATATTTTAGATGCTAAAAATAATTTTTCCGTTTATTTATTATAACTTCAACTTACCAAAATTTTTGCAAACTGCAATGGTCTCTAACAGTGCTATCAGCGGTATAACAATTAGAGCAGAACCAAATTCGTTTACTAAATCCCAAAAATCTTCTTCTGCCTGTATGACTTTGCCATCGGCGGTAACATTTTTGGCAACATAAAATACTGGCACTTCAACTGGCGGAAAACCCGATGGTATATAGCCCGTTAATTTAAAATAACTGAAGCCTCTTCGCTCAAAATATCCAACTAAAGCGGCTGTAATAACTGCTAGAAGAGCGTTGCGGGAAACTCCCAAAAACCACAACATTTTATTTAAAAGGATAAAGTTTATTTTGTTTTTTGGATTGTCTTTGGAGTCTAATCTTAAATTACCCAAATATCGGAGGGTAACCAATATGGCAATGCTACCGCAACCTAAAATTGTATCTGTAATGCGATAGTTATGTATATCCTTCATCATGGAGATCCAATTTTCCAAGAAAGATTTACCAGAACTTTTAACCACTAAAATATTTTTAATTTGTGAGGTAAAAATAATTAAAGCTACAGCGCTTGTAAAACCGGAACTAACCGGTCCGGAGACGAAATCTATAACAAAGCCTAAACGCGCTAAACCCATACAGAGTTCAACGCAGCCCGAAAGTAGAGTAAAAAGTACGGATTTCTGCCAATTGCCGTGGGCAACTTGAAAAGTTAAAAGTGAAGCAATAGCTGTTGATCCCAAAATGTTATCTTTGCAAGAACCGATTATGGTATAAATTATATTGCCCATAAAAGAACTGTAAAGAGCAAACTGTAGATAAATTTCAGTGTATTAACAAAATTGTACGTTGATTAATATTTAACACTACCTCTGTTGGCAAACCGGCTATGCTGGCGAAAGCCAGGGCTAAGGGTATAGCTGCCAATGCGTCAGTTATACCAGCTATTAAGTCTCCTATAAAATAGTTTCTATTATAATTCGGTAACCACTGCAGTATCGGCAAATGGCGTCTAAGAACATTTCTATTAAACACTTTAGCCAAATATGTACAAAATTTGGTTGCTGTTGTATTTTCACTCTCAACTACTAAATCTGCCAGTGACGATTCACTGGCCTTTAGCGCTAGACGACTTCTTGTAACTGTTTGATGATCCGTTATCATTATACAGTTCATAGAATTTGCAGTTGATACGTCATTTAGAGACATTTTGTTCGGGTTTAAATCGCGACTTCGTTTGTGCCACACATTTACTCACAACCGTTTACCAAATCGACAACATTACTCTAGCGAATTCCAAAACTAACTGAGTAAATTATATCCGCAATTTGTTTTTTTTTTCAAATTAACAAAAAACTAAACCTTCATTGGAGATTGTTTTTTGAAGAGAAATTTAATTTGCTCGCAATCGCATGTAGAAGTCTTTTGTTTAAACCGGTTCGTGTTCAAAATTTGTTAAAAAGATGCAAAGTATTGTTTTGCTTATAATTTGTTGTTATTGTTTTTAGCATTTTAGCAATTTTACTTTTTATTTTTGTCATTTGTTTTGAATAACTTTTTTCTCTGTTTTTTTAATTAATTTCAACTGCTAAATTGGCTTTGCGTACTCGTATGTTGCCTCTTACAAGAATCGTAACCACACACATCTTTTACGAGAGTTGGAAAAAATTTGCACCTTTAGCAAGTTTTATTTGATAAGAAATACTTTTTGGGATACAAAACCAAGTCATATTTGAAAATGTGAAAATTATAAATTCCAAATTTTACAAAAGTAAAAAGTACTGTTGTTTAGAATTGGTAGTTGGGGTGATTCAATAATAATTCCGTCTGTACGGGAAATAGAACCGGTGTGCCATTAGTTCTTAAGTTCCCATACAACATCGCTTACTTTTGATTCACATTGGTGATTAAATACCGGAATTTTTACAGCCTGCTCCGAAAATGTTTTTATCCATAGAAAACACCTGTCTGATACTTTTAAGAGTCTAATGGAAAACGATTACCGTGAACGATAGAGGTAACATAGAGAGAAATTGATTGGTGTCATAGTGAGTGCTTAAATTAATTTATTCAAAAGCTTTTAAAATAAGAAAATTTTAAAGGGTTGAATCAATTAAGCAACATATAGTTCGTTTTCACGCTGACGGTGCTGTAGCTTAAATATTATTTTGACCCCTTAGTCACACTTACTTTACAACATTAAAAAATGACTATGTAAACATCAAGAAGATAATGCGCCAAGTTAGCACCAGAGGCACTGCAGCAGTGCTCAGATAATAAATACAAAGTACAATTACAAGGTTGAAAAATTAAACCACCATTTTTCTCTACTCCGTCTTCTAAAGAAAATAACACAATTTTGTTGGAAAACAGTATGAACTGAGTGTTAAAAAATAAGTTACGTTACAGCCGCTACGGCTAATGGGTTATAGATTATTTGGAACTGAAAATCAATACCATTTTAGTAAAGAATCGAATGGTTGCTGGCAGAGATGTTTTAGAAATAAATTAAAAAACTGAAAGTATTATTTTAATTAAGAAAAAAAATTTCTGTGATAGTTACCATCTAGTAAAACGAACATTATAATAAGCAGATTAACTATTATATCCAAAATGACTCATTTTCAAAATTAGAGGATAGTTTTCATTAGTGCTACAAGTTTCGTGATAAGAATTCCAAAGTGATCGAACACACTTACGTGAATTCTTCTTAAATTTAATTTATTTTTTTTCTGTTTTTGTAATAAACACCAGTCAAATGGAAAAATCTGTTAATTTTGTAAAATTATATTTAATCGGTATAAAAAATATTCAATGGAGTAGAATTGCTTTGCGCGGAAATGAATATACAGAGAAAACAGTACTTAATAAATACCGTGTAAAATGTGACAAAATCAATAAGATATTTCTATGGTATTCTTTTTTTCAAGAAGAAAGTCTTATTATGTTAATAAAGAAAAACTTATTGAAAAAAATCAAGAAGAACACTTATGCTGTGAATATTTCAACAACACAATCACCAATTTCTACTCCATCTTCTTTATTCTATCTTTTAAAGAAAATAATACAATTTTGTTAGTAGACAGTATTACTTAAGTGTTAAAAAGAAATTACGCTGCAGCCGCATCATCCAATCGATGTAATTATATTCAAACACCTTTCAGACAGCAAATTTTATCAAATGTTCCTGTCTATCTCATAAGATACAAGAGTATTAATCATGAATTTAAATATTTTGGAGCAGCTTTGTTTTAAAATATTTTGAACAATTTCAGTTTGAATGATTAAAATTAAAAACCACAAAAGCACATGGAAAAATATATGAAATTATAGATCACGTGAGCATACTGTTTCTAATTATATTTCTATTTATATTCAAAGCACAGGCAAACAATAAACTAGTGTGGTGACAATTGAAGAATTGTACGAATAGAAAATATGTGCCCAGATTGTAAGTTAAATTATTTACGATTTTTGCCAAATGATCACATGACTAAACAACATTTGTATTCATGAAAACATATTTACATGCTTTTTTTATTTTATTATTTACTTAAAAGAAAACATGTTTCTCACAGGTAGTAAACATTTGAAATTCAACATCTATGAAATTAAAAGGTGCACAGTAAACTGCCTACTTTAGCTATGCATAGACTATAATAAATTTGATTTCATTTTGCAGAAGCAAAAGTAGAATAAAGTTTACGCCGTAATTAAGAGAATGACAGGAAAAATTTGTTGCATTAATTTTTTTTAGTAAAGGATTTTTTCAACAAGAAGTTTGTTTTTTAAAATAAAGCAAAAAATTCAAATTTTTGTTGTATTACGAAGAGAAAAAATTCGGCAATTACAAATTAAAAATGATATCTGGAAAACGTCCATCACGACCACGCTAACAGATGTCGATTTTGTCATTAAAGTTTTTAATCACTTTTTGGCAAAATGGCGGCCTTATTTCGTTATTCACATCACGGATTTTTGGTTCTAAGGATAAAATCGATTCGATTGGCTTCTTCTATAGTCTGTCCTTAACATAGCTGCACAAAAAATAATCTACTGGTATTAAATCACACGATCTGGCTGGCCACTTAATTACTGATTGTCGTTAATTTACGCGATCGGGATATTTGGTTTGCAATATTTTAATCATTTCATTAACTGTGTGATATGTGGCACCGTCCTATTGAAACTACATTTCAGTGATATTTACATCATTAATAATAGGCCAAACTTGAGTTGTTAGCATCTCGCGATAGCGTGATCCATTGATTGCTACCGAAGATGCTGGATCTTCAAAAAAATGGCCTAATCACGCCTCCAGACTACATAACGCACCATACAGCAACACGTTAAGTATGCAAAAGCTTCTCAATAATCGCTCTAGGATTTTCAAAAGCCCAAAGGCGGTAATTTTGCTTGTTGACATACCCTGGACAAGTGAAAATAGGCTTCATCTGAGAAAATGATTTTTTTAGAAAAATCAGCCGGTTGTTCCTGAATAAATTGAGCGAATCTAAGGCCAAGTGGATGGTCAGCCTGCTTCAGTTCCTGCACCAGTTGAAACTTGTAAGGCTTCAAAGTTAAATTCTTACGCAAAATTCGCCATGTAATGGTTTTGGGTAACTCCAATCGACTCAAATTTAACGACCAAATTCTTACTAGCGGTCTCAGACGGACTGTTATAGTGCCCGAAAATATCACGAATTTTACGAAATTTGACTTTAACAGCACCACCTTTTTACATAGTAGACTTTAATTATTTTAATGCGATTTTGCAACAATTGCCAATGCATCTACTACGAATACGTGAAAAACTAAATGTTGTTGGAAATTGGAAAACAAACTTCTTGTTGAAAACCTCGATGTGAAATAGAACTAAAGTAGACAAAGGATGAATTATCCTTTAATAGCCATAAAGAAAAATTTATACAATATGAAATATTGCAGGTTAAAGAATTAAATTATTTTCAAATAATCTTTACAAATAAAGAAATTTATTTTATTTATTTTAACTACAGTTGAAATTTATTTTGTAAGACTATCTTATTGACTTTAATGAAAAATCCTGATTTTTTAAAGGGTCTCAAAATCCATTTTCTCTTATTGTGCCTGACGATCTTAAGTCGTTAATGGTTAAAAAATTGTAATGGTAAATTGTATTGTGTTGCAATTGTTTCACTTCAGGATATAACGAGCTAAATCTTTTGTTAATTTTTTACTCTTACATGTTGAGATGAGTGCCCTTCATATTATTTTACATGCTTTTAGCATGCTAAGACTGTTGCTAGAAGAGTACTACTTCTTCTTCTACTTCTTATTAACATTTATTCATAAAAGTTATCTGTCTTTTGACAAAGTTTCACGGGAAAAGTTGAACAGATTCCAGGCTTTAAGCACGACATCGTACGATATGCTATCAAAAGTCCATATGAAAGTTTATTTTATATTTTTATTTTATCAAATAAGACATAATAATGCTGAAGTTGTATGGTTTTCAACTTGTAAAAAGTCCCAAAATGTTTCTAGCTTTAGGTATATTGCCAGCAAAATGTTTACGGCAACAACTTTTTATCCAATCGCGACATTATATGATTAATACATTAGTTACTACTTTACACTTTTGTAGGGACTTGTAAACAGGAGCAGAAACGTTTCGAAGCTTAAAGCATAAAAATAAAAATTTTCTTCTAAGTCAAAATATTGCCACCACTATTTCGTTGTCAAATTTATCACGCAGACAAAAATATTTTCTAAAAAAATTGAATAAAGCTTTATTTGAACTGTGATAGAATGGAAAATAAATGTTTTACTATTTTCGATTTTGTATAAATCATCACAATTTTTTTTTATACAAAATTCAATGCAAGCCTTAAAACTTGTGTTGTATTTCTATAGTATGAAACCGGCATTAACAGCATTAAATTTAATTTTGTTAGAATTTCTGCCAGCTATCTTTATTAATTTAGTTCTTAATTTGAAAACTTCTCATAGGCGAAACGGTAGAAAAATGTTTGGGATATATCGATTTTTATTTTATTCTTAAGACTTCTATCTAGAAAGTGACTTTAATTGCAAAAACCATATATTTAATATTTTAAATAACATTTGTATTGTATAAATATGTTTGTAGTATTGTTGTGACTGTCATGAATTGAATGATTCATTCTAAAGATATTTTCAGAGAGGAGGAAGCTGTTTATAGCAATTGTAAATAAAGTAAAATAATATTTAATTTATATATTTTTAAATAAAATTCGTTCGTGGTTGTTTTAAATATATGTTTTATTTTATTTACACAAAAAGCTCATTTCGTCATTATCTCTCTTTCAAAATGCCATTGAATCACAATCATACTAAAAGGGTTTCGTACCATATTCCAGAAACCTTATGATTTGTATTTAGTACGAGTATTCCTTGTATTCCAATTCGTTGAATTAGATGCTTAAATAAATGATGTTTAAAGCATATACAAGCTAAAGTATAAAATGTCATATTATAATTTTAACACAAACATTTTTTAATGAATTTATTTATTATTAAATTAAAAAATTCAAACATACGCGATCGTAAGCCACATTAAAATTTTAAAAAATAAATAAAATTTAAAAATTAGAAAGTTTTACTTTTTTATAAGTACTTAAATGCCACAATGTAATAAAGAGGTTATACACGAAGTATATCTAAGCCAAAGTTATTGAAAAAATTAATTAATGTTCTTTGGAAGGTATTTAAAAATCCTACGGCTAGAGAACCAATTAAAATCTACATAAGCTAGTTCAGCTTGAATAGCTTAAGCGAAAGAAAAACGAATATTGCAAAAAGAAAAAAAAAATCACTTAAGTATATTATGGCCACTAATATGTAGTTTAAGATTTGAACATTTGAACATTTTTTTAAATGCTTTTCGTTTAATTTTAACAGTAGTTTCAGTTTGCCCATACACATTATAATTGGTCCTTATGCTTCCAGTGATCATACGTTCTATATTATAAAGAGCAGTTCTACATTTGAGAGGTTTGTTCGACGTATATTATATTTAGGTTATGAACTTAGGCATCTTTTGGATTTTTTTTAACTTTACACTATAATCCTTTATTTTGATTTTGTATGCGTTTCCACACTTTTAAAGTGAAGTTTGGTAAAATTATAAAATATCCATTTATCGCAAAATACAACATCGAATGAAATATAAAGCGTTTTGCAACCATAAGTTTGTTTTCTAAAACAAAATAAAGCAAAAAATTTAGATTAAAATGATTCAAATTTTTATTTTATTGTGAAGAGAAAAGTTCGGCAATTATTCTCATAATTTAAAGAACGCAAATTACAAATTTAACATGAATATTTTATTGTGGATATTTGAGGAACAATGAACAATTACATATATTAAAAAACTTAAGTCACAACTCATGCGATTGAAAATATAATTAAAATTATAATATAAACAAGTGATATAGAAACAAGTGGAATACAATAATTATTAATGAAAATGTCCCATACAACCACGCTGACAGATATCGATTCTTTCATCAAAGTTTTTAATCACTTTTCGGCAATATGGCGGCCCTATTTCGGTAATCACATAACGAATTTTGAATTTTAAGGCTGATTGACTCCATATAGACTTTGTACTTAACATATTTCCAGTGGTGTTAAACCACATGATTTGACTGGCCACATAACAGCTGATTGTCGTGAAATTATGCGATCGGTAAATTGGTTTCCAATAAATTCATTGTTTCATTGGCCGTGTGACATGTGGCACCATCTTGTTGAAACCACTTGTCAATGACATCCACTTCGTTAACAATAGTCCATAATTGATTTGTTAGCATCTTGCGATAGCGTAATCCATTGACCGTTACCGCCTTTCCAATCTCAAATTTGGAAAAAAATGGCCCAATCACCCCTCCAGACCTCATAGCCCACCATATACAGTGACAGGTTGAGCATGCAAAGGCTTCTCAATAATTAGTCTAGGATTTTTAGAAGTCCTATGCATCTACACTTGCCAATGCATCCACTACAATTTCGCCAAAAAATTAAATTTCAAAACTATCACGTTGTTGGTGTTGCCATTATTAAAAAACAAACTTCTTATTGTAAAACCCGATACATGCAATGGATTGTAGTAAAAATTAAAAACACTTGAATTCTGAATCTTTGTTAATTTTTAACATATTTGAAAACTTAATTTATTAAATTTTTTAACTAAATATTTTTTTGGGAACATTTGTTGTGTAGTTTTTTTTTATATGAGTTTTTTGCTCTTCAAACAGCTATCGTTTTGCTCCTTTATAAGAGAATTGCTATTCTCACAAAATTGCTCTTTTTTTTGACCAAACTTACAGATAGTGTGATTCGTTTTACATCCGCACCTGGCAATGTAGCCTTAATCAAATGGTGGACAAATCACAATTGTATACTTTGGAACGTCATACATGCGTCCTACGAAGCCGAAGACATAATTCTAAGCAACAGAACCACCTAGTTGCAACTTTAATGATTCCAGGGCAGGGTTGCAAACCATCACACCTTGCTAAAGAGTTGGAGACTTTCCAATTTCTGTCCAGAACACATGTCTAGCATGCTTACTGGACTGGATCATTCACTTCGCGTGTCATTATCAGTGAGAGTTATGGGGCCGCGAAACCACAATCAGCACGTTACTCCCATATAAGGGCCAACCTCAATGATCAGCCAGAGAACTATTAAATGTCTAAAAAGACAAATAATGAACTCTGCTCAATTATGAAGAAAATTATTTTATATGTTTTTGTCAAATGTTAAAAAAAAATTTTTTTTTCAATTTGTTAATAATTTTTGTTATTAAAAATTAATTTTACTGAAGAAGCTTTTCATAGGAAAGCGAAATATTGCAAAAAAATATATCGTTAAAATTTAACTAAAAAGACCGTTTAAAAGATTAATACAAATTTAACGTAGAATGTTATTTACTGATCCCATACAAATTAATAGATCGTATAATTAATAATTTTTCGTTTGCTCAAAAATATCAATCATAAATTATTGTTAGTTTTAGAAATCCGTTTTGATGAAAAAATAAAAAATATTTATCTACATTATGCATTTCTAAATGTTTAATCTAACATTTAAAAATTATTATGTATTTATAGTTTTTATAAAATCATTTTTTAAACGATATAATTCGTTACACAAAGGATAAATGATATAAATACCTGTCAAAATACACAAAAAGAAGATACAACGTCATCTTTAAAAAACTGAAACGGTGGCAACAACAGTCACTTAAGAATGCCCTAAATCCAGAGTAGCGAAGTGTTCACTCACTGTTCATACATGTATGAATATGTACATTTAATTTTTTAGCCGCTTCTTCTCATGCATGTGTGAGAGACTGAAAAATATTTTGCGTTTTCTCATTTATGAATGCGACGATTTATTTTTTCTTTCTATTCATAAGTGAAAAAATGAGAAACACACAAGTGTTCATTTTTGAATATGTACAATTTTGATAATTTTTCATAAATGAAAAGATCGTAAAAATATGTGCGTTAAGCATTCGCGTACATAAACGCACATATTTGATAATGCGCAACTGTCGGCGTATGTAGGAAAAAAAATGTTTTTTTTTTATTTCTTTTAGAATATATTGCAATATTGTATTTTGTGTTAATATGCACCCATGTGTTTTTACTACATTTTACGGTAAACTGCGATCGTAGGTAGAAAATTTTTTCACATTCATTTATGAGAAATTTTATAAAATTTCAACGTTCATAAATGAACATGTACATTTATGAAAAAGAACATTAATGAGAAGTAGTTGATTTATCATTTATCACATATGAATAAGACTAATAATTCTTGTTGTGCGCATTCATGTATGAACATAAGCAGAACATTTTTTCTTGTTCGTTTATGCGCGTGAAAAATAAATATAAAATTTTAGATTTCTCATTTATGAAAAATATCATGAATGTTGATTTTTGAATGTTCATAAATGAAAAGTTCTGAACCCTGCCTAAATCTATGGTATTTGCCATTAGACTTATATTTATTTTAAACCCTTTTGCAACCTCGAATTTGAGCGAATGTTTAAAAGTGTTATTCATAATTGATGCTTAATCACCTTAAAAGTTTTCCCACAACATTTCGCTCACTAACAGCATAGGATTCTAATGGAAAAAATATCGTAGTTTATGAGATATGCATCTAAAAGCATTACACTGCAGATATAAGTATTTTAGCTATTTATTGTTTTTGTATTTAATTTTTTCGTTATGCTAAAAAAAAGTTCAAACAAATTTTAAACTTTCACAAATGAATTTTACTTATTTTTTATTTAAAGAGGAATCCAAATAACTAAGTATAAAATTTTAATTTAAATAAGTATAAAATTTAATCTATTTTTATAGAAAAAAATTAAAGAACTTGGTTTTAAAAGTATAAAAATCTGGTCAATATCTTTTTGAATTTTAAAAAGTTTATTGTCTTTTTATTGTTTTACTGTTTTTATAAATATCTATTATGCAAAATTAGTTTAAATTCTGCCACTAATTTCCGAATTTCGAGGAAAGTCTTTAAAAATTGTGTGGGCATATATTCAAGATAGTAGTGTAGTGGCTTATTTACACAATAAAACTATATTTTATTCGCTTTGAAGTAACTTGAAAGTTAAGATCGATATCGCTTTGTTGGTTTGCAAAGTAAATTAAACAAACTATTGTTGCCCATCAGCTACGATACACAGGGTACACTTAGATAAACTTGTTGCTTAGTCTGAGACTCTACTATTAACATAATAATACTGCTAATATCTTCTAAGCTAATCGTTTACAATAACTTTTTTTTTGTAAAATCCAGCCAAAAACTTGGTTGCCGAAGTAACAATGTTTGCATAGACAAACGATTTAGAGGCTCCGCAAATGCTTCTTTTTTCGGTTAAGCACAACAGTGAACTTAAAACTTTCAATAAAATTTTTTTCAATTTTTGGTCAATTATGTGGCAACATAATGACAAAGAATGTTTTGACAGTAAATACAACTTGATTTTTACAGCACAATGTGTAATTATAATTGTATAACACACTTTCGTTCTCTTAAATCAAATATTCTCATTTTTTTTAATAAGAGTTAAGTTCGTAAACTGCACATTTCGCACTCTTAATATTGATAGATATTTTAAATAATTTTTGCTTAAATAAAGAGCTTCCCACATACTTCTCATGCTACCAAAACCAATTAAATTATTTGATTTATTGTAATTCATTTCTTCGAACTGATTTTAGTTTTTTGACAAGATACTCTGGTGTCTGGGACAATTAAGTTTTACCCCGTGCAGTCTATTCATATTAGATGTCTTTATGCAAAAAGTGACATGAAAATAAAAACCTCTTTGTTAAAAAAATCGTATTAAATAATATATGTATATAATCTATAAAAGGTGTAAAAACAAAAAATTAATTAAAAATAAAAAAAAAATAAAACAGCGGGTTGCTTTACTTTGTGGCTCGATTTTAGACACTTTGGAAACACGTTGAAGTGTTTTTCTAAAAATCTGGTCACATTATTTAGACAAAATTTATTATATAGCATAGTTTTAGGGGCAAAAAAATTTATAAAGTTAATAAACTTTAATTCAATAAAAAGAAATCAGTGAGCAGGCAAACATTGTAAATAAATTATATTAACGTTTTCTGATATTTCATCCATATTTCATGTCTATGCTGCAATAATGGCATCCCTCGAAAAACAAAAAACTTCAAATGTGATAATTACCTTTGTTAATCACGTTATTTTACTGATTACTACTTTGAATAAAACCACTTTGTTTTATTCTATTTATTCAGTTTATTAAAAAATGGATCCTGCTGCACGATTGCTTCTTCGAAGGCCTCTTCTCTCTCTCTCTTTATGCATTTGTCCTACTCTTTCACTCTATGAAAAACATTCTAGCAGCAGGGATTACTCATTTCATATAAAACTACTAAACTACTAAAATTCACAATATTAAATATTAAATATGCATAAATTCCTAATTAATTCCAACTCCAAACATTTCGCCGCCCTTGATGGACTACAAGGACATCAATTATCCGACATTGGAATCGGAGCCAGCTTATGAATAGCTCGTCTTATTTCACCATTTCTTGTCCTGACATCCGCCACTCTTACGACACCCTTGGAATCTTTGATCACATTTGTTACTCTGCCAAGCAGCCACTGTCTAGGAGGTAGATTATCATCGGAAACTAGTACTAAATCATCTTTGTTTAAATTCCGCTGCTTTCTGGTCCATTTAACTCTCTGCTGCAGCTCATGAAGATACTCTTTGGACCATCGTCTCCAGAAATGTTGTTGTATTGCAGATACTCTAAGCCATCTTTCTTGATGTGACAAATTCATATTGTCATAAATTGGTTCCGCAATACTCACCAGTGGACCACCAGTTAAAAAGTGTCCAGGAGTTAATGCCCTCTCATCATTTGGGTCATTGGACATTACAGTAATAGGACGTGAATTAAGAATGGCTTCGATCTCTGCAGCCACCGTTGTTAGCTCTTCGAACGTCAGGTGAGATTGCCCGAAAACACGGATTAGATGATATTTTGCGGACTTAACCGCTGCCTCCCACAGACCACCAAAGTGTGGAGACCTAGGAGGTATATGACGAAACTCAATACTGTGCGCTGCGCAATAATGGGATATTTTTTCCTGAAGTTGCTGGCTAAAAAACACATTTTTGAAGCCTTCTAACTCCCTGCTAGCACCAACAAAATTTGTAGCGTTGTCACAAAACAACTGTGCGCAACTACCGCGACGTGCAATAAATCTCTTCAGCGCTGCAATGAATGCCTTTGCAGTCAAGTCGGAGACAACTTCCATGTGTACCGCCTTTGTACAAAAACAAATAAAAACAGCCACATAGCTCTTCGTTATTCGGCTACCTCTCAGTTTCAATGTTGTAGCTATCGGACCACAGAAGTCTACACCGGCTACTGTAAATGGCTTAGAAATAGCAACTCTTGCTGCGGGTAAATCACCCATTATCTGGCTGGCCAGTTTTGGACGACATCTAAAGCATTGCAAACAGCTACTTACAGTGGAACGTATTAGCTTCCTTGCCTGTGGCACCCAAAATCTCTGTCTTAAAATCGCCATTAAAGCTTGAATGCCAGCATGTAAATTTTTGAGATGTAGATATCTAACATAGCATCTGACTAAGTCGCTGTTGTATGGCAGTAAAATTTGATGCTTGGCATCATAAGGCAACTCTGCATTGGACAGTCTTCCTCCTACTCGAAGCAGTGGTATACCATGTTGCTCTTCGACAAAAGGACATAAACTCTTGTATTTATTGTTTAAAGGTAATTCTCGTTTTTTCACCAGTACGTCTAATTCATCTCGGAAATAATAGCGTTGGACACAGTGGACGATTCGAATCAAAACTTCATCCGGACTTCCAGGTATTAGCGATAGGCTACGTTTTCTAAATGCAAATCCTAACAATGCAACCTTACACTGTAATTTTTCGAAGTCGCTTTGATTTTCCATCCATTGCAGTATATTTGGTTTTTCAGTGTGAACCACCATTGCAGTAACAACTCGAACTCTTTCTTGATTTGTTTCACAGCTCGTCCGCCTTGATTTCTTTACTGGCCACTCACAGGATGGTCTCTTTAAGAACTCAGGCCCTGTAAACCAAATAGTCTTCATAAGTTCACACGCATACGAACCTCTAGATACTATATCTGCAGGGTTCAACCCTGATGGAACATATCGCCAGGCTGCCGTTTTACACTCATCTTGAATTAATGACACTCTATTTGCAATAAACGTACTCCAATTCGATGGATGTTCGCTAAGCCAATCCAGAACAATCTCCGAATCAGTCCACAAATAAATGGAATCAATATGCCAGGGAAAATTAATTTTTGTTTTTACTACTAAACGCGACAAAAGCTCCGCTGCCATCAATTCGAGTCTCGGCAACGATTTTGTCTTTACAGGTGCTACTCTAGACTTTGCACTCCACAATCGTACTGTAACAATATCGTCTTTAAAAACAGTGCGCACGTACACACAACATCCGTAGGCTCTCTTTGACGCATCTGCAAACCCGTGCATTTCAACACGGTCAAAATTGTTTTCTGATAGCACGAACCTTGGAATTACTACATCTTCGACGCCCTTCAGCTTTTCTCTATACTTAGTCCACTGACTATGCATATTCATGGGTAGGGACTCATCCCAATTAACTTTTGAAATCCATAGATTTTGCATAAAAATTTTTCCCTTTACTACCACTGGATTAATCAGGCCTAGAGGATCGAACAACATGGCTAACTCTCTCAAAACTTTCCTTTTTGTCACTACTCCCAAGGGATCCAATGATGGCCAAACATATCGAAACGAGTCTTCTGCTGGAGACCAGGCGATTCCCAGAGTTTTGATAATTTCAGAGTCGTTTAAACGGAGAGTCTTTTCTTTATCCTCCACTGGAATAAAATTGAGGAACTGCTCGTTATTTGAATACCACTTTCGTAGAAAAAGGTTGGCTGAATTCATAACAGTGCTAACTTGGTTATATATTTCGAATATTTCACGTTCATCGTTCGAACCAGTAATTAGGTCATCCATATAGAAATCCGATAATATTACCTTTGACGCTAAGGGATATTCGCCTGCACAATCTTCACCCAACATCTTTAAACACCGTGTCGCAAGGTATGGTGCTGAGGTTGTACCATAGGTAACCGTACGTAATCGGTATGCTTTAACCGTTTCTTCTGATGATGATCGCCACAGAACAGCTTGGTAATTTGCATCTTCGTCCGTGACCCACATCTGTCGATACATTTTCGCCACGTCTGCAGTTATTACATATCGATAGCACCGAAATCTTAAAATGATTGATAACAAGTCGTCTTGAACTATTGGGCCTTTGAGCATCACATCATTTAGCGATAATCCAGAGCTTGTCATACAGCTACAGTCAAATACAACTCGCAGCTTTGTACTAGTTGAATCTGGCCGCACTACAATCTGATGTGGGGCAAAATACTTAATATTTTTCATGTCACTTTTTTTAACCTCTGTCATATGGCCGAGATTCAAGTATTCGTTCATAAAGTCCATATAACTTTGCTGAATACTAGGATCTTTTTTTAGTCGTTTCTCAAGTGCGAATAATCGCCTTTCTGCAGTAGCATATGATTCACCCAGATCTGACACCGAAGCTTTAAAAGGCAACTTTGTAATAAATTGACCAGATATGTCTTTCCTAATAGTGTCCAAAAAGATTCGCTCACACTCTTTTTCTTCTTCTGTCCAAAAGTTTTGTTTCTCGGTGATTTGTTCTACTTCCCAAAATTTCTCTAGTAGTTTGTCAAGCTGCAATTCATCCAGGTGGTTGTTGCCTAATATCAAGCTATGACGCTGGCTAGCTACGATACATTCATCAGCTTTGCCTGAGACTATCCAACCCAATGTGGTTTTTTGAAGTCTTGGAAGTTTATCGTCCAGTACTATACGGCCTATTGCCAATAAATCAAAAAATATTTCGGCTCCTATCAGTAAATCAACACGCGCTGGTATGTTAAAGCTTGGATCTGCCAACTTAATATTCTTAGGAATCTGCCAGCTGGAAATATCAAAATATTTTTCAGGCTTTGAAGTTGTTATCTTTGGAAGTAAATAAAATTCGAGACTGTATTCGTAATCGTATAAGCTTGACTTAATCGTAGCTAGCGTACGATTTCTAAGAGTTGTTGTGACTTCTCCAACGCCATTTGCTTCAACTAGACATGATGACTTTCTTAGTGACAATTTATGGGCTAAATCCTTGCACATTAAATTAATTTGTGAAGCTGAATCCAATATAGCTCTTGCCTGATGATATTTACCACAGTTGTCCTTCACTAATATCATGGCAGTAGCTAAAAACACTTCTGGCTCAGCTGACATACTCAACACTGAAGAGCGAAATGTTGATGTAGATGGTACTTCAAAAGATGTTTGCCGCAAGGCAACCTTATTGTTTACCTCCGTTGAGGTAGGTTTATGTAACAATTTATGGTGGGGAAAACTACATTCCGCACATTTCGCAGCAGTACACATTTTCTGCAAATGTCCCTTTTTCAAACAATTAAAACAAACCTTAGCTTTTCTCGCTACCTTAAAGCGATCACTAAGATCCATTTTCCGAAATTCAAGGCAATCAGCGAGATCATGATAGGTCCCACCACACATCTTACATAGCGACCTCGACACGGTCAACATAGTGGGATCACCCCGTTTGCCCTTAGTACATTTTTGTTGAATTGTAGGCTTTGTTTCCACATGAAACTGTTTTGCCTCTCTAGCTTCTAAATTTTGACAGCGCCTTGATAAAATGGAAGAGCACTCCTCCCAAGTGGAGATCTTGCTGTAGTCCACTGACTCCTCCCATTTAACTTGCGACTCCTCGTCAACCTTTTCCATAACAAGATGAATCACCATTGCCTCGGCTATCTCTTTGTAATCGCCTATCGATAACATAGCACTCACATGTGCATTAACTGAGTCTACAATTTGTCTAATGTGAATAGCAGATGGTTTATCCGCCTTCTGAAGAGCAAAGAGTGCAGAAATGTGCTCCTCGAACATCAAGCATTTCTTGTCAAAGCACTCTTCCAGCCTCTTCATTGCCTTTTGGTAATTCTCTTCTGTCACGTCAAAGTCCGCAACTGCAGAGAGTGGCCTAGAACCTAAATGTTCTTTTAATATCAAGAAACGCTCGCAATCATTTAGGGTCTCGTCCTGATGGATCAACTTATTAAATAATGTTATAATTTTAGGAAATTCAGAATACTTCCCTTCAAACATTGGCATCTTTATCTCCCGTCGATGTATTCGAGCAACTCCTGTCGAAGTGGTAGCATTAAAAACACTGACATCGGCAACTGGCGGACCGTGAGTTGGCAACATCGATCTAATTTTTGCTTTTGTGGTCACATACGCATCTTCAACATCACCCACAACAGCAATATTTGCTTCTATCTCTTCTTCTGTGCACAGCTTATCAATGCTTGCCTGCAAGCTCATGAACTGTTTGAAATATGCTTCCAATATTTCAAGTCTGCACTCCAGTTCTTGTGATGTCAAGGTGGAACCCTTTTTGGCAATCATTGTTCTAATACGGGTGACATTACCTTTTGTGCTGGCCCTTACTTGTTTTAATTCTGCCAGTTTTTGTGCCGCCCGCTCACTATCACTATTGTTGGCAACCTCTATATTATCTCCAGCCATCGTGTAAGCTTTTATTAATCAATTGATATTAGCTTAGATTTATATCCAGATGATTTATAGATTTTGTTTTTATTCCTTCCAAGTTTTAGAGCCACTGCTGAAAGGTTTAATTTAATAATAATGGGTTGTTGTCCTTGCTTTATGACAAGCTTGCAGTTTAGAGATCACTCTATTAAATTTTGTATAGACGAATACTATACTATACCAATTATTAATAAAAATAATACTAATTATTAATAATTTGTTGAGACCACTGTCCCGGGTTTCGGCACCAAAATGTTAATCACGTTATTTTACTGATTACTACTTTGAATAAAACCACTTTGTTTTATTCTATTTATTCAGTTTATTAAAAAATGGATCCTGCTGCACGATTGCTTCTTCGAAGGCCTCTTCTCTCTCTCTCTTTATGCATTTGTCCTACTCTTTCACTCTATGAAAAACATTCTAGCAGCAGGGATTACTCATTTCATATAAAACTACTAAACTACTAAAATTCACAATATTAAATATTAAATATGCATAAATTCCTAATTAATTCCAACTCCAAACAGTTGCTGTCCTAATAGTTGCTTTCAACCACAACCACATATATTTTACCTTGCCAAACGAAAAGAAAAAATTTAAATATTTATTGAAAGAATTTTTAATTTTTTTTCTTTTGTTTTTAAGATGCTTTCATTTAGTCACGCGATTTTTGTTGACAACGTAGGTCGCACTATTTAAATATGTACATTGCATACATACATATTTTTGAAAGAATCAAAATATATTTTCCTCCTACTGATAAAATAAATAAAATTAGTTTAAAAATAGAAACTAACTAAACTATAGAAAATAATAGAACGAGTTTTGCTATACAAACCAACTTTAAAGCACACTTTATCCCAACAGAAAAATAAATAATTTAGCTCCACTATATTTTGAAATTGTATTAACGTATTAAAATGATCGAAACAGTGGTGAAAAAAAACGAACAAAAAAAGTTCTTTTTAAGTAGGTAAAGTTAAAACTTCTTCAGTTTACTTCTTATTTTCTTCCTCCGTGCCATGATTAATGTTATTAGTTTTAAACAGCTAAAACATAAAATTTCAAGTTTTCATTATCTCTCCAATCTTCCACAAAGAGGTTGAAAAAATAGTTCTTAAATCTTTTTATTATCTAAAGCTCTACTTTAATAGAAATTGGTAAAGTTCGCTTTAAAAATAATTTAACGTTGCTGGAATTGATTCTATAATTAAACTCTTCTTGCGAAAACAGCATTAATCCTTATCAAGCTCATGTTTTCATCGGTAAATCAGTGAGCCGTCGAGTTCTGCTATGATATTTGCCATAAAACAATTTCGAAAATGTCTGCAATATTAAACAAGCCAGTTAAGTTACTGTCTGTAATTGTAGGTCGTGCAAAAACAGAAAAAGATATGCCTGGATACAGCCTTTATGTTTCTTCCCATAAAGTGCCAAAAGAACTATTCAAATCAATTGGTTTCTGGATTTTTATAACGACAGAATTTTGAGTCTTAGCTACTCATATTTTTCGATAATTTATATAACTTAAAATTATTTATATCTTGCTACTATATTGTCCGGATTTATTCCGCCGTCGAATGAACTAATGTTTTCAATTCCTCCTCTTAACGTCCTTCCCGGCTGTTTGTTCGCAAATGGCTAGCGGTTTCGATGTTAATACATTGTATCAAGCCACGTTCTGCCACATACTCATTTATATCTTGTTGAATTCCTTTCCAGATTACATTCTTTCATGAGATTTTAAACCTTCTAGCTAACCAGTTCTAATACTTTTGTAAAAGGTCAAGTTGTTTTATTTTGTGTACTTCGTTGAAGAAAAGCTTTGCTTAATCTAATATTTTATGGTCGTAGGCTTTGCACAGGATTAATTAAAACAAACTTTGACCCATGATGTTAAATATCATACAGTGGAATTAATTTAATTTAAGATCAACCCAAATTTATGTCTTTAAAGCAAGACAGTCACATATGTCTGACCTTCAAAACTGTTAGTTAATCATTTTAACTGCCTGGCCAGAGCACCATTTCGATAGAAAATTTTGTTCGTACAATTTATTAAAATTTGATTTAATTTGCAATGCCATGCAATTTAAGGTTAAACTGTTCAATGTTTCCCATTTTATGCTCGCAACTGTATATTATATAGCTTATTACTTTGACAAACAGTTAAAATATTTTGTGTAGTTTGACAAAAAATTTAAAATAAAAAATTTGTATGCTGTGATTTGCTATTCCTTTAGCAAATAATCTAATTAACGCATATGTATATTTCGAATCTGTGTATTAATTCAGTTTACGTATATGATTTTTTTTTTTTGTAAATATTAAACTACACTTTTTAATATATAAATAACACTTCTTAGTACAGTTTTTATGCTAAATAAAATAATATTTTTTAGTGTTTATTTTGTTGACTTTTTGGTGATCTAATCACAAAAGCATACATAATTTATATTTTTTTTTTTTTTTTTGTAAAACAAAATATTTAGTAAAAACTGGTTTTAACCATTTTGAATGGAAATGAAAAATAATTAGTATTAAAAAATTAATCTCTTCTCTTTTAAACTTAAACGCACTTAAAAATCAAATGTTTTCCAATATTATTTTTCGACTCCAGAAAAATATAACACATGTTGTGGTCGATTTGATAAAATTTTTATCATTTTTGCTACTTTTAGCACTTTTTTAGTTACTGTTACTTAAGCTCCATAATTGTTTTGAAATATATTATTTTAAATTATTTAAGATTTGTATATTTAAAGTTAACTGATTTCTTTTTACGGAATTGGTTTTTAAAGAATAAATCCATGTAGATAATTCATTAAAGTATACTGCAATTTATTAAAAATCTAAAAAAATTATTTTTATTAGGGATAACTAAGATAAACACACCCATAAATAGATTATACCACATTTTAAATATTATAATCTTCGGTCTATTTAAATTAAAAAAGTTTTCTCTGATGAATTTTTAAAACTTTTGTACAAAGAAAGATAGATAACGAAATAGGACATTGGACTACTGAAAGCTAATTAATCAAGGTTGTGTTATTTATGTCGACAATTCTTTTAAAAAATTTCGGTCTGATCAAAAATTCTGAAAATGTATGCTTTTCCTCTAAATAGTTTTACTAAAATTTAAAGCCTTTAAATTGAAAAACATAAGAACTCAAACTTAAGGCCCAACTATAATATGCATAAGCTGGCTTAACCTAACGTCAAAAATTAAACGAAAAGTCTGTCAAATGCTTAAGCAAATCATTGAAGACTTTTAGGTGGCTATATTGTACTTACATGAATATAGAAATTATTATGCATAGTTGTACATTTGTTTTGTCCATACTTTTGCAAAAAAATAATTTCTTTGTAAATAAATGAAATTTATTAACAAAAAGGCGTTTAATACTCATATTTTGTATATTTAATACTATCCTTATACAATTTTTTTTTTTTTTATAGTTTTCAGAAAATTACGAAAGAAAAATTACACATATATCGCTGTTTGTATTATTTGGGCCAAAAGTACTAAAAATGCAACTGTGTGCATCATTGAATTTATAAATTTAATTTTGTTACAAAAAAGTTAAAAACATTCAATATAAATGCTTATACCGGCGGGGTGCGAGAAGGCTTTTCAAAAACATCATGCAATAGCGGCCATTCCTCAATATAACCCATTTCACTGCCTAAAGGAGCTTCCATTCTCTTCACTTCCTTGCAGAAACGTTCACGTAGTTACTTCCATCTGTGTTTGCACTCTGCGACTTTATATAATTCATACCAGTATGAAAATAAAAAACGCAAACAAAATACTTCAAGGTATTATTACTTACTTTTACTGCATTTTTCTGCTACTTCCTTCCATGCTCGTTCCTTTAAATTGCCGTTATAATAAAACGCGTCTCTTTTGTCTTATAAGCAATTTTTTCTTTGTACATTTTCTATTAAATTCAAATAAAATACAGTTAGGGACTTAAGTCTTCATGCACACCCAAAATTTCATATATTCGTCAATCAAAGAGAACCAGGGAAAAAGTTTTACAGCTAAAGTATTCAAATACATTTCAATTATTATACGAAAACAAAATTTTTCATTATTCTTTTAAGATTATATAAAAAAAAAAAACAAATTATAAGAGTGGACAAAAGTGTTCATACATAACAAAAGATTTCTTAACATTGAATAAAAAACATAATTTTTGAAATCAATTCCTTCTACATTAATACTTTGTTGGTCCACCGTTAGCATTAATCACTGCCTGTAGACGTCTTGGCATAGATTCAACAAGATTTTGGGTCACATCGGTGGTAATTTCCGACCAGCACCTTTGTAAAGCTTCTTTTAACGTTTGTTTGTTGGTAACATCGACATGAGCAATTTTTCGTTTTAAAATATCCCAAACGTGCTCAATAGGATTTAGGTCCAGCGATTGTGGAGGGGTTTTTTATTGCCTTGGTGCATGATATAGCAGCCAATCTCTAACAATGATCGCGGTATGCTTGGGATCGTTGTCCTGTTGGAAAATCCAACTCTGGCCAATACCCAACATATCCACTGATGGCTGCAAATTATGTTCTAATAATTGTTTATAATAGTATCGATCCATAATACCATCAATAAACACTAGTCGGCCAACTCCAGATGCTGCTTTTGCGCCCCAAGCCATTACGTTGCCACCACCATGTTTCACTGTTGGCACAATATTCTTTGGCTCAAGAGCTGCATTTTTTTTACGCCAAACCTTTCCTCGTCCATCATTTCCAAACAAGTTAAACTTGCTTTCGTCCGTAAATAAAACTCTTCCAAAAATCAATACCTTTATTTAAATGTGTTTTTGCAAATTCGAGGCGAAGTTTTCGATTCTTTTCAGATATCAAAGGTTTTCTGCGGGGAACTCGGCTTGCATACCCTTGATCTCGTAATGCCCTTTGGATAGTTTTCGGATGAACTTTTTTATCCGTAGAATTTTCGATTCTTTTCGCCAATTTGGCCCTGAAATTCTTGGATTTTTCGCAACTTCCCTTACAATGACACTGACATCTCGTCTGGAGAGCTTTTTTGGGCGTCCCGATCTTGGCTTATTTTCCACGGAGCCAGTGTTTTTGAATTTCTTGACAATATATTGGACCGTAGCAAAGGGTGTGTTGAAAAGTTTACTGATTGCGCGGTAAGATTTTCCTTTTTTATACTCTTCAATAACAACCTTTTTTATATCGACACTAACTTCTTTACGCGTGCTCATCTTGACGCTTTGTAACAATTTATTTAAATGATAAAGTGCTAAAAAATAATTTAAGGATCAAGTAGACTACTTGTATTGCAAAAAAGTAACGGTATTTAAAATGAAACTATTTCCAAATTATAAATAAAGCAGAAGAGAATGCAATGTATGAACACTTTTGTCTCTCTTAATTTGAGTTTTTTTTCGTATTTACCGTTATTTTAAAAGCAGAATAAAATTTTTTGATTGGTACAGTAATTAAAATGTATTTGAATACTTTAGCTGTAAGACTTTATTCCTGGTTCTCTTTGATTGACGAATATATGAAATTTTGGATATGTATGAAGACTTAAGTCCCTAACTGTATTTTTTCGTTTTCGCCCTCCATTGGAATTTATTTACCAATGTATCTATAACACAATGTACAATGCAAAATCAGCTGTTTCCGTACAGAAAGTGCGATCAGTTTCGTAATTTGCTTAAGCAAATGACATTTGACGAAAAGTTTTGTTAAGTACATTATAGTTTGTCACATATGATTATTAGGTATTTGCACATATACCTAATATAGTTTGGCCTTTAGTCGCTTTTCCACCATAGAATTATAGTAGCTATTTATGCAAAATCTTTGAAACCAAACGAATTTAGTTAGGTCTTTTTTTTCTTTTTGTTAATGCAGGATTTAAAGTTGAGGTTAGTCTTCGTTTCATTTGCTCTGTCTAGCTCTGTACAGTGATGGTCTCTGACAAAGTATCGTATTTTAGGCATATTAAAAATAAAATTCTTTAAGGTAATAAATAAACTTGAACATATATATACACTGTAAATAAGAGTAAAAACTAAAAACCGCCACAATCAACCGGTTTAACGTTTAAAAATGTGTGTTTTTACGGAATCTTAGAATAAAAATTATAGTATAAATATTTATAATACTACTTAGATAACATTTTATTTTTATATAATTTAAAATTTTATCGGTTTCTTTACTCAAATGTTATCGCAGCCTATAAATACATAAATGTGTTTAGATACCAATCTTTACTTTTTTTCTATCAGATATCAACATTAAAAAATTCTTTTATCCCCAACGATAACAAATTTTTATCTTAAAACGAAATAAATGGAGATAAAACTTCATATTTAAGCATTTGGAAAATAATAAAATAATTTAAAAATATTAAATTCTAGCGATAACCCTTTGCACACCCTAAAAAGAAAAATGTATAGTAGAAAAGTGGGAAAAAAACTAGAAATAGATGTGACAAAAATTTAATTTTTAGTTTAGATATTTTTTGGTTCTTGGTAAGAGTATCAACACATTTAAAAATGTCCAAAATAATAAAGAACCATAAAAATTTCCCAACTAAATTATATTAAAGCATCGCAACGCCGCTAAGCATAATAAAATCTATACTTAAAACTTAAACTCTACTGTAGTCGTGCAAGATTTTAATATAGAATTATTTCCATTTTTATTAAATCCCCCAGTGTGTCACAGCGCAAAATTTTACAAGCTTAAAAAATATATATTTAAAACTATTCCCTTAGGAATGCAGTTATTTGGTGAATGCAAAGTTTTGCTTCAATTCACCCGACTGCATCTGTTGACCCCGTTTCACGTTACCAAATTAATAAAAAGAATTAATTTTCTTAGAAATTTAAGTGGAAATTTACTTTTCTAAAAAAAATTAAATTTAAAATATTTTATCGTTATTGCTTGTTTCAAGCTCCCCACAATTTCCTAAAATCTCTAACAAAACCTGTTTTGATTATATTAAATTGTAGGAAACTAATTTTGTATCACATTATTATGAAAATAACCATCACATGTTTTAAACGTTTTTGTAAATTTTTTTTAGTGGGAAAACAAGTGCAACTCATTTCTTGTGGCAGATAAATCAGCTGTCTGTAACACTTAAAAAATCGGGTCAAACAATTCAATAGACTTACGAGCACCTGTAAACTTTTGGTTTTTTTTTCAACATGAAATATAACAAGGAAAATATTTTAAAATAACAACATATGTGCATTATCTAAATTTAAATTAAAATTAAACGAAAATGAAATTAAGTTGGCTTTTGGCCAGAAGATATAATTCTAACTACAAAGTAAAATAATCTGCAATTGTCTGCTTTTTATTTTTAAATTATTTGAAATACTTTTTAATTTTATTTAAATTATTTTCTTTTATTAAATGACTCACGTTTATTTAACCCCTTTTTAGGTATCCGTTTTTCTATGGACGTATGTCGTGATGAAGTGAAAGCGTTGTCTGCTTTGATGACTTTCAAGTGCGCCTGTGTTGATGTACCATTCGGAGGTGCAAAGGCTGGCTTAAAAATAAATCCCAAAGAATATTCTGAACACGAATTAGAAAAGATCACTCGTCGTTTCACTCTCGAATTGGCCAAGAAGGGTTTTATTGGCCCTGGCGTTGATGTACCTGCACCTGATATGGGCACTGGTGAACGTGAAATGTCCTGGATTGCTGATACTTATGCCAAGACAATTGGTCATTTAGACATTAATGCTCATGCTTGCGTGACTGGTAAGCCCATCAATCAAGGTGGTATTCACGGTCGTGTATCTGCTACCGGTCGTGGTGTTTTTCATGGTTTGGAAAACTTTATCAATGAGGCTAACTATATGAGTATGATCGGTACAACCCCCGGTTGGGGTGGAAAAACTTTCATTGTACAAGGTTTCGGTAATGTTGGTCTTCATTCTACCCGCTACTTGACCCGTGCTGGTGCAACCTGCATTGGTGTTATTGAACACGACGGTTCAATCTTCAATTCTGAGGGTATTGATCCTAAGGTAAGAATGTTCACATTTACATAAATCTTAATTAACTTATCTAAGTATATTTTATATTGAAGAACTTAACCTTAATTTATACAAACAATTCCATTGTCGAAATATCAGTAGAACGTTTGACTTTCTTGTTGTGTCCTTAATAAATAACCACTTTTGTAAAAAAATATATATATATGAGACTACCACCTCCAAACTATAGTGTTGTTTTGTATTTATTTTTAAAGATTTGGTTTTGGTTTAATGCGAAGGGTTTTGTACCATGTAGGTGCCATCCGGTTATTTTTAAAACTTGTTACAACCGGCAAAGTAAAACTTACTTTAAGTCAAGGTCTTATAAGACCTTGTGAAAGAAATGTAACTTGGAGCTTGCTTTTATAACAAACTAGCAATGCATATAATTAAAAAATATGACTTCATATGTACAAATAACTTTACTACCGGGACACCGTTTATTTATTTGTTTTTATATTTTTGTCTCTATACCAGCCGTCGCTGTGCAAATGTTTTTCTTCCCATAACAATTTAAAAGATATTCATCAAAATGGTGGTTGATTTTGTAATACCCTTTAAGTTTCAAATTTGTTTTGTACACTTATTTTTAAAGCAGACATGTTGCTACATATCTGTAATCTGTCTGTCTATTAAAAAACTTTTAGAAAATCAAAAGCATATACTTTGACATCCATCGTTTAATGTTTTTAATGAAATAATATCAATTAAAAAATTAGATTTCTTATTTTTCGTAATATTGATATTTGTATTTTGTTTTAGGCTTTGGAAGACTATAAAAATGAACATGGTACCATTGTCGGCTACCCCCATGCCAAACCATATGAAGGTGAAAATTTGATGTTCGAACCTTGTGATATCTTCATACCCGCGGCTGTGGAAAAAGTTATCAACAGTGAAAATGCCCATAAAATTCAAGCAAAGGTATTTAAAATTTCTTTTGATTTCTTATATATTCTTTTTATATATAGATTTTAAAAGTAATAAACTGTTAAACTTTCAACTCGTAGATCATTGCCGAAGCTGCCAACGGCCCAACCACACCTGCTGCCGATAAAATCTTGATTGATCGCAATATACTGGTTATTCCCGATTTGTACATTAACGCTGGTGGTGTAACAGTTTCCTTTTTCGAATGGTTGAAAAACTTAAACCATGTATCTTATGGCCGTCTTACTTTCAAATATGAACGAGAATCCAACTACCACTTGTTGGGTAAGTCTGCTATTTAAATTTCAAATTTATTTATTTTTTTAATTTTTATTACACATACTTTATTAATTAAAGCCTTATTTACTGATCTTTAAAGGGTTTTTGGCTTAGTTTTTATAAATCTTGCACAATACAAAGCTAAGATTAAGCTAAAATTCCAAATTAGTTTTTTTATATTATGCTTTAATTTTCTTAACTTTTCATTTAGTTTGGCTTAAAACTTTCTTCATTTTATTCTATGTTAGTCTTGATATTAAAATTTCCTTTTACTTTTTAGTTTCCTTCATTTCAAAATTCACATTCGTTATACTATAACGCAAGACAAAACATAAGTATATATAATTATAAAATAGTTTTGCATTGATAGCATTTTCGCTATAGTAATTTGTTCTTTTTTTCGTTTTCTATTTCTTCTAAAACCCATTTAGCCTCAGTACAACAGTCTATTGAAAGATTTGTTTTGGACGGTACAGTTTTTCATTTTTATTCCAGTATACTTTATTAACGTTTATTATTTATGTTTTATGTGTTATATTTAATTATTTTCTTTTAATTTTTTTTTGTCTTAAACTAATTTCATTTAGATATTAGCTTTTACTTATTTAATTTCTATGATTTATTTAAATGTTTTGTTTAGTTTATATTTTTAGTAGTTATTTAAAATTTTAAAATATTTGTCTCAATTTCATTAAGCTATCCAAATTAAAAACAAAAATATATTACATTATAAATATCTTTTTTCTTTTTTTTAGATCTTTTTTTATATATTTTTTCTTTTCAATATTTCGCTTTCCTTTGGAAAGCTTCTTCAGGAAAAAATTTTTTTTAAATTTTTGAAAACAAAAAAGATCTAAAAAAAAAGAAAAAAGATATTTATTAAAGAAAAAAAAAGATCGTTTAAAAAACTATAAAAATTATATTACATTATTTTAATTAGGCTTTAGTACCTTGTTAAAGGTTTTAATGAGAAATGACTATTTTTAAATAAATTACAAAATTCGTTAGGTATTAAAAAAAAAGAAAACAGATTTAAGTAGCGCTAGACTTTAGTTTATCTAACTGAAAATGGACTTCTTTGCTTGAATAAATTTTTCCTCTTAATGTATTTAGAAACGAAAAGTTTTTATGACACATAAAAAATACAGATTTAAAAAAGTCAATGACCAAACTTTCCGTTTTATCGGCTATCGAAAGATAATGCCCATAAATTAATTTAGCTGATTAAATAAGGCCTCCGAAATAAAAGTACAAACTCATGATTACCTATAATAATAGCAGGCTTATTTAAGGTCTCCTTCATTAACTCAGCCACAAAAACTTCAGCTACTCAATAATATTTAAAGCGATATTTCATCTTACGTCGATCCGATGTGCGCAAAAATGATTATATCAGCGGAAATTATCTGCGCTGCTGTAAATAAATATGGAATAAAGTCTTAAGCATCGCCTTCGGGCATCTGATAATGAGTAGCTAATAACCAGGACATTTTTGGCAAAATTGAGCACCGAATCGTGCATTTTAAATGATTGTCCAATGCGTTCCCAAAATGCTTAGACTAATTGTGGTCGCAGTTACAGAAAATCATATTATTAAGATTTTTTAATATTTCATAACTCAAATTAGTTTTACTCAATGCCTAAAAACTGATTTATGTATGTGGAAATATGCTTGAGAATAGTTTGTAGTTTTAATATTGCATTATGTAAACACAACGTTAAGTCTATTAATTATAGTGTGATTTATTTATCATAAACTAACTAACACAATACTCAATATCACTTAAATTCAGTAATAACTGCATCCCTTTACTATTTTCTTGCTTGTACACAAACTTTAAACAGCCTCTTTTTATTGTTTTCTTATGTATGTATTTTATTGACTCGTGTTTTTTTAATAATTTTAACACTATTTTGTGTTTATTTTTCGTTTTTTACTATTTCGAAAATGTTTAAATATGTGTATATTTTATTCTATCCTTAATATTTATATATCTTTAGAATCTGTTCAAGAGTCTTTGGAACGCCGTTTTGGTCGTGTTGGTGGTCGTATTCCTGTTACACCCTCTGAAGCTTTCCAGAAACGCATTTCTGGTGCGTCTGAAAAGGACATAGTCCATTCTGGTCTAGATTATACAATGGAACGTTCTGCTCGTGCTGTCATGAAGACCGCAATGAAATATAATTTAGGTCTTGATTTAAGGACCGCTGCCTATGTCAACTCTATTGAAAAAATTTTCACAACTTATCGTGATGCTGGTTTGGCTTTCTAAAGTTCTTAAAAAAATATTGAAATCAACAAGTCAATCCTCTATGATGGTGCATACTTAAGTAAAAATTTGCAACATATGCAAGCATATTTTTAAATATTTCTTAAGCCTAAAACAAATACATATAAGTGTAATGTCAAAAAACGAACGAGCTAAGCCTAAAACAAACACTTTAACAACTCTTAAGCTAAAAATATCACTCGAAATATGTAATTGTTTATTAAATTATATAGTTAAAGCAACTATTCCTTTTAAGCAATATATTATTTTTGAAAAAAACAAAAAACAAAACAAACAATATTCATTAGTGCTGCCAATTGTCACAAAGAAGAATTTTAGCCAAAATAGTTTCAAAATAATTAAATTTTATTGCCGTTTCGTGACAAAGATGCATTAGAAAAAAGAAGTGAGGGTTCTAATGCAGCAGATTTTTAATTGCCATTTTATGTATTTCAATGTATTAAAAATATTGTATAAAAATAATATTTTTTCTTGTTTTAATTTTTCTCTTGTTTTTTTTTGTAATTATTGCTGTTGTAACTTTTCATTGAATTTAAGTTTTTAAAAGTCAGTCCAATAAGCAAATGCATTTTAAAATAAAAAAAAGTCATTAATAAAAAAAATTAATTCAAAATAAAATATAAAAAACATTTATGTGGTTTTTGTTCTTTTTTTTTTGTACGACTTATTTGAGTCATGCAGTATCGTTTGCGCCATTTTTAAGGGTTCCAAGCCTACAAATAAAAACGTGAAGTCTATTGTATTCGCTGCAATATCTGCCATAGCAATTTCTATCTTTAGAAAAATTATAAATATCTTTTGAATTTTCGAAAAAGGTAGTTTATTATATCCGCTACAACAATAAATACTAAAAATCAAACCGTGTTTCGAAAGTTATTCATGGCAATAATATTGTTACGTTCATACCTTTTATAAACGTTTTGTTGTGAGTTCTTTATTGCAAAATAAATTACACCAGTTTTTAAATTAATAACAAGTTTATCAATTTCAACTACACAAGGTTGACGACACTACTGTACAATTTACTTAAAATGCACGTCTTTACTCGATGAGGTTTAATTTTACACTGATTGATTATCCACTCTGACGTTTCCCTATTTATACTTGTCCATTTAAAGTCTAGAAGATTTAAGAATCTTCTACTCCCTTTGTATCGCATTTTGCTGTTGTATGTTGTTTATTCGATGTATTGGCGCCTGTATGTCTGTGTGTATAGTTTTTTTTGTTTTTATGCTGATAAGGTTTCTGCTTGGGATTTATTTCAATACATTTGTTGTTGTTATTTGAAAAAAAGGATTTCTTAGAAAACTACGCAGATGGTAAACAACATGTATGTTTGTTGTTGTAAAATTAGTTTTTTTCTTGCGCGTTTAGATGGTAAACAGCATACATGTATTTTTTTTCTTGCATGCAAGGCAGGTAGTAAACAGCATATCCGATTGTATTTGTGTGTATATAAACTTCTACGCAGTTTGTAACCAGTAGTTTGTTTTATTGCTTAATAATTTTATTTTAAAACTTAAGCAGAACATATTCGTAACAATATTTTGTGAACGGTGATAAGCAGATATGTCCAATATACACCGTGTAAAAAAAACTCTTAAATATCGAATGTGCCAAAAGTGACAAAGTTAACCATGTTTTTAAATCGCAATATGCCTGTCTATAAGTATTTTTGTTTTCGCTATGCGAACGATTATAAAATTACTTACTTTAATTTAGTTTTTCAACCGTAGAAGGCAAGAGTTTTAAATGCACACAGATTATGTACAATTAAAGAGTGTTTCCATAGACGACGTGAATTTAAACAATATGGCTATGTCTGATATCAACAGTACAAAAAAAGAAAAAAGGGTATTCCGAGCCTTAACTTTTGTAAAATATCAAATAATTGGCAGCAACTTCAAAAATAGACATCATACATGAAATATAAATTATTAAAACAAATAATTTATGTTTGTTAGTTTTTATTTATTTTGGCACACAAATATGACAATTCTTGTTATGTATAAATGTCCACATAAAAAATATATATTTTGATTCAATTTATTATTTTTTATGTGCAATAGAAATATATATTGCTCATCTTCCAAGGTATTAATAACAATAATGTTTTATTAATATCAATTAACTGACAGCGTTAGCATTCATTAAAAAATATATAAAATACAAATATCAATTACATGAGTACAATAATACTATAAGTACACTTTAAGGGAGGGAGAATGGTTTTTGCAAAATTATGGATAGGAAGCTAGTTTAAACAAAATATTAAGATGATTTAATAAAAACAATTTTCCACAAATGTGTGTACTTTTATATCTAAATATTATGTTAAAATGTCTTTAAAAAATATCTGAGTATCGAATACAAAAAGTAATTAAAACCCACATAAAGTGAAGTGCAGTCTATTATGTTTAGCACAGCACCCTTCTTTTAATATTAAATTCTTAACTAAAAGATCAAAGTTGAGTTTTTTTTTATCTTTAAAAGACTAATGATTTTGGAAAAAGTTTTTGTTCAATATAATCATCAACCATTGCCTTAACAAGGTCTGTAGTAACTTTGGGATGCTTTAATTGATAGCCGAAATCTTTTAGCTTTGTATTATCCAAATTAAGATGTTTATGATACAATTGCTCTTCATCTAAATATGGCGTTAGTGGTGTATTGGTTAGTCCATTTTGTTGACATATTTCTGCCCATGGTGCCAAATGCTTATCGTTTATTTCGCTTACAGTATCGGAAAGACTTAACTGAAAATAAAATGACATGTATATTTTTGCTTTATGATACAATCTTTATAAGCTGCATTTTAAAATATGTTCAGTACCTTGGTAAGATTTGACATTACTATGCCAAAATAGTCAATATTTATTTTAAATATTTCTGCTAATATATCACTTATTGTCCCTTGGGTAGATTCAGCATCATCAACAATATTATAAATCTCTCGATTAGCATTTGGATTGGTGGCTAGTTGCCAAGTGGCAGCACAAACATCATCAACATGTACAGTTGATAATTTCATAGAATCGTTCCATAATAGTTTCATTGTTTCATTTAAATGTTTGTAAATGGCAGCGATAATTATGCGGGGCACTAGAACGAATTAAGCACACAAGGTTAGAAAGGAGAAACTTTATAATTACTAATCACAAACTTATAGCTGCTTGTTTTAGTGCCACGAAAAGTCGCATATGATGGACTTTTAACCGATGCAAGACTCTTGGGAAATTCTATAGAATAGGCATATATTTTTATCCATATTTAAGTGAAATTAATAAACTTATTAATTGTAACGAAGTATTTAAGAATTTACAACTTTTCAAATGAGCCTGTTTTTCTGTATTTGTGATGATAATCTACTATACAAAAAACTTTACGCACCTTGTTCAATTTATTAATTTTTGTCAACCGAGAAATATTTAAACAATTTTAAATCTTAAAAAATTAAAATAACAATTGTAGGTATGTAGTTCATTAAAACTTACTCAAATAACGTTTATCACCGAAACCGTACACAACCGGCAAGCGTATAACAGTGTAATTAAAATTTTCCATTGCCTGCAGTTCTTTTTCTACTTTAAGTTTATGTTTAGCAACAGCTGTCCAGGGTTCATGTTTACAGTCTTCTTTTAAAGGATACTTTTCAGAGCTATTAACACAACCGGAACTAAATTCAATGTAGCGCTTTACACCAATAGACATGGCTTCATTGGCACAATTCAAACTCAATTTTTGTATGCCTTCCTTGTAAACTGCCTCTGTTTGATTGGGACGAGTTTCAGCAGCACAATTAAATACTAAATCCCACGAGCGACCGGTTGTTGGGTGTAACGCAAAAGCATTTTTACAGGAATCTAGCAGATTAAAAATATGTTTGATAAGAAATATAAAGCAGCCTTGTATTTTACTGTATGCGCAAATAAATAAACAAAACTACATACATTGAGGTTGATAAAAAAAAAACTTCAACAATGAATTAAAATATAAACCTACTTACTTGGATTTATCAGATTTGCACTGCAAAATTCAACCTTTTCGTTGTCAAAGGCTTGTGCTTGCTTTGCATTGAGCCAGGCCATTTGTGGAGGCGTTTTGTCAACAACACGTATTTCCTGTGACAAATTATTCTCTACCAAATACGCTAACAAGTTGCGTCCAATAAAACCACAACCTATAAATAAATAAATGATTTAAGTTACTTGAATCCATTATCATACATTCATACACATAATCACATCACTCGAAAAACTAATTTGGCAGTAAATACTTATTCCATCATTTAAATTCTATATATTTGTTAGTAGATTAACACATTTAAAGGCATAAATATGGATTTATTGCTTCTAATGTGCATGTTATTTTAGTTTAATTTTAATGCTCTAACTATTAATTTGTGTCAATATTGGAGGCATATTGATTACGAGCTTAAGTACGTATCAATGTATCATTTACCGATACTTATGCAGATAAATTCATATATGCATTTAATAAACGCACATAACAAGTGGTCATTCCTTTTTTGGTTTATTACTCATTCGTTGCATTTGCATTTATTCTACATCCTATATTACTTACCACCCAATAACAAAACTGTTGGTTTTTCCGACATAGTCTTTTTGAGGTCCAGAAGGTGTCCAATATTTATTCCTTTTTTATACTTGATATATTAACAGAAGTGATTGCTGCAATCGCTTTGAAAAATTGTATTGTTATCTGATTTTTATAATAATTGCTGGTAATAGACCTTTTTTGAAATGCAGGCACCGAAAAACACAAATCAAAATCAACAAAGATAAAAACTTAGAAACACAGTTGCAACATTTCGTATTAAAAATAAATATTTTTTTATACACTTAAAAAAATCAAAGAAGAAGGAAGTACTAACAATATATTCTTTTGGTTTACCATACATTTTTCGTATAATAACCAATAAGTACCCATTTTTATTTATGGCACACGTTATACTTTTTTCATTATCTTCTTATTACGTTTAAATTCCAAGATCATTTTACCGATTACAGCTTTGAGGCTTGTAAAATAAAACTTTCGTTGAAACTAAAAAGTTAGTCATTAAATTGTTATTTACACCAAAGCTTTTTTTAATATTCATAAAATATTTAACACCAATAATTATTTTCAATTATAGGTTTTCATAGGTATTTTCTGGTTTTACAAAATATGCTGGCCAATTTGAATTATTAATTTCACCAAAAATACAAGTATATAATTATCGCTTATTTTATGAAAAATTAAAAATGCTTGTGGGTAAACAAGAAAAATATTTAATTTAAAAAATTAGGTATCTACAATTTTAGAGTTAGCTAATTATCAAATAACACACTTTTTCGTTGTTATATAATTGATTTATCAAAATTGCAGGCATAATGTTATTTCGTTATCGTTGGTACCCTAGACTGTGGTTGGTACGTTTAATGTTTAAATATGTGTTTTATACAAATTAACAAAAGTATTTCTTAAATCATCTATAACTTTGTGTATTTACATTCTACCCTTGCGCTTAATTACAAGTACACAATTAACTTAGGAATAAATTCTTATGGATAAATTATGATAAACCACTCATTTGCTTAAGGCTTATGTATCCACCTCGACATGATTAAAATAAGTCTGTTCTAATATGTATATTTTCTTCAATAAGCAGTTCATTAGACCGAATTTACATTGTACGATTTTGTCGCTGCAATTCTTAGTTTGTTGTTGTAAATAAAGGGTGTAAAGATAATAGAGGAAAAGAGGAACTCTTTACACCTCTTATTTACAACAACAAAATAAGAATTGCAGCGACAAAAATCGCACAATGAAGATTGGGTGTTATTTACCAACAAACTAAGAATTGCAGCGACAAAAATCGTACAATGTAAATTCGGTCTTATTTGGAAAAATTTTTTAATTTTATTTTCCATCCCTGGAAAATTTATTTGTAATTTTATGAAGATTTCAAATTATTGCACCGCTCATGGAATCCGTTTTAATGCATTGATGTGTACTAAAGGCATAGAGTACTAACTGCTAAAGGCATATAAAATAAGGAAAATAGTGCTAGTTTGTTATTGAGAGAATGTTAGAAAATTAAACGCGTGCAATCGTTTATACATACATATATATTCTGTGTTGTAAAAGCTCCAGCTGGATTTGACCATAAAAATAAAAGTTGAACAAATAGAATCGCGAAATATGCCGCCTAAAAAGCAATTGTATCTTTGTGTAGAAATTGATGTGCTGACTGCTGGAACGGCTGCCGAAATTGTCAATACAATATTGGAAACACTCCTTTACCAGAGAAATCAAATTCCATTTGTTTATAAAACCTATCGATACTATGTTAACAAGTGGCAAGAGCAGACTGAAAATGAACCAAGTAGTATTGATGAAGGCTTTGGAGTAAAAAATTTTCAGATGCAAAGAAAAAAGCAACAAGCAACCACCACAAAAGAAGAAATAAGTGCAATGCGACAGGTATGACTGTTCAGAAAAATTTAGTTTGGTGTCAATTCTCTAAAACAAAAGATGGAAGTGTAAAATGCAGTTGAAAATAACTCTTAGTCTAGGAATTTATTGGCAGAATGAATATCGTAGGAATTACAAGACCTATTCAATTAAAAAGAAATTAAGTGAAAAATTAGTAAAAACTGAAATGATTTGCTCATTTATGGTTTGAAAAACACCATCTTCGTGTACTGAAAACTTCCTTTCCTCTTTCTCCAACGCCGGCTTAGCTTACTAAAGATTTCCAACATTACATATTTTGACAGATCGCAAAATCGGCAGCAAGGACTGCCCCTGACTATTTTATTTTACATTTTATGCATTAAATTGTATTTTACATTCCTTAGAAATTAATTTTTTGGAGCGTTGCCACTAAACAGATTTAAGCTTTCTTTCATAATAATTTCGCTAAAACAGTATTTTTAAATATGACGAAAATTTGTAGACTATCAAAAATATCTTTGCAAAAAAACTTATAAAATCTTTAAGATTTTTGTTTGGCTCAACAATATACACCGCAAAAGAAGCTTACACTGTACATATACCAACTGATAATATTGCAGTAAATCATTTCCATGAACACCATAAAATATCGCCGGCCAAATTAAATCAGACTTTATTGTAAGTTTTATGGTTAATGTAAACTCTATAAACTGTATATAAATTTTAATATGTTTGTTAACTTTTCAGGTCGTTATTAACAAATGAAGATCTTTATGCTGTATTTTCCCATAACTTGAATCCGACCAACGTTTATTTAGAACTAGAAATACTGGGAACTGAAAAATTAGAATTAGTGTCCTTTAACGATCCCTTAAAAACTTTAAACATTTTTCCAAAGGATTTTTTACCATTACCATCGCGCTGTAAAGATATTCACATATATTTGTTGCATACACAGAATCCAGCAACCAACGAAACTCAGCTCACATGTTGTAACGAACTTCAGGTGTTTGAAGACCTAATACATTTAAATTTGAAATGTAACAAGGAGGAAGAAAATTGCAGAGCTAATGATAAAACTTTGACAAATGGTACACCAGCTTGGTGGGAAGCAGAAATCGTTGTACGCGGTTTTAAGGACCAATCAACTAAGAAGGGTTTGAGTATATGGACTTAATTTTTTTTATCTATGACAATTTTGGTTTTAAAAATCAAGGCTAAAAAAGTTAATAAAGTAACTAACGTTTTTTATAAATTTAAATTAGAACTAATTCATTTAAGGGCTTATAAGGTTAGGGACATCTTCCACCATCTCAATTCAAGTATTTAATGTTTTTAAATATCAAACCAACAAAAAAAACAGTATTTTTAAGAGCTGTGGCATACAATTTTTATTATCTCGTACTTTTTAGTGTGGACCATGTTAATGAATGTACACTTCAGAATGAATTTGTATTTATCTTAAATTTCCTATTTGTGGTTTGTAAAGTCGAGGCATTAAAAAAAAATTGTTATTAAAAGATATTGAAATCTGCTTTGAACTCAAACAATCTTCCAGTGATCTTGAATATTTAAAAATGTTTTGCAAGCACAATGATCAGTTAATGGCTTTTCGTCTTTGAAATGTTGCATCACCAATTCTTTGGAAATTTTCTGATTTGCAGGGTTTTGGCTAATGTTTAAATTACAATATTGTAGAAACCTAATTTTGTATCCGGGAAGCCAACCATGTATTTGACTTGTATATCGCGGCATTTTCGAATGAACACGAGCATCATATTCAAAAGTTTTTCGAACTTCCTCCTCGTAATATTTGATTCTCGAAATATCTATGCCTTGTGTCCCATTGTCATGTTTAGACCAAAATTTATTTGCTAATGGTTTCATGCGATAATCCGCACTAAATTTACATTCTCCTGGCTTAGGTTTTGGTCCACAACAGCTCATAATTGGTGTAGGTTAAATATAATTTTTTGAAATGTGTTATTCTATTAATAAAATATTAACTTCAAAACCAAAATTTAAGAATGCTTTGTTGTTTAGCTTCGTTTAGGTATTTTGTTACACTGTTGTAATAACAGTTATAACTACTTGGGTCGAGCAGGCACGGAATCTTTCAGTGTATATTTGTCAATGGCTTTTTTCCATGTTTGTTTCTACCTGAAATAAATTCGTAGCATAAAAATTTCGACAGTGCAAAACTACAGAAAATATGTTTCGTTAACTTAATATAGCAACATTTTTAATATTTTGTACTCAGCATAAGTGGTAAAGCAAATCACCATTTCGCTTTTTTGTAGACAGTTACTAAATTTGTTTTTTTTTATTGCAAGAACTGTAACAATTTAAGAATCCCAGCTGCCCTCAGTAAGATTTTAAAATCAGAATAAGTGACATTTTTTCTTTTGGAAGAAAATAAATAGTAAATGACAATTGCCGAATTTAGAATACTCTTCATGCAATAGGCTAAGGGTTTCTCCTTGGAGGTTTAATTCGCACAATTTCGCTTATAACATAGTCGAGTTATTTTTCGACATTATTAAGGGAAAGGAAACTGGGAATTTTGTTTATTTTGTATGAAAATTCATAAGACAACTTTACAAATAAAAATGACCAAGCGATAGTTTCATACATAAAATTTAAAAACGGACTACAAATTCTAACTTGGAAATATTAAGCGTAAGAAAAAAATCACCGAATTCGGTTGTGCTGTTCTTACATTTTTTCCAGTTTTCATCGTGTAATAAAATAAGTAGCAGATGCATTTAATGTTGATAAAAGCCCCTGCTAAATATATCATATGACTTTTTTTAATATTATTCTTTGTTTGATTATTCAATTTCGTGGAAACATGTCGATAGTGATGATTTGTTCAAGTTTTAAAAGAAAGTAATTATTAGTAAAAAAGTAAACGAAATGACCTACTGTTTCCTTTTACAAATTATTCAACTTTTAAGAAATCTTATACACACAATAAAATACTTATAAAAAATTCCAGATATAAGGCAGCTTTTAGGCGTTAAAATATTGTTTGTAATAAAAGTAAATAAATAAATCGTGTAATGTAATTTATAGCATTTTCAGTTTAAAATAAACTTTTTTCAAAATAAATGAAACCTTTTCAAAATGAACGAAAATCTTTTCAGAATAAATTAAACTTTATGCAAATTCAAATAAACATTTCTCAAATTAAATTAAACCAGTTTTAAAATTTAATAGAAAACAAAAGAAAAAAATAAAACATATTAAACATATTCATTTTTAATTAATACTTGTTAAAATTAATGAAGTATTTGTCCACTGACCGCTTTAGAAACTATCATGATCATTCCATAACATAGTTCGCACAATCAGTTTGATTAATTTGTGCGACACTTTCCTCAATTACACTTACTATGTTATGCTTTGTGGTAATGTCACTTAATAATGATCGAGCGTGGAATTTTATCTTAGAAAATGCTTTCTCTATCGGTATATGATAAACTTACAAATTTTAAAACTGGTTTAATTTAATTTCAAAAATGTTTAATTGAATTTGCATAAAGTTTAATTTATTCTGAAAAGATTTTTGTTTATTTTGAAAAAGGTTTCGTTTATTTTGAAAAAGGTTTCGTTCATTTTGAAAAAGGTTTCGTTTATTTTAAAAAAGGTTTAATTTAAACTGAAAATGCTGTAAAAACTCTAAAGTGTTGTGTTATAATTTTGCAATTAAAGAACTCAATGCAACAAAGCCGTTTATTAAAGAAATAAACGTAACAATATAATATTTTGTAGTTTATAGTATTCAAAACAAACCTGGTGAAAAGTACTTCAAAAAGTGAGTGCAGTTCAGGTGAGACAATTGTAAAATATTCTCATATAGATCATCAGTGGATTTGTTTTTGTTTGCTATGTTGTTTAAATGAGAATTCTCATTAAATCAATTTGGCTCTTGAATTTTCTATACAAAATTTTTCCAAAAAATAAAATTGTTTATTTTTTTTTATATAAAAGTTGAAAAAATTAAAATCTGATATACATCGGACTTAAGCCTACATGTATATATATATGTTCGTATAAACCAAATACATTTAAAAGTGTACTGCATGTTTATATATACATATTTAATTATCTTATTCAATTTGTATAAAAAATGTATTCAGTTAATAAGAGCACTTTAAGAGCGTTAGATTTAGACAAAATAATATATAAAACATAATCATCTTTATATTAATTATTTATAAAGGAAATATAAATAAAATATTTGTATTATTTACTTAAAATCTATTTTGTGAGACGTAATTTTTAATATTTCAAATTTCAGAAACTGCTTTTTGTGGACGGAATGTTTTCAGTTATTATTATAAATATATATATTTGTTTTGCTTATTTAACTGTGCGTTATTTGTTAAAATGAATAATTAAAGGACTGTTGTGACAGAACCTAATACGTGTATAATGAGGCAGATAAAAATGTTAAAATGGTGACAATCAATGAAGTGTTGACATTAAAGTTATAACGTCGATCGGAATGATTTCGTGTCGTTTTGCCTAAAAGAAGTGACAATGAAAAATTGTTATTTTAATTTCCTATGTTACTATTTTAAAAGCGTCAATTTACCCATCTGAAAATGAACAGTAGGACTGGACATGCGCCCATCACCACCGTTACTGAAGGCCAAAATACGCATATTATACATTTTACCAGGTGTTAGATTCGTTATATATGCTTCAAGTTTTTGTCCCACTGGTATAACAGTATCATTGGCTGTTATCATGTTTTGATCCGATTCCCATACCCGTACTTTATAACCTTCTATGGGTTCTTCATCTTGAGCCGGTGAAACATATCGCCAAACGGCCCGTACAGTTGATGGATTAACACCAAAAACATGAACAGAAGAAGGTGGTTTCTGTGGAGCTTTTCTATAAGTTCGTTCTAAAATTGATAATTTATTTATAAATTGAGAATAATTAAGAAATTATATTACATATTTTATTAATAAAATTTGCTAATAAATGAAATGATATCTTCTTTTATAATCTAATTAAAAATTTACCTTCACATCGTTCACTTTCTGGGCCTTCTCCAGCAGCGTTGTAGGCCATTACTTTTACGAAATAGTAGGTATCAGGTTGAAGACCTACAATTAATGCCCAATTGCGTATGGTACGTGAAAGATAATAAACAGAATCCTCTTCTTGATGAGTTGTCTTCCAGTATTTTATCTACAAAAACTTCTTTTTAGCAAACAAAAATAAATATATTAAATGATTAAGCAACTTACTCTGTGTCCAATAAGTTTTCCTCTAATATTTTCTCTAGTCAAATCTATTGGTTGCCAAGTGATATTTAATGCCGTAGAATTAAATGCTAAGGCTACGGGTTTTTGTGGGGCCACTTGTGGCATATCTTCGGCAGAATATATAACAACTGGCTCACTTTCCGGCCCCTTTCCAACGTTATTTATGGCTTGAACCTTGACTTCATACTCGGTGTAATAATTATTTATAGGTACATTAACCACTGCCATTCCAATATGATCTGGCCTTTTTATAATTTCGGTAGCCCATTCAAATTTTCCTTTTAGTCTATAGAATATTTTATAATGTATACCATGACTATGTTGTTCTTCAGGCAATAAAGGATCCCATGTTATCGTAAGATCACCTATTTTACCACCACCACCACCAACGTTACGCGGTGCTATATAGGGTTTATCTTCATGTGTGCTATATATGGGAGAGGGTGCTGAGGGAATACCAATACCTAAATCATTCACGGCTGCCACACTAAATTCATATGAGGACCAAGGCGTTAAATTGGTTACTTCTGCCTGCTGTCTGCCAGTGTAGCGATCAACTTCACGCGCCTGCACATGCGTTGACACATTTACCCATGTGCGATTCCAATTAGTGCGACCCAATATATTATAATAACGTATAGGACGTCCATTGGTAGCTCCATCCACCCATTCAATAATTGCTTTTGTTTTCCCAACATCTATAACCTGAACTCCGCCTGGAGCACCTGGGGGTCCTTCAATAACTACATTGCTCTTGGAAGAAATTTCATTGACGGAAGACTTGACAACACATTCGTAATCTCCACCATCCAATAAGGTTACATTATGAACGGTTAAGCGGTTATAGTCAATAATCTAAAAGTAAATAATGATCAAAAAATTGAATTTTTCGTTGGAATAGATCTGCATTCAAAACTTATTGTATATCGATATAATTATCAATACATTTGTTTCGCATATCCTGTAAAAGTAAAAAAATTCATTTTACACAAAATTTTGAAAAACTGCCTTGTCTAGGTGTGTTTTTGTGTGGATATCTTTTAAATTAGTCACTATATAATTTCAATTAGTTTATTTCAGCTAAAATTTTAAATTTAAAAAAAAAAATCAGTTATATTTGGTTTTTTACACAGTTTATAATTATATCAGAGTGTAGTGCTGATAAATTTGATAGTCTTACAATTCTTTCGGTTCCATCATGATTATTACGCAGTATTTCGCCATTATGTTTCCAAATATAAGCAACATCTAAGACTTCATCGTAACTAGCCTCGCATTGTAAAAATATTAAGTCATTGATTTGGGTTGTAATACGCATAGGAAGTGTTTGTGTAAAACGTAATTCCTCTAAAGTTTTAAAAGAAATATTATGTATGTAGAATGAAACTAATATTAAGAGGATGAGCAAACAACTTACGCAAAACAATGAGACGAGAACGAGATTCATCTGATCCCGCTGTATTTGAAGCAACACATGTGTATATCCCTTCATCGTCTCGTGAAGTGGGTGAAATAATTAAAGTGCCACTTGGCAGTATTCGGCGGTGACCACCGGGTCCAATAACTTGACCATCTTTTTTCCACTGAAATTTAGGTCGTGGTGCTGCTTCGGGATCACACACAATAGTTGTGTTCCCATTATAAACTGCATAAATTTCAGATTCTAGAGGATGCTTTTTGAAAGAAGGCTTCATAGACAATACTCGCAATTGAGCTGAAGAAAATGCGGTTTTCAATTGATTCGAAGCGCCACACTGATACATGCCTTCATCACGTTCAGCATCTAGATATTTTATGGTTAAAACATTGTCTTGTATTATAAAACGATCTTTGTCAATATTTTCTGGATCAAGACGTTCGGCATTCTTGAACCAAGTGTAGTTGACATCTGGTATAGCAAAAGATTCACATATGAATGTCACATCGCTGTTGTAATCTTTAATTTGATCTTTCAAAGGTATGGTGAATTGTGGTTTCATTTGAATGTTAATGTATATAGATTTTTGTAAAGTTTTACGTGGATTCGATATGGTGCAAGTATATTCTCCATTGTCGTTGGTAGTGGCATTTTGTATGATTAGGACGCGGTTATAATTTATTGTGTAAGCATTACGTTGTAAGGGCTGGCCACGTCTAGTCCAATTGTATGAAGGTATTGGGTAACCAAAAGCCATGCATTCTAAACGAATTTCATCTCCAGCTTTAGGGGCTTCTGGAAACATCTTTAGAAACGAGATAATCATTTAAATTGAAAATTCATCATTTATAAAGAGAATGTAATGACTTACCTTTGGAAAAGTGTTGGCAAATATTAGAGCTTGATAATTACTGTTTGGCTTTACGCGTAAAGAAAAAAAGGGGCCATTTCGTCCCGTATCAGACACCAACGTTTGTACGGTACAGGAGTAATTTGCTCTATCTACGGTTTCGATAGATGAAAAGTATAAAGCTCCATCATGAGACACAAATACTCGTTGGTCTTCTTCAACAAAATTTGGAAAATAATCCCTTGACCAGTAATATTTTACCTCAGGATAATGTTGCGGTGGATCGCAGAATATAGATTTACCCCAATTTAATTCTCCCGTTTCAGCTGAACGTTTTAAATTGAATTCCATTATAAAACCAAAATTTAAATGAGCACTTTCCGAACGTATACGACCGAATTTATTTTCAGCTACGCAGTGATATGCTCCCTGATCCAAGGCCTGTTTTGGATCGTAAATAATTAGGTTACCACCAGATACAGTATAACGGTCCTGCTTTAGTGGGTCGATTGGTTTATATTCCAAAGTATCATTTTCATAAACCTCACGATACCACCGATACGTTGGTGTAGGATAACCTCCAGCTAAACAACTTAGAGTTACATCATTTATTAGACGATTTTTACTTGTATCAAAAGTTGTGTCATTTGGCTGTTTAACAAAGAAAGGACCGCGTGGTATTTTCTCATAATCACGTATATCAAATCCATAATGGAATGGACGTTTGTTTTCTAACTTAATATTGATATTATCAGGACTATAAAGTTGTTTTGATTCACATATAAACAGATTAAGTTCAAGATCATATGCTGGCATAAACATCCAACGATCATATTTTTTTGAGAAGGAATACACAAGTCTATCGCGTATGTAGCCGTTATTATCGTTGTATTGACCGGGACCTAAAATACATAAAATTTTGCGTAAATCTAAGTATTATATAATAGTCAACCTACTTGTACTTACCAATAAAACCACGTAAGCTATTTTGATTTTTGTTTGCGGAGCCTGCAATAGAATTGTAGTACTGATTTGGATTATTTCGATTATTGTAATCATTAAGACTATTTTGAACCAAGAATCGATTGTCATGTAAATCTTCATTTTCAATAGCTTGTTGCTCATCAAACGAGAAGGAATCTTCGATCATTAGGAATGGCGAACCGTCATCATTGCTCCAACTATTTGGTCCCGTTTGATGTGCTGAGGTCCAAAAACGATTTTGCCGTTGATTATGCAATATTAATTGTTTTAAAATAAATGCATGCTTCTCAACGTTATCGACATTTAGCAATTCAGCATTGTAGGCTTTGCAAATTTTTTTCGCTTCAATCCAATTACGTTTAGGAGAACGTATAAAACGAAAACATGTTTGTCTGTACGATATCCAATGTTCAGGGCAATAATTCATTTCATCGCTATATGTATCCAAATAACCCTTGCCAATCGAATTAAAAGAGTTTGTATTTAAATTGCGACTAAATGGATCGTAAGCAGGACTCTGGCTACCTAATGCATTACCAGACATGCCTGACAGCTGACGATTTAAACTTGATTGAGAATCATAAAATTTATTAAAGTTTTGCTGCCCCACCACTCCACCACTATTCACGGTATTTGTATTTCCTCCAATTTGCTGCTGATCCTGTGCATTTTTTAATAATGGGTTCTCATACTGGGTACTACCAATTTGTGCATTTTGTTGTGTATTCGTATATTGGGGGTTATAACGAGGTTGATATGCTTGTGGATCGTTGGGTAATTGTGCTACTATTGCTTGATAATTTATTAATATAAATGACAATAATCTAAGGCAGCGAGCTTTTGTTGGTGATATTTGTTGAAACATTTTGATTTTTTATTATTGTAAATAATATTGTTTCTTAAAGGCACATTTTTAATGTAATATTAAATTCGTTTGTAAAGTTGCACTACAAAAAAGAAAATGGAATTTTTGTTGAAAGAGTAATTTGAAATTAGAGTGTATTTATTAAACTCTCAAAGTGCTGTTTAGAACCTGCCGGAATACTCTTAAAGATAATATTGACATAAAATTTAATTAGAAGTGTCTTTGCATTCCCAAAAACTGCAATGATTAATTTGGTATTAGTATTTAATTTTTTTTAAGCACTAGGTTTTTATATAAAAAAATTTTTAAATCTTTATTTATTATATATTATTTTTCAATATTTTGCCAAAACACTGGTTGGCATTTTCAGGATAAATAAAAACAATTAATCAAAAATGAAAAAAAAAATTAAAAAAAAAAAAAAAAAATAAAACAAACAAAAACAATAAAAATTACAAATTGAAAAATATTAGAATTTTCAGTTTTATTCGACCTTTTTTATTTTTATTAAATATGTACTAATCTTTTAAATGGTCTTTTAAATTAAATTTCAACGATTTATTTTTTCAATATTTCGCTTTCCTGTGAAAAGCTTCTTCAAAAAATTATTATTTATATTTTACAAAAACAAAAAAATATAACAATTTGAAAAGAAAACATTTGACAAAACATATAAAATAATTTTCTTCATTCATACATACATACATACAAAAATTAAAATTTCAAATATTTAAACACATAAAAACAAGGAAACGGAAATTAAATAACAAATTTTTTCTTATGAAATAATTATAACAAATTATGTGTCTTTTGTATTAGGTACCTATAATTCTGCGCTAAATTGTCTGTGTCCGTTTTGAAATTTAGTCTCCTTACATTTGGTACATTAACAATTTCTAACATTTCTAACATATAACGTCTCTTGTAGTTTGTTTCTATATCAAATACTGATGTTATGATGATTATATTTCTTACAATGTGAAGATAAGGATGTCTTCTGTGTTGAAATATTCCTATATTTTTGCTCACATCTATGACCAGCTAATCTGGTTTTATGTTTATTCTTTGTTGTCTCAATATAAACTTTGTCAGAGTTCACCTGCTCATTTCTTCCACATGGTATCCTGTATACTACATCAGATATTTCCATTTTTTCTATTTTATCCTTTATATTGCTAAATAATTTATTTAATGTGTTATATGTTTTGTGTGCAATTTTATATGTATCAGTGTCATATATTTTAGACTTTCTTAATCGTTCTGATATTCCAGGAACATAAGTTAATGATTTATAAATTCTTGGTTCAACCATCGTATTTCCTAAATTATGCTTATGATTACCATATTGTCTAATTAATCGGTTAGTTAATTCTATTGGAAAATCATTGTCATGAAGTATATCTCTTATTGTGTCCTTATTCTTTAACTGAAATTCTCTATCACTTCTAGTCAATATTCTGTCTATCATATTTTTCGCCGTGTTTATTATCATTTTTCTCGAATGTTTGGAATAAAAATTAATAAGTCTTTCAGAAGATGCTGGTTTCTTATACCAATCAAACACTAACTTATTTCCCTTTCTTATTATCAATATATCTAAATATGGAAGTTTAGATTCTAACTCTCTTTCAATCGTAAATTTAATATCCGGATGAAAACTATTCAATTCTGACAAAATATCATCCACTGCATCTTCTGAAGTTATACAAAATAAAACATCTATATATTTTGTGATAATCTTCGGTTTAATATGCATTTTACTAATACATGAATTTAGTAATTCCTCCATCACAATATCAGCTATAATTGGAGATGCTGGAGAGCCCTCCTTCTGTTGATATATCCTATTATCAAATTAAAAATACCTGTTGTCTTTAATGCAAAACGTAAAAATAATTCCTTTTCAATATTCGTATTTGGTTCTATTATCTGCCATTTTACCTTTATAATTCTCAAAGCTAAACCTACAGGAATACTTGGAAAAAGTGAAACTATATCAAACAATCTATCATTATCTTGTATATTTATTCCCTTGGCTTTATCTTTAAATTCCAATGAATTTCTAATATTATATATTGATTATACTGTTATTACCTTAAAAATATTCGTTATATACTTGCACAGTCCGTAGGCCGGGAAATTAATGCAAGAGCAAATAGGTCTCAAAGGAAAATTCTGTTTATGGATCTTAGGTACTCCATATAGCTTTGGAGAATTTGATACATTTGTCTTAAGTCTATTTCTCTCCATTATTGAAATGATATCTTTTTTAAAAAGTTCATCAACTAAAACATTGTTTGTTTTCTGCAATTTAGTAGTAGGATCCTCATTCAATATTGAGTATTTTGCAGAATCGTTAAGAATGTCATTTATTCTCGAATTATAACTATATATATAACCTAAATAAAATCAGTTTGGCTTTGGATATAAGACTTTTAGGTTTTTCTATACAATATTGGGGTAAAATTCACTGATGAGCTTTGTGAGCGAAAGTGAAATTGCAATATGGATATGCTCTCCCCCATTACAATACATTTCATTTTTTATTTTTTATTATTTTTATTTAAATAAATATTTTGTGAGAATATCATGAAATATTTATTTAAAAAAGGAATCAAGCACAAAATAAATATTGCTGCTTATAATGAATATGATTCCGAATAATTATAATTTACTTATTTCCATTGCATGTGCTCGTTGCTTTTTTGTAAAACTATTTACAAATATTTTTTATTTTCTGGAATTTTCAAATTGCATATGAATGGTTTCCAATGGCAACCCTTATGTAGAAATGATTGAAAATAAACAATGTTTTTTTTATTTTTTGTTTTTTGAAATGTTTTGTAGTGTTTGTATGAAAGTGTCTTTGAGTCTTGCTGTCTATGCTATGTTGATTTTATGGTAAAATTCTCATAAAATCAGTTTGGCTTTGGATATAAGACTTTTAGGTTTTTCTATACAATATTGGGGTAAAATTCACTGATGAGCTTTGTGAGCGAAAGTGAAATTGCAATATGGATATGCTCTCCCCCATTACAATACATTTCATTTTTTATTTTTTATTATTTTTATTTAAATAAATATTTTGTGAGAATATCATGAAATATTTATTTAAAAAAGGAATCAAGCACAAAATAAATATTGCTGCTTAATATTTGAAATTGTAATTTTTGTATGTATGTATGTATAAAGATAATTTTTTTAAATGTTTTTTGTCAATTGTTTCCAAAATTTTTTTTTTCAATTTGTTAATAATTTTTGTTTAAAAAAAATTAGCGAAATATTGAAAAAATATAGTGTTAAATTTATTTAAAAAAGACCGCTACTAAGATTAATAATTATTTATTAAAAAAAACGAGATCGAATATAAATAATATTCAGTTAGTGATTAACTTTAAAGTTAACTTTTTCTTGAAAAATAATATATAAAAAATTAGTATTTTTTCAATTTGTAGTTTTCATTGTTTCTGTTTGATTTGTTTTTTTTTTTAATTTTTGTTTATTTTGAATTGGTTTGGCGAAATATTGAAAAATAATAAAGTTTAAAAATTTTTTATAAATAACTATAAAATAATATTAATAATAAAATACTAATAACATATTAAAAAGGTCAAATAACTATAATTATCATATATAAAAAATAATGATTTAAAAGTTTTTGTTTTATAAAAATTCCTAGTGCTTAAAATATAAAATACTAATAAAATCTTAAAAAGGTGAAATAACTACAATTATTATAATTAATTTGTGCTATGCGCATAATAGCATACAGAAGTACACATATAATAGTTAAAGAGATTTTTATTTTCTCGATAAAATATTTCACTCAGTTTTATTGTACTTAAATAATTGTTATATAATGTTCATCCGCTAGTTTAAATGAAGTTGCAGAAGTTGCCAGCTTTTCCACACTTAATTTTTTACTGATGTTGCTTTTGTGCTATTGAGTTAAGTTTTAATTAAAGTAATAAGAATGATCCCACGACTATTTGATGGCGTGGTCAAAGGATTTCATTAAAATGCAGATAAATATCTGAGAAAAGTGATCACCATCTATCAAAAGAACTAAGTTCAGCACTAGCCAGGTATGTCCTCCTATATATATATATATATATATATATATATTTTTATCGGTACAAGCTTATTTGTTTCCCATATTTAGTGAAATTTATATACCATGCATTTTCGTATTACGAGATCTTTGTAATTTTTACCAAAAATTTATTATTTTATGTATAATTATATAAATAATAACTTTTACAATATTTTTTGCTCTAAATTGTATGAATCAATTTAATTCGTTTAGCGTTTACGTATTAAATTTTTTAACTATCAACTATTAAAATTAAAACATCTTTAACAAGGTAATCAGAAAAAATGGAGCATTACGTTCACCAAAATATACTCTTTTGTATTTTTTAACACAAAATCAATATACTGTTTGAGGGCTTTTATGAAGTGAAAACCATGGTGGTTGATGGAATATGAAAGGGGGAGTTTTTGATAAGTATGTACACAACAATTCAGTATTGGAATTTAACTATAAACAAAAATAATAGCTCAACAATAATTATCTCCACACGGCAGTAAAATCTGCCATGTTTTATAAACAAATGAACAACTAAATATAAACAAATCAAGCAATATAATTAATATTAAAATTAAATATAAAATTAACAAATTAAAAGATTGTAGGTGTGACCATTTTATAAAAACCATTTAATAAAAATCTACAAAAAACTTTTTTAATGAATAAATAATGCAATTTGTTATAATATACTTTGGTCACCTTAAAATTTAAACACAGCGAAGTTGTTTTGATTTCTAACATCTTACGAACGAAACATAAACAAAAGTACGCTGCTTCAGTTAGCTTCGCTGCCAACGCAGTCTCGGTTCTAAAACATTAGTAAGCTTGTCTCAAACCACACCTTAATTAAAGTTAACACTTAAGTAAAACTAAGAAATAATAAGTTTATTATTTTTTACACATTTACAAACACTAAATTAATTTTCTAATGATATATTTTTAAAATTACCGTTCTTTTTTCAAGCAATTAAATTATTATATATTTTTTTGGGGAGCACAACAAATAGTAAAATTAAACACGTCTAATCCGAATGAATGAATGATAAAAACTAGTAACGAGTAATTAAAATATCTGACTTAATTATACTGTTGCCAGATTCATGCGATTGCAAGACTTCTTTCATATTGTAAATTACTGATTAACATTCAATTAAGTTATGATATTAATTTTTATCAATGAATATTTACGTTTAAAAATATTAACTTTTAAAATATTTAGATGAAAAAAAAAATTAATCATGTGTTGACTTACAATCACTTTGATCTTTTTTTTTTATATTCTGGTAATAAATCAATTCAATTGCTGCCTTTTCATTTAAAACCTACATCTAACAATAGTTATTGTGTTTGCTAAAATGACTCCGCCGAAACACAAATTAAAGTTATTTCAAACAAATATCGGCAAAGCAAAGAAGTTGAAACATCAAAATAATTATCTTTTAAACCGAAATTGCTTGATGTACAAATCTAAAAAAAAAAATCTATTTTTAAATCTTGAAACCACATTTTCACCGCCATCTGTTTTTTTAGATGACATATTTTTTATTTATGTGCATCCTGGGCAGTTAGTTCATGCACGCCTGTAATAGTCATACATAAAAGTATGGCTACTTTCTGATAATACTCTTTAGTACAACTGGAATGTATATTTAATTAACCAGCTGGCTATAACAAAAACAAGGAAAAACGAAAGTTGGGTCGCGAAAAATTAGCCGCTCGCTTTGGGTGTAGTAATTGTACAGAAAACTTGTTGATTTTTCCTCAAAATAACTATACGTAAGAAAAAAAAGCAATCAAAGAATAATTTGTTTCTATCAATGTCAAAAATTGTTTTATTGTGAGGGTTAAAGTCATTCAAAACTTAAATAAAATTGTGTTTTTTGTAGTGAAATTAGCTTGGAAAAAATCTCTATTTTTAATAATGTCCTCGTCTTATAGTCGCAGTACTGAATTACGAAATGTTCATAATAAGGATTTGTATAATTTGGCTGTTATTCTCGACGACGATAATTACTGGCAAACATTAATGGAAGTTATTCCTCAAGAAATTAACAATCAAACATTTGGCAATGGAGAAGATATAGCAAGAATCTCAACAGGAGCTGCCTATGAACGTAAATACAGTAATGATCATATTCGTCTTGTAGAAAATGCTATACGCCGGCCTGGAGAATCACGACTTTGTTCACAAATTTTATTTGATGAATGGGGTTCGTCCGGACGTAAACATGAAAGGCCAACATTAGGTGTACTCTTGCATTTATTAGTGCAATCAAAGCTTTATCGTGCGGCAGACTTTGTTGCTGACCTATTAAATGGTAAGTTTGGTTGATATTCATTTTTATTTTAATAACTTTTTATTTAAATAGCTGAATAATAACACATTCATATCCGGCAAGAAATTTGTTAATTAGTTTGCGCTCTTTTTCTATTTCATATGATTCATCAGTACTGAAGTGGGTTTTTTATATAAAATTTTGCTTTTCATTTCTAAGAATACTCAATTAAGTTTAAAACAAATAACTAATATAAATCTTATAGGTTTGTCTAAATTAAAATTCATTTTTAAAAAATTTGAATAAAACTTGTTTTATGAAATTAATTTTATGAAATCTACGGAATTTGCACATGTAATAATATAAAATATAAATAAATAGTAATACATTTTAATCTATTTCTAAATATAAATTTCAAGTACTTTCATGTGTACATTCGAACTATTTATTAAGAAATGTGTACACACATAATTATAGAAATTGCCAAAAATTTCTATTAATTTGCATTTGTAAGATAATAGTATAATTTTTATTATTGTTCCTTTATACTCAATTCCACGAAAAACAACCAATACATATTAACACAAATACTGAAAAATAGACGAGTTATCCGATAACGTCGAATAATAAATCGTCCAATGAATTGTTGTCTGAACAATTTAAAAAAAATTAAATCTTTTCGTATTAAATTTTTATCGATAAAGTCATGAGTGAAGAATTGTTATTAAAATTTCTGTTTCTTCACACTTATCGGCAGTTTTTTTAAGTTACATATTATTTTGATTTTGGATTTTTCGATACTAAATTGTTCGGTGTAATTTCAGCATCAAGTTTAGTCTTGCCTTTGGATTATTTGAGAAGTTGCTAACACAAAAATTCATTTTTCTAATCTTGTTCTATTATCTTTGTTATTGTTTTAGCTATGAAGTCAAACCTTACAGCTCAGAACTTTTCATTCTGCGTTTTAACAAAATATTGTTAACCCATTGAAATGATTATTTTTATATATATTTTAGAACCTAAACCGCCTCGCCCCAGTAATGGGCCTGCAGCAGAATTTGAATTTAAAGCAGATATTTTCAATGATATTCATGAAACAGTAAATGATACACGCTTTTATCCAAATACCGAAGACTTACAAGAAAATGTAACCCTCTTTATTAATAAAGACTATAATGAAAAGTATAAAAATGCTGCGAAGAATATAACAGCAACAAACGATAACGTAGAAGAGCAAATAATGACGACTGCTCCAAAACCCCCACCAAGGTTATTAAAATCAGCAAGATTACTGAAACAGCAACAGCAAAAGCAACAAATTTTGCAGCAACAGCCGTTAAATCAATTACTACAACAAACTGCCAGTGTAAATAATTGCAAAATCAATAACGTTGGGGAAAATTTAAAACAACAGCAATTAATAAATAAGCAGTCTACTAATGAAACTATGTCGTCGCTATCTTCCGTCTCATCTAATAATATGCCAAAATTATCAGCGTTGATGAATAGTGAAACAATAGAAATGATTTCATCAAATAACTCGATGCTGAATGAACATTTATTGCCAAAATTGTCCGCTCTTAATAATTGTTCCGAAAGAATACCCGAACTACCAAAAGAGGAAATTGAAGAAGATAGTTTAAATAGTACGCCATCAATAATTTATACAAAACCAAATATTAGCGAAGATCATGAACAACAACAACTAGATTTGAATAGTATACCAATAGTAGTTTTGAGTAAACCTTTTATTAATGACTGTAAGATCGAAGATCTAAAATCTGATAACAAAGCAGAAACATATAATGATTTACCAGCAATAAGTGCGTTAAATATAAATGGTGAAAAAGATAATGTTGAACGTCATCAGTATCAACAAAGTAATAATTTCGAAAATGTGCCCACTGTGGCTTTGAATTTTTCATCTCATATAACAGACAACTTTAATGAGTGTGCAGTCAATGATGAGTTGAATATACCTTGTATAATAGCAAATATGAACTATAACGAAAATTCATCAAGACATCTTTTAGCGTCTATAGAGGAGAACTATAATGGAATCGAACATGAGCATGACAATGACAATGATGTTGACGTAGAGGATGATGAAGATTCTATACCGAATTTAAGTTTCTTAGAAAATCAAAGCTCAAATAATGAATCGAGTTTAACTAGCGTTACGAATACAAGTGGTGAAAATAGTTTTGAGCAAAGTGTCAATGATTGTAGCTCTACTTCAACCGATAATGCTCCGTTTCTAAGTGTTTTTAATCAATAATTTAGTACAACATTTTTTATTATTATTATATTTACCTTCCCTCAAAAATTATAACAAGTTTACAATTTTTTTTATTTCTATTTTATTTGGGTTGTCATTAACAAAGTTTATGTACAAAGCTGTCAACACCTAAAAAATTTATTTATATCTATATTTTATTGTTTATCTATGTAATTACTTTACAAAGTAGCATTCCCATGACAAGCTTATTTATAGAATATATTTTTTTAAAGTTTAAACTGATTTAATGCAAACAACTTGCAGAAATGCTTTTAGTAATTGCTGTTTTATAACAGTTTTTTTTTATTTAAAAATTTGTTGATTACACAAAATTTTGTAAGCAATCAGTTTTATGCAATATTCCAAAAATTAATCTGAATCTACACTATTTAAATAGCTAAAAAGAAAAAGCCATAGGTCTGATATTAAAAATGTTAACACTTTTTAATTTTCACCTTTATTAAAAAGAGTACCATTTTTATTTATAGATTATTGTTCTAAATATTAAATAATTATTTTACTCACTTTATTGCATGAGATTTGTAATTTTTTAAGAATCTATTATTTTCTACACTTCAATAATTAAAAAAAAAATAAATGTATGCGTGTATATTTATATGTGTGTACATGTGTCAATGTACAATTTTTATTTATATGTAAAAGTTTTCAAAATATAATAAAAACACACTTGTTGACATTAACGTTGGTAACGTTTTTGAATTACAAGATTCTTTAAAGATTTTATTTTTATTGTCTTATTATAGTACACCAACTACCACAAATAACTTGTTTTTTGTCATCTTCCAATTTAAGTACAAATTTGAAATTATCACAGTATAGCTGCGATTTTAAGCCTAACTGACCATATTTATTCCAGCCACTTGCATAAATTGAGTCACAATTCATTTGTAGTATTGTGTGTCTACCTCCTGCCACCACCTTAACAGGAAAACATATATCTTTTTCATCATTTGCATTCTGGCAACATTGACAAATTGTTAGGTCAATTAATTGCGGCAAAGGATAAACTGAGGGCTCTTTATGTGTTTCTGCGGAAGTTTTGTAAAGGCGTAAACCCAGTTGACCATTTGAATTGAAACCCCAAGTATAAAGATCACCAAATGCCGATATAGCTGCACTATGCCAGCCACCAGCTGCTATACAGTTAATCTGAAATAAACACCAACGAAAAAGGTTTTAACAATAAGGTGTTGAGTCAACATTTTAATATTTTTCCCTGTCATTGTAAAAATCTCTCTTGTTTTTTTTCGCCATAAAAAGCACTGTGTTTTCTGAGTAATTTTCTTAAACTTAACTTAAAATAGTTGTATTCAACGTAAAAAGCAATATGCCTTGAGTTAACATTCCCCCTTTAACTAATAGATGAAAACCATTGCTGGAAAATAAGAACTCGGAAATAACTTTGCCTGCAGTGAAATATTTTTTAGATTTTTGGTGTTTTCTATTTTATCATTACGTGATTTGATTACAGATTGTTCCCCATTATTTTCTGTGTTAAAATCTAAAAATGGTATATTCCGTTAGCCGAAGTTTCTTTTTATTGCAGTCCTTTTAAAATTACATATTTTTAGGGTTTCCTAATCAGAGTTAAAATAGTGTCTTGCTATAGTCACTATAATAACAAACACTAAAAATTATACACTGTTTCATAAAAATATTATTTGTTTGGTCAATTGTTTTCTATTTTTGTCTGCTATAAGAACAAAAAGATTAATTTATAATAAAACTAAAATACGAAGCGCGGTCCTATAGTGAAGGGCATTTTTGACGGAAGACAATTTAAATTGTTAACAACAAAAAAATACAAATATATTAAAATATAAGATGGCTAACATATAGTAGGAAACATTTCGTTTGTGAGTCTAACATTTGTTCACTGCATAATCAAAGTTAACGAAAACGACCTTAAATGTAAATCGTCTTCATGTCAAATTGAAAAGAAATCGTAAGAAAATAAAAAAAAATTATAATTCAAATCAAATAATCATTAATTACAAATTTTGTTTTATGGAACTAATTGAATAATTTTTTGAATGGCTCTTGTAATATAAAAAAATGATAAATATAACTCGAAGTATTTCATTATTTTAAATATGTTTTTATAATCAAAAAATCGTTTAAAGAAAAAAATCTCTCGGAAATCCTTAGTTTATAAAGATATTTCAAATGTTATAAAGTCAAAAAGACGCAGCATCAGATAAGTGAATGTGCCTACAATACTGAAACTTAACATTGCTTCTATGTCGTAGCTGGCTTTTGATGATGCTTTAAAACAAAGTTTTAAGATTTATTTTTTCAAACACACTCTGTTTAATGCACCTGTGAATAATATGAATATCAACATAAGAAAATTACTTTTATTCCAGCCAACGCTTCAATCAGTGTTGGTGTTTCCTCTACACGTAAAACTTCCAATCCTAACTGACCTCTCCTAAAAAAAGTATAGAACATAATTATAAAAATAAGTATTGATCCATTAACGAAATAAAAACATACAAACCGTTTCCCCAAGAATATATATCACCATTTGTTGTCAATAATAAAACATGTTCAAAACCGCATTTTAGTTGTTTGATATGTTGATGCTTGGGAAATTGAAATATTTGAGTGGTACCACTAAATACAGCATTCGTTGTACTAACAGCTATTGTTAGGTTATTGCCACAAGCAGCATGAGCAATTTGCATTTTCGATTTTAATGCCTTGTGTTCTCCAAATATGTTTCTTTTTTGCGTTTTTACTGCTGATAGACTAGGTTGAAATATAACTTCTTGTAAAGCGTGTTCGGATCCTGGCACCAGTTTATAAAGTTTTCCATCTTCTGTTAGTACTAAGCAATATTTATCACATATATCTAAATGTTTTATAGGAACATCAGTCTGTACAGATTTAACAGTTTTTGAACAATTCGACAAAAAGCCTTGTAGGTAAAGTGAACAACCGCTAGCAATAACTAAACAATTCCAAGAACAGGCCAATAATACTTTAGCATATTCACTAGTTAACGGCATTTGGATTTCTGAAAAAACACAATTTTATTTTTATTACGTTAACTTTTGTTGCTTGCTGCTAATCTGTAGGTTTAGTACTTGTTAGACTGTTTTAAGTGAGTCTTAGTCAAGTACACAAATTTGTGAATTGTTCAACAAAAATTTAATTACATAACAAATGTCCCGATTTTGCTTAATATCGTAATTAAAAGCTTATAGGATACATTATATATTTTGCAAGCATAAACAGCTAATTATTTTAATCAATAATGGATTGCAGTTTAAAAACAAATATATATTTTTTAACATTGGTTATAATAAAAATAGTATAAGAATTTTAATTATAACCAATATTACGTATGCAAATGTTTTTAACGAGATAACAAAATTACTCTTAGACCTACTCTTACTTCTTTGCAATGCGAGAATGGATAAAAACTAAATCTAAGAATACTTTTAGGCGTTAGCAAAAAATTTAATATGTAAGAGTAAACATTAGGCCACGATTTACATGAATATTTTAGAACTTTCTGGAAATGAAAGCATATAATTATTTAACTCGTCTATTCTTTATAATATTACGGACCATACAGACTATCTAGCGGTCCCGAGCCATTAAGCATTATAAATTAACATAACTACGAATTGACAATTCAATTACCTTCAAACTGTTGCAATATCCCTTTGTTTTCCAATTTTAATTGTCCAAAACCGTTAAAACCACATACTAACCATTGTCTGTTGTTTCTCTCTTTTGGTTTCAGCGAATCTTTAACGGTTGCTAAGTGATCTTTATTACATTCATCACCCTTCTCCATATTTATTTGAACAAAAAACAAACAGACGTTACGTTAGGCTTAATTTTATTGGTTCTACAACTCTCAGTGCGTATTAAACTGTATAAGTACACTGTTGTTGTTTGTTATAATTTAGTTCAAATTAATTTAGCTTTTGTTAATGACTTGGAACAACTTAAACATATTACATTCTTTAAATTAAGTGAATCAAAAAAAAGTGTTAAATTTTGTCAGACACATTGTAATTATGGTAAGAACTTTTTTTAACTATTTACGGCAAATTATATAGTATAATTTCACTATTTTTATTTCTTTGTGTATTTTATAAATATTTACTATGACAACCGGAATTAGTTTTGTTAATGAGCGATGTTTAAGTAATGTCAATATAACAATTTCTCACCGCAAACGGCGATTATGTTTATGGTGGAATTATGTTCTTCTACCACCAAAACATATGTATAATTTTAATTTAAGAATTTCAGTATCAGGAATTTGCTTACATAAGTTTTGAAAACTCAAAATTCTATATCTATGTAATATGCCCTTACATGGTTTTGTATGTTAATAAAAAAAAGGTGTGAGAATTGCAAACATTTGCAAACAAATAAATGAAACTAATTTACGTACATACCAAAACAAAACTTTTCTGCTCTAAGTTAAAAATATAAGATATATTAATGAAACTAGATTTCTTTAACACTTATTTATATATACTGTGCTTGTTTAAAAGTTCTTTTTTTTAACGATCAAAAAAACACTCTGGAAACAGATGAAAGGATGTTTTTTCTAAGTAAAAGCATTTAAATAGCACAATAACGACAGCAGAGCAAAATGTGGTCATTTTATTTTTTACCGAAATGCTACTTTTCAATATAGTAACGACGTTATTTTTCAAAAAAATAGCAAATCTCTTTACTTATGTTAATAAGCGGCTTAAAGCACAAAACATATTAATTGATAGGTAAGCAGCACATTTAAATATGCCATTTATGTACAGGGATGTATTTTTTTTGTATGTTAGACACCCGTTATTTATTGAATGTATTTACTTCACCAGAAGTAAAAAATCTCTTATTTAAATTGATGTAGTAAATTATATACTTTTAGCTAGGGGATATTATACAGTAAATTAATTCGCCTTGCTTTAAGATTTTAATTAACTTATGGTAAAATGTTAATTTTTTAATTTGTAACATTGTAGGTTGCAATTGCTTATGTGTAACATTTTTTTTTTAATTTGATGATATTTGAATGTATTAAAAATAGTTAACAATGCTTAAGTCATATTAATAAATTGTATTAATTTCTGTTTAAAAGCTTTTTAATTGAATTTGAATTGTTATTTCAACAGGGTTTATTATCATTACTGCGTAAACTAAGACCAAATCCAGAAAAGGAAGCCAGAATTTTACTACTTGGTCTGGACAATGCTGGGAAAACAACATTACTAAAGCAATTAGCTAATGAAGAAATAACAACGGTAAAAACAATAAATAAAACATTTTTGGAAAGATAAATTTATAAACATCTCCAAGTGCAGTAAAATTGCAAGAATTTTCTACTTTCACCTGCATAGACCCCTTTCACACAGGCACACTTGTCAAAGTAAAATTTGCCTGTGTGAAAGGGCTCATATGGCTTTTAACCACAAATTTTAAAGATTTCTATACCAAACAAAAAATATTTGAAATCTCTCTTAATATAAAAATGGATTCTAAGAAATCGCTTTATGAAAGTTTACTGACTAAAACTAGGCAATTAGGAGTTATTTTTTATAATTTTTTTTAGAAGCTTGAGAGAAATCTGCGATACAGTTTTTATGTTGAGCTCAAGTTATTGTTTTAGTGAAAAAATAATGGAACGAAGAAAGTTAAGTAAGGTAAAGCTCAATGAAAATATTTGATACACAGACACGGGAAAAATTGCTCACGCAGCCACTAATTTTCCCATAATGGGAAATTTTCAGTACCAATGAAATTTCATTAGCATTATTTAAAATAATAAAGAGGTAAAAATTTTACTACCATTATAAATTATAATTATTTTTAGTAATGATAATGAAAATATAATAAAATTGTTAAATTGTTGTTTCAAAATTTACGGATGTTTAACGATTTCGGATCATATAGTAAGATAATATTGCGTTGAAGGTAAAAATAAAACAGAAACTGTGGTTATCAATAAAAATCACCAAAAAATTAAAATCGACTTAGCGCCTCTCTAATATCAATTGCGTTTTTTTTATTAAATTAACATTAACATTGTCGTAACATATCCATATCTATAGTTTTTTTTGTGCTATTCAAATTTTGTCTTTAGTCGTGCGTGCAAGTTTCTCTAAGTCCTAATTTACATTGTACGATTTTAGTCGTTGCAATTTTTGTCGTTCTTTCTTAAAAGTAGCATTCGCGTATACATTCGACGATTTTGTATTCATATACACACAAACTTGACATTTAAAATTACGAATTGTGGACAAAAGGAATACAAGAAGACACTCGGGTGTACACCCCTTATTTGCCAACAAATTAGTCCCAATTTACATTGGACGATTTTTGTCGCTGCAATTCTTAGTTTTTTGTTGTAAATAATGTGTGTAAAGAGAATAGTGGAAGAGTTCCTAAACTAAGAATTGCAGCGACAAAAATCGTACAATATAAATTGGGACTAAAGGCCGTGTCAGATAAAACTTTGTTGCTTTGCGTGACATTTGAAACTTTAAAGCAAAAGCGTAAATCAAGTGGTGTATGTCACAATAAACTTTGAAAACACTCATGCATTTTTTGTTTACGCCCACACACAAATACACAAACACAAATAATAAAAGCCAGGTGTTTGTCAAAGCGCGCAAAAAGTTGAATGTTGGTTAACTTTTCGCTTTGCTTTGCGTCAGAAGTGCTTTATGTGGCAACTTTCATACATTTACCTACATTTTAACTCAAATGTCAAAGCGAAACTCTGACGCAACGCAAAGCAAAAGTTTTATCTGACACGGCCTTAAGTCTTTACAATAAGTGCCGTTTTTAAGAGCGGGCTTTATACCCCTTCTCTTTCTTTCTAATGGAAAAAACAAAAGTTGAGCAACAAAAGCTGAAGCGTGTAAAACGGCACTAACCCTCATTTGAAAATATATGTAAATATACTTACATAAATATGCTGCTTTATTGATAAAGCATTTCCTAATTGAAGTGCCTACTAATTACTACCTACTAGAGTATAAAAACAGAATTTAAAATATACGTTATTTGAAAATTGTTACTTATCACACTAAATTGAATGAAGCCTATTTATTATTTAAGAAATCTAAAAATAGTAGTTTGCACAATTAATAACGTTTTTTATTTCCAGGTTACACCGACAGCAGGTTTTAATATTAAATCAGTCGCAGCTGATGGTTTCAAGTTGAATGTTTGGGACATTGGTGGACAGTGGAAAATTCGCCCATACTGGAAAAACTACTTTGCTAATACTGATGTTTTGGTAAGTTTAACAATTTTTTTTTTCGCTGGTTGAATCTTGTTGCATGACAAAATGCAACAGCTGCCTAGTTGTTTCGGGTTTTACATAAAATTATATGTGTACGTTTTAGATTTACGTAATTGATTGTACGGATCGCGAACGTTTAGTTGAAAGTGGCAATGAACTTTTTGAAATGCTAATGGATAATCGCCTTAAAAATGTTCCTCTTTTAATATTTGCTAACAAACAAGATTTACCAAATGCAATGTCATCTTCCGAAGTTGCAGAAGCAATTGGACTAGTGCGTTTAGAAGAGCGCACTTGGCAAATCAAGTCTTGTTCAGCTGTTCAAGGAACCGGCATAAAAGTAGTATTTTTAGTTAAATAAATGATTAAAACTGAATAATAATAATTGTTTTTTTTTTCTTAATTGCAGGAGGGTATGAATTGGATATGCAAAAATATGAAAAAATAAAATCGTATTTATTTCAATTAAATTATTATCAAAAAATTATTTTGTGTTTGGTATAGTAATAAACATATATAATAAACGATTGATATTAAGTTTAAATTTAAATATTCACCCAGATCAAAAAATAAAAATATTTAGAAAAAATAAGAAAAAAAAGAAGTTGTAACGTTTTTTTTTTTAATTTTCTTTCATCCGCTAATATTTAAAAATATAACAACTTAATTTCGTTAAATAATTATATTCTAAATTTATAGACATTTTACAAGAAATTACCAGAAATTCATTATTAAGGTAAAAAAATGTTTTGAAAAAGATAGAATGGATCGCTGAGCAACCTAAGTACGGAAGAGTTTGTTCGTACAAAATCCAAGTACAAGCCAAAATGCTATGAAGAAACACTCCTTAAAAAAATTAAAAATTACAAAAACAGTATATAACATTAAGATTAAGATGAATAATACCTGAAACCAGTTGGTTAAATCGCTTCCTATTTGAATTGATGTTTGTGTTTGCTTTTTTATGAAAAAATGGACAAGTTGGAATTGCAACATTTTCCCTCATAAAGAAAAAATTAACAAAATCTAAATTTTTAGATAATCTTAAACTGGAGCCACTAAGCGGCTTTACAGTGAGGTGCTATTTCTGTGCCTATTGAAAATAGATTCACCTTCAGCATATATTTTTTTTAGCTTGAAAGTTTTTGCATACTTTCGTTTCTTTTTGACATCTTAGTTTGTTAACTTTTTATTTATTTGCACTATTTTAAAAATTTTAATAGCTGTTCTTTATCTAATAAAAGTTCTGCTCCATTTATGATTCTACGCGGTCCTTATACTAGGAATTTTTTTTAAAGACATGTGTAATTTTGAAAAAAAAAATTAGCAATAGTTCTTAGTTTAATTTGTAGCAACAATTAAAAATGAAAAGACAAACTATAGAAAGAGTTTAAGTTTAACTTAAGTTTATAAAAATTTATTTAAAAATAAATCTTTTCAAATTATGAGATAGAGTTAAAAACGATTATATACATTCATTTGGTAATAAGAAACTTTTAATATATATAAAAAATGTAGGTTAAGAATACAATTTGTTTAAAACTATAACTTGTTTTTGAATGTAAAAATTAATTGAACATAAAATGTTTAACACCTAAAAAATTGACATAATTTGAATCCTATTTTTTATTAAACTTATTTAATAAAAAAAAAACTTTCTTTATATAGTTAAGATTAATAATCATTAAGATTAAATATAAGCTGGGAATATAGTACCATAAAACGTTACAAAACATAGTCGCAACACAAACTCTTAGAGTCTTACAATTCATTGTGTATGTACTCTGTGGTCACTTTAGCTTCACCTTCATGAAAACCACTGCAATCAACAGGATATTTAACCTAAAAAAAGATATAATAAAAGTTGTTTAAAATTGATGGCTACCACAAACAAGTGCACAGATAATGTTTATTTGAATTCATTTTAATTGACAAAGAGATTTTATCAAAATAAATGTAGCAACTTAAATACACTCAAATACTAGGCTACAACAATCTGTTGTAGAAACTTGTTAATTTGCTCTAATTAAGAAGTAAAAAAAGAAAAACAAATAAAGAAACATGTTCTTGTGCACATTTGATAAAAAAGTACAGTTAATATATTTAACTCACCATACAATTTGATGCTGTTGTAATGACATTAAACAATGTCCAGAACGGTGTTCCCGTTTCAGTGCTAATGAAGAAAGCAGCACCCATACTACCAACTTTAACAATTTTTGGACTTACACCTGAAATAAGACCACGAGATTCTTCGGCTGAATACTGTTCGGGATCATTTAATTGACATAATACATAACGATCACAATGTGGCTGTTTAACAGCATATCTGTAGGCACGATGAACTTTTAAAACTGGTTCAATAACCTGGTTAATAAATAATACATTTATAATTATAGTTATAAAAATTGATTTAAATTTTTGCCTTAAATGTATTATAAAATATTTATAATAAAATAAAGAAACTTAAAACATCCATTGTAAGTACTTTGAAATAAGCAAACACAAGCTATTGCATCGCAGAGCATTTATATTATTGAAAGGCACCAGGTTATGTAACATTATACAATCAGTTAGTTTAAAGATAAATATAGCAAAACTTATAGTGCGTCGAATGTTAGTTAGGTACTTAATATTTTTCCTAAAAAGTGTTGCCGAAAATGTGTCCGGCATGGAATAACACTGCATACACTAAATAATCAAAACAATAGAAGACAATAGTAAAGGAACGGTGAGGTACATAAGGTCCTCAAGGTTATTTACCGTTCATACTTAGGAAGTTTACAAATCGTCTTAAGTTATAAAAGCAAATGGAAATGCTTTTTGTGTGCTTATTTCAACTTCTTTAATTCGGTATGGGATACTTAGGGATACCATAAGATATAGTCTTATCTACAATGCAATGGCCCAAATTTTCGGATTTAAATTTTTTTATCGAATTGTACTTTTAAAAGGAGTCATTTTAAAGAAATAAAAACTAATGATTTCCAGAAATGCTATGTTTATTTTATCGCAAGGTTAACGCAACTGATTCTAATTATGGGCTTCCAGCATAAAACAGAAAATACTTACTTCCAAATTTAAAGTATCAGTTAGTTTATCACTTATATCGGTGGCGTTAAATTGCAAAACCCCGCGTGCTTGTCCTAACTTCATAAGATCCTTTACATAGACAACAGCTGGCTTAACATATTGACGTGAATCAATTTTAACATTAAGATGATGTTTCGCAATGTGATCTAATAAATTGGAAATGGTTTCACTTGGGCGGCTGGGATCAAATAAGGTAGTTTTAGGATAACCTTGAGACTTAAGAAAGCCATTGAACATTAAATGGGCTGTTTGGAAATACCTGAAAATAGTAAAGTAATAAAAATAATAAGAATTAGCATTTCAAAAAAATTAACAATTTAAATTATAAATGTCATGTGTTTTATTTATCCAAAATTTTTATATTATAACATCAAATCATTTCGTGATATTCTCACTGGTCGCTCTCGCCTGGTCTCACAGGTCTATCCATTGGTTGTAATATGATTTTCGCTTAAGCGTTTAAAGTGTTCACTTTTGTGAATACATTTGATCGGACGCACCATTTTGCTTTAATTGTATTAAGGCTTATTTACAAGTTTTATTATGAGAGTTATTCCTAAGTCCCAATTTACATTGGACGACTTTTGTTCCTGCAACTCGTAGTTTGTTGTTGTAAATAAATGTGAGTAAAGAGAATAGGGGAAGAGAGTAACTCTACCACTATTCTCTTTACACATATTATTTACAACAACAAACTACGAGTTGCAGCGACAAAAATCGTCCAATGCAAATTGGGACTAAGCAATCAGAATGTAAGTGCAAGGTTCTCTTCTTCTGTTCATTTGTAAGGATTTTTTTTTTAGAATTTTAGATTTATTACCATTTATAATCAGTCTCTAACATCAAAAACCAACATTTTTATGTTTTTTCACACAAATTTATATTTTGCATCCTATTTGAATTTTTTTTTCTTACTTTGTAAAATTTGTGATTTATGCAATTAACGTTGGGTCGCTTAACGAGAAAAGCTAGGGAAACGAATAAATAAAACAAACGAGTTTACTTGTGATATTTGTATGAAAATGATCGCTCTGCGTAATGAACAATTTAACACAGGTCTATCGAACTTGCTCATTTTGGTTTCGCACCTTGACTGACAAACATATTGAGGTTGTTAAACTTAAAGTAAAACAAAAATATTTCGTTATACTCTAGATCCTTGCCTTTAATTAATAATATTTATGGCCTCTTTAATATTTTATAAATAATTTTTAAGCACAATGTCTTTATCTTAAAATTAAATAAATTTTATTTACGTTTTTTTTCTGAAGGTATAAAATATATAAAATAAACTTTATTTAATTGTTATAAAAAGAACTTGTGCTTAAAAAATTATTTATAGGCTACTTAATTAAGTTTCTAAAATAGTTGGACTAGTTGAATCAGTGACAATCATTTTGTGAAGCTTATTTAAAGTGTTGGTCCCAGTTTACACGCTTCAACTTTAATTGCACAACTTTTGATTTTTCTATTAGAAAGAAAAAGAATGGGTATTAAATCTTCTCTTTCTTTCTAATGGAAAAATCAAAAGTTGAGCAACAAAAACTGAAGCGACTAAACAGGCACTAAGAGTAAGTGCGGTTTTACACACATCAACTTTTGTTGCTCAAGTTTTGTTGTTTCCATTAGAAAGAAAGAGAAATATGTATAAAACCTTCTCTTTCTTTCTAATCGAAACAACAATAGTTGAGCAACAAAAGTTGATGTGTGTAAAACCCCACTAAGCACACATTTTTATATCCACAGCCATAAATAAGACAAAGATGATGGCGGCGTGAAGAAACATAACCGGCGCCGACAAATAAGAAGGAAACTTGAAAATATTTATTTGCTGCAAAAGAGCTCTTTGTATAGTTAGATTTGGTATTGCAAAGTACAATTGCAATAGACTATACTACTGATCGCCGTGGACTCGTTATTTTCGTATTAGAAATTTTAGCTTGAAATCTGGACGAATCGGTCTTCAATTCTGTTTCAAAAATATAACTACTTTGGATGAGATCGTCACTATAAATTAAAAAGCCATACTTCACATATTTCAGAATGGCTTTCAAACAAAGCCAGAATAATATCTTATATCATCGTTATATTAAAATAACTTTTTATCGTTGTTATTCAGGCCAACTCGCATTGATTTCTAATTGAACGGAAATTTGTAAGTTGTTTAATACGAGATTTTTTACTTTGTTCAATTTATGCCACTATAAATTAAATTAAATACTTATATACAACATTAAAAGTTTTTTTTTTAAGAAAATCACTTAACACTTTAGCTAGACTATTTATGAAAGCCAAAACAAAAAATTTTAAAAAAATTATCACGCACGAATTAAGAATAGAAATTGTTGTTAATCATACATATTTAAAAGAAGAAGAAAAAACAAATAAAATAGCATAACTGTTGTATTTTGATTGTCTTCACTTTTTAGTTATTTCTTTTATTGAGAATTCAGTTAAGGCAGTCGTGTAAAAATTTGTGGATGTTCAACACCTGGGTACAAACAAGTTTTTGCGGTCAAATAAAAAAAAAATACTCACAAATTCACCTGACTATTTGAATACTTGTGTACAGTATTTCACAGTAAAAATGTTTCACCGTGAAAACAGCATTCGTAATTTTAATTTTTTTATCGTTTGAAGCTAAAAACTATAGGAATTTAATTTTAATAAAATTCGAATAAAATCCTTGATCGTTACGTGATGCCTGCGTTTTTCACTACAATATATCTATGTACGGTAATAGAAATGGGAAGATCCTGCGACAGCTAGTTATATTAATTTTAGTTCCAGGCATGCTGCATGCTGTTTGTAGTGTTGTATCGATTTTTGATATTTCCTTTCAGGAAGATAACGAACCATTCTACCAAAATTGCAAAACAACAAATATTTAATTTTTTATTCAAAAATTAACTAGTTGTTTGTTGGATAAGTATTGCACATACATATGTATGTTTATATATTATTAATTATATACATACATTCTATTACGTTATGACATTAACTTTCTGGTAAAAGTTAGTTTATTAATAAAATGCCTAGTAAGGTCTAGTGCTTTGATTAATATTAATTAGAATAGAACCTCATGCGTATCAGAACATTTTTATTGTCCTGGGTTACGATTAAGAATTAAAGTTAAAAGCATAACATGCTTAGAAGTGAACGGCCAAACCTGTAATCTATATTAAAATGTTTTCCTTTATAAATCCTTGTAAATATGTCAAAACTAGAATGAATGGTTCAATTGCCAAAACTTTGGCACTTTCTATTTGAATTTACTTGTTCGAAATAATACTTCCCGTCTTAAAGTTTTAACGTAGCCACGTGCTGTTATAACTTATTTGCTCACACAAATTTATATATTGGTTTCATTTCGTATACATTTTTATTTCGCCACTATATTTATTGAGCTTTCTACAATCTTTTTACATTCATCCGTTCATTCATCATCATTGCCGTACCGGTATTTTCAGTGACAATAGTGCCCGCAGCTTTAAACAAAAAAGAAAAAAAGGCGTAGACGAGATCACTTGGCTTAGATAGAATAAGAAAGTAAAGGAAAATATAAGGAATTATATAAGGAATTGCCGGATGATGAAATTAATGTTGTCACTGTATTTTAAATATCTTCGATGTACAAAATTACCAATTATATACAGATATATACATAATATACATAGCTAAAATCCTACACCAAACTAAATTTTGTATACATATGTATGTGTGTTTGAAAAAATGTCTAAATTTGTAAAAAAATATACCGCTAGTACATTAGAAACAATTAAAAAGTACCGTTGCCGAATTGCAACTAAAGAAGCACAGACTGCAAAAACGGGTATAATGTGTAAAACTAATTAAAGCAAATATATTGTACTAATACTGAACGGAACTGATACGGAACTAATGAGTGTAAATAGTATTTTATAGTTTTAATTTTTAGGACACTTGAAGGACTTGCCAAATATCGCAAATCGTAGTGGATTCTTGTATTTATAATTTTCATTAGCAGTACGGTCGTAAGTAATATGTTACTTACATTAAGCTTTTCGTCAAAAATTTCAATTATTATCAATTTTTTTTTCAAATATTGGATAATATTACATTTATATGAAAACCATCCACATTTAAATGTTTTAAAAATTAAAGAATTTTTTTTTGAAGATGAAACATTTTTGTTGAAACTGTATCTATAAAAAAGGCATGTAGTGCAAGTGTTTATGTTTGAAACAGAGACGGAACTCGTTGTTAATCAAAGACTACAATTATTGCGTATTAAACTGCGTATTAAGTTTTGACTAATTATTCTTACGGTATTCAAAATATATTTTTTGTTATTGCGATTTTTCACGATTGCTTCGTGCTTTTTTTTGTTGGCAGCAAAATTCGATGTTTTAGATTTAATATATTTTCTTGGAGAGATATTTTTTATGAAAAAAAAATTATATCGGAGCTACATATATTATAGTACGTATAAGTTCGTATTTTAGCATATACTATATTATTTTAAATATACAAAGCATTTCTCCCAATTTTTCCCTTGTGAAATAAAGACACTTTTTTAATTGAAAATAAAAACCACGTCCGTTTTAATTTTCTTCTGCTTCACAATTTTATTTGTTCTTTATTTCTTTTATTTTTTACTCAAGACAAGAATTATCTATCGTTTAATAAAGATTAGTTCGTTTCAACTAGCTTACCATCTATACCACATTATTTTTTTACTTTGGCGAAAATCGAAATACTAAATATGTTGTTGAGCAGTCATGCGCCTTTAAGCAACGCCACCATCTAGACTTCAACAAGCTGTGACTCTGGCGAAATTTTAACTTAGGATCTCCTGCTTTACCAATTCAGACATAACTGCCATATGCTGTTATGTTGCTACTTTCTTGTCTAGCTAAAGCCGCGGTTACTTCCTTGTTTTTTTTTTTTTTGCTTTCCATTTTCTTCTTGAGACTACGCGGCTACTGAGCAACAAATATTTTGCAACTCTACTTAAAACTCTGTTGGAATTTTAGCTCTGATATTCTGCGTAATAAATACACAGATACTCCTACCAGCGTACCCGACATTACTGCTCTACATGTGTTGATAAAGTTTAGTTTTACTCTGTGTGCACTCACCAATCTTTGTTAGTGGTGGACGAGACAGTTTATTCAACCTGTTAACCCCAAACACACGGATAATATTAGCATTCGTTGTTACAAATATTCATATATGTGAAGAGTTATTAGATTATATTTTTGTAACATGACCACATAGGCCTAATCATTCATCCTATTTGTTTTATAATAAAAAGCACATAAAACTTGCGTGACAAAATTTCAAAAAAAATCTTTATATAAACTTCCCATCCTTGCTTAGTAATGTAGTTTTTATTCTTTTTGGCGTTATAAGGTAAGAAAAAAGTGTGTCACGAAGTTCCTTCTTCTTTCTTGTTATGTTTGTTTTATTTTTGGGTTAAACTGTTACCGGTTTTATAAATGGATTTAAAAGTGTTACATTAAGTTACTCATAACATACTCACAACTCTGGCAGACAAAAGAAAGTTTCTCTTTATTTGTCATCAGAAAAGCTTTGGATACGAGTATATTAAAAATAAATGATTTAATTAATAGAATAATAACGGGAAACTATTTTACACAAATTTATTTGCTTTAAAAAATAATTCGTACGAAATAATTGTTAGGCTTTATATCACATACGAAAAACAATATGTAAATACATACATACATACATACATAAATATGAACGTACAAAAATGAAATAATTTAAATGATTATTACGAAAGCCAATTAACTAAAATATATTTAATACTTTTCGTTGGCATCATTTTTTCATATCAGTTTAAAAGTTACTTTAAAAAATGAGTTGGTAAGAAATGGTAAACTTACTTTATATAAACCTCGGGATTAGCTAAATAACTGGCCCAGTCGGCTAAGTACAAAGTAGCAGATTTAATCCAACGTCTTCGGAATGATTGATTATTAAGTGACTCAAATAATTTGTCATAATCCAATTTGCCATCGCGTCCCTTAAATCCCTGTTGAACAAATTTCATTGTAAAATTGAAAGTAGTAATTTTATTCTAACTTTTGTACACAGACACACACCTTCATAATTTTGTTAACACCAGATTTTTTGTAAAGAGCATCAGCCAAATCAGAATTCGAGAAATGATCCCATAAAACATGTAGATGTTCTAAGAATGGTGGCAAGACCCAGGCGTGATCTTTATGCTTTTCTTGTGTTTGTTTTCCTTCAGGGCCAGCAAATGAACTGACGGCTTGCATTACTAAAGGAATAAGACTCATTAGACTATTATCTTCCTTAGGTTGTGGCGTGGCTGAATTTGTGTTCGCAGCACGCTTTTGATGGTGGTGATGAGATGGAGCTTCATTATTTTGACCCATAAAAACTGAAGCGATTTGCATTATAGAGCCTAAGTCGATACCAGAATCAGATTCACGTTTAGGATGATTATGCTGATGATTATTGCTATCGTCTTCGTTGTATTCGCTTTGTGTAAACATTTCAATGACATTTCCTATAATAGAAGGATCGAAACCGGCACTTCGACCTTCGTTATTGTTTCCAGCACTGGCTAATAAACTTCCAAGGCCAGAAAGTATTTGCATAGCTCCAGAACCTCCAGAGCTTTTACCCTGTCCAGCGCTATTGGCCTGCAATAGGGAACCTACAACCGATGCAATGCCGGCAAAGCCAGCTGCACCGCTTCCACTATCTCCGCGCTCAACGTTATTATTTTGATTATTTAAAGCTTCCTGTATAAATAGGGAAGCCATATCTAATAAAGGATTTGTATCATCATTTCCATCTGCTGAACGTAGGGGGCGTTGGGTGGTATACCCAAAAGGTATACTAACGCATAATAATGCCAACAGAAATACAGCTTTTTTCACTGACATTTTTTGTTACAATTCAACCAATTAAATAAAATTTATATTTTTACTAACTTTCACAATAATTTTTATTTTATATGTATTAAAAACAAAAAAATTTTACGGTTTATGATTTGTGTATTTTCTACTTTATTTATGTGCAATTTCTTTTTTCTTGTTTCACTGTAGCTGTATCCGTTAAGATTCAAGTAACTTTGCTTTTGACGAATTTTTTTATTGCTCTAGATTTTTTGTAACACTAAAATAAAACACGCACTGCTCCGCTCAATAAATACATCCAACTTAAATGATAACTTTCTTTCGTCTATTGGGTTTCCAAGTATTGTAACTCTTCTTAAGCCAAGATTAAGCATAAACATTATTTTCTTTACTATTTTATATTTTCTTTCCAACCAGGTTTGATATTTTTTTTTACCTGCATGTATGTATTTGCTTTGGTTTGGTACGATCGAACATGTTGTGAGAATCGTTTTAGCCAGTTGTAGTTAATAGTGTTTTAAAAGCATATAAAACAGCTGTTGCGCATGCTCTTCTTCACAAAATGATTTAGATTTTATTAAATAAAGTTTTGCTGGTCTCTCATTTAGGTACACGTCAATAATGTTTTTGTTGGCTTTTTCGTTGTCTTAATCTATGTACCTACTTTCTCTTTTCCGTATTCCTGATTATAAGAGCGGTAAATGCATATATCAATATGTTTTGTTGTATAATTGTAGAATCAATTTAAGTTTAATTGTGGTGTGAATGTACATACTTAGGTATGCTATTTCAAGAATAAAGCTTGAATTTTGAAAGTCATATGAAAGAAAAAAGATCGTAAAACAGATGTACCAAAACTTTTTGCATATTTTCTTTTCGGATTAATAAATAGACAACTAGAATCCATATATTTGAAAATATTCAAAATTTATTAAAACAAAATAAATAACTATCTACATTATTAGATTTTAAATTTTCTTTAGGAAGAAATTTATAATTATTAAGATGTTATATAATTGTTAAATGTTTTAAATGATAATTATTATTATTCTTAACTTGAAATATTATCTTGGTAAATTAATAAATATCTTGCACGTGGTAACGTTAAAATAATTATTCAAACTCAATTCGTTATTTAACTTTTTAGAAGAATCAACAAGGAACTTTTTAATATCATAAAAATAAATTATAAAAGCACACTCAAGAGAAAAAAATATAATTACTTATGATGTATCTTGTGCTTCAGATTTTGATAAGGTGTTATTTTAATTTATTTTCGCACACATATTTTTTTACTTGGCAATATTTAATTTTAGCTTTTTCTCCTTATTTGTTGGTTAAAATAATATGAAAAGCTTAATAGGTTCATAACAGTAAATGTTGCACAAAAAATGGATTTTCGGATTTTTAAATCTATGACCTCAATTCAAAATGATTTAGTTTTACCTGTTTATAATAGGAAAAATAATGCTTGACATTATAAATACATCTTTGCAAACAGGCATATTTCCCGAAAACTGGAAAACTTCAATGATAACTCCTATTGAAAAAGTTTAAAGAACGAAAAGATGTGAAGAATTCCGACCTATTAATGCGTTAAAAACATACGAAAAGATACTAGAGAAGGTAGTTAAGGAACAACTAGAAAAGTACATGGAAACAAACAAATTATTATCAAAATATCAATCAGGATATAGGAAGAAATGTGAGACAGCCGTAAATTACGTAATTAATAAGTGGAAGAGACTTAGAAGAGCTTTTGAAACTATTGATAGAAATATTTTGCTGCAAAAACTGTTTCATTACGGCATCAGAGACACAGAATTGAAATGGTTTCAATCATATCTAACAGGAAGGAAGCAAGTTACAAAAGTAAAAGTAAACGGCACAAGGTCGAGTCCGATTTTAAATGAATACGGCGTGCCTCAAGGATCAATTTTGCGTGCATTACTATTCATAATATATATCAACGATATGCCAAATGTATTAGAGAAATGCCAGATAATTCTTTAAGCGGACGACACGCTAATTTCTGCAGAGGGCGAATGAGATCAGCAGTGCTATAAAACTTAAATTATGATATGGAAAATATAAAGAAGTGGCTAAATATGAACAAGCTTAAATTAAATAAGACTAAAACCAAAATTTTAGAAATAAATGCGAACACTAATGTTGTTTTTACGGTAAATGATCAAGTGATAGAAAAAGTTAGCGATGTAAAATATTTAGAAATGATTATTGATAAAGAACTAAAGTTTAACGCGCATATAGACTATATTTGTAAAAAGATTGGAAAGAAAATAAGTTTTTTTTTAAGAGAATAAGGAAAAATATAACAGTTGAAACGGCGATAAACATTTATAACACAATAATTAAACCGCATTTTAAGTTCGGTTCCACGATTATATATTCATGCTGCACTAGACAACATGTTTGGAATGAAAACCTTTATTCCATCCAAAACAATTTCGATTAAAACCAGATCAAAGTCTTGGTTTAATCAGACGTGCAAAAATGCAGTCAGATCAAGAGAGGAAGCATTCAATATCTGGCGTAGAAATAAAAACGCAGATACTGATTTGCTACGCAAAAGGGAGAGATCTTCGTGTGCCAAAGTACTAAGGCGCGAAAAGCATCTGTACGATGAGCGCCTTCGTGCTAAAGTTCTTGCTACTTCTAGGGGTAGTAAGAACTTTTGGTCATTTGTTAAAAGAATACGTGATAATGCTAGTTCTTCAATTCCGACTCTTTTTAAAAATGATCAAATATTCACTGACCCGGTTGATAAAGCTAACCTTTTAGCTGGTATATTTGCAAATATTTCTGTTTTGCCGGAAAGCAGTCAACCACCGCCAGATCTCGACAGAGTATCAGTTACTATGCCGAGGATATTTTTTCGAGCTCGAGCGGTTAAAACGGTTCTTACAGATCTCAACATAAACAAGTCTCCTGGGCCTGATGGGATACCAGCACTGGTCTTGAAGCAGTGCTCGTCGACGCTAGCGCGTCCGTTAGCAGCCCTTTTCAGCTTATTGTACCATGTCGGAGAATTTCCGAAGTGCTGGAAAGTTGCTAATGTATCGCCTATCCCCAAAAAGGGGGAGGCTAACAACCCTGGTAATTACCGCCCAATCGCAATTTGTTCTGCACCTTCTAAGGTATTTGAAAGTATGATTTATTTCCATCTAGTGAGATACCTGGAGTCCAATAGCTTGCTTAGTGACCAACAATATGGTTTTCGTAGGGGGCGCTCTACGGGTGACTTGTTAGCATTCTTGTCGGAACAATGGTGTAACTCCATACATCATTTTGAAGAAAGCAAGGTGGTGGCTCTAGCTATTTCCAAAGCATTTGATAGAGTGTGGCATGATGCACTTCTGTCAAAACTTGTTGCTTTTGGTGTCGGTGATAATTTTTCAAGATTTATATCGAGTTTCTCAGAAATCGCACTATACGAGTTGTTATAGATGGGATTTCATCAGACGAATTCATGATAAATTCAGGGGTACCGCAAGGCTCCGTTCTTTCTCCTACTTTATTCCTTATCTTTCTAAATGACCTTTTTTGTCGAACTTTCAACCCTATATATTCTTTTGCAGATGACAGCGCCATTTGTCACTCATATTCATTTGATAATAGACCAGGCCATTTGGAGGTTACTTCCAAAAGGCAAAACATGAATGATACGCTTAATCACGATCTTGTGACAATCTTGGAATGGGGTCGTGTGAATAGGGTAGAATTCAATGCTCGTAAGACACAATGTTGCATGCTTACGCATAGATCTTCGTTTGGTAGTGGTGCAGCATCTGTTACTATGGGTGATATAGGTATTACGGAATCGGAAGCTCTTGATGTTGTCGGTATGAAAATTCAGTGTAATGTTCGTTGGACTAAACACATTTTTCAGGTTTCTAAAGAAGCTTTCAAGTGCCTCGGTTTTCTAAAGCGGTGTAGAAGATACTTCACCCCATCCGATCTCCGTACTATCTATACCACCTACATCCGTCCGAAAATGGAATACAACTCTCAGGTATGGGCCGGTGCTCCAAAGTCTATTTTGGGGTTACTTGACCACGTACAGGAGAGGGCCAAGAGGCTCATTGCTGACAGTAGGGTATCCAACTCTATTGATTCTTTAGAGCATCGACGCAATGTGGGATGCATTTCACTGTTCTATCGTTACTACAATGGTAAGTGCTCTAATGAGATTAGGGAACTTGTTCCTGATACTCGCACGTTTTCACGTTTAACTCGATTTTCGATGAAAGCACATCCTTTTGTGGTTGATTGGCCAATGAATCGCACTACGCGTTACAGGGAAAATTCGTTTTTCAGCAGAACAGTCCATCGATCAGAGGATTGCAATCAACACACTAAATTTTATACGGAAAATGATTGACCTGTTTTCATTTTCCGTATAAAATTTAGTGTGTTGATTGCAATCCTCTGATCGATGGACTGTTCTGCTGAAAAACGAATTTCCCTGTCCCAGAATATTTAACAGAACAAATATCGTATGTAGGGGATGTTCAATCACATCAGCTAAGGAATAATAGCAGTTAAGGATTGAGCGGCTGACAACTGCTGCAATGCAGAGGAATTTATTCTACAAAGGCTTACAACTTTACTATAATCTTCCGACCCATGTGAGAAATGAGCAGAACCCATTTTGTGAAATATAACTCATTGTGATGTATACATACATATCTATAGATATTTAAAAGAGTATTTTTAATACTAATAATAATATTAAATAAAAAAAAAATTTTGCATGTATATCTTGCCAATAACAGAAGTTAAGTTATGGTGGTTTCCTATTTCTTCTGTTCTTTTTATGCCTATTCTTATTAAAATAATATAATCATTTTCGTTATTTGAGACAAAAAAAATGTTTTAAACAGGCTCAGACAAAAAATGCATTTGCCATAGTTAAAAACCGTTTGGCATAGTTCAGCGCAATATGAAGTAAATTGCCCACGCGGTATTTAAAACTGCTAATCATAAAGAGCCACAAATCTTCCTTACAAATATTACAAAGGGAATACTAGAATCACAATAAGGCTTTTTTGTAATGAAAAGTAAAAAGCTTTTTTATAGAGGTGTAGAACTTTGAAATAGAATAAATCATAGATGAATTTTTTAAATCAACATGAAATTTACTTTAACCTAAAGATAATCTTCTGGTATTGTAATTTAAATATCATCGTTACGGCTTGGTCGGTCGTATTCTAATCTGAAGGTCCAATTTTCGATGACTTTTTAAAAAATGTATGGCTCTATGTTGGCAATAACGCAACGAATGTTGTCCTTAAAGTGGTCCATCGTTTCGGGCTTATTGGCGAAGACCAGTTAGATTACATATCTCCCCAGAAAATAGTCAAGTGAAGCTATTCCTTCAATTAATCAATTGTGTTACTAGCTATAGTGTGATTTGTTTTACATCCGCATCTGGCTGTGTAGCCTTAATCAGATGGTAGACAAACCATTATTGTATAATTTGAAACGTCATACAGCGTCCTAGGAAGCCGAAGACATAATTCTAAGCAACAGATCCATCTAGTTGCAACTTTAATGATTCCAGGGCAGGGCTGCAAACCATCACACCTTGCTAAAGAGTTGGAGACTTTCCAACTCCTGTCCAGAACTCATGTCTAGCATGCTCACTGGAGTGGAACATTCACTTTGCGTGTCATTATCAGTGAGATGATCCTGGCCACCATAATAACCATTATACTGTTATGGGGCCGCGAAACCACAACCACCACGTTACTCCCTAATAGGAGCCAACCTTAATGATCAGTCAGAGAACTATTAAATGTCTAAAGAGACAAATAATGAACTCTGCGGGTTCACTGATCCCCGTGGTAATAAAGTGGAGCTTCCAGTTGACTCCCTGCCTGTCTTCAGAAGACTGGGCTCCCTTTATACCCCCAGTTGCACAGATCTAGATAGCTGTTACGTACTATAAAGACCATAAATGTGCCCCCGGGGGGGGGGGGGGGTGTTACTAGCTCTGCACATCATGGTTGTTCAATTGAACGAAAAATTTAGTAATCATAGTTCTATAGCGGTCAACATTGATTGTAACATTCTGACCAGTATCATGTTTAAAGAAGTACGAACCAATGATGCCACCAGATCATAAAGCACACCAAGCAATCGGCTTGTTTTTGAAAGTAATTGTGTCCCGACATACATTTGAGTTTTATCATCACTCCAAATACGGCAGTTTTTTTTTATTTTATTTTATCCATTTAAACAAAAGTGAGCTTCATCGCTAAGCAAAATTAGCTTATGAGAGATCAACGGCAATTTTGTTGTCGCCCCAATTCACACAATTTGGAATCGTTGTTCTGGCGTTAGTCTATTTATGTTGAAATGCTTAACCAAGCTTAACAGCTTAAAGAAACTGCCACCAGTTATAAAAGTGTTACCAACTTAAAATTCTTTACCTCTGTAAAAAACAACCGACATAACAATCCCAAACAATACAAAATTTGTGGTGTACAAAAGAGTTATCAACAGCATTTGCATACATATGTATGTTCTTGTAAATACATATAAACTACATATATACGAGGGCTGCTATTTATATTTGTGGCCTAAGGATGAAAACACAAGCATTTAAAGACAAAATCTATTTTATTGTTTTTCAAAATATTCTCCATGAAGATTTATACACTTTTGCATGCGTTGGAACCAATTTTCAAAGCACTTTTTCCACTCCGATTTTGGTACTTCTAAAACATGGGTTTTGAATGCAGAAATTGCTTCTTCAGGTGTAGGAAACCGTTGTCCACGTAGTTTTTTCTGGATGTTCGGAAGTAAAAAGAAGTCATTAGGTGCCAAGTTAGGGCTGTACGGCGGATGACCCATCAATTCAATGTTTTGCCCAGTCAAAAACTCCATTGTTTCAGCCGATCGGTGACAGCTCGCATTGTCGTGATGCAGAATGATGCGTCTTTTCTTTGACTTTTCCCGCAGTTTCTCAAAGACTTCTGGCAAACAAATAGTGGTGTACCATGCCGAATTAACCGTCTTACGTTGATCTAATGGCGCAGTCACCACATGACCGGTAATGCCGAAGAAACAGGCAACCATTTGCTTTGATGTGCTTCTTTCACGAACAACTTTGGTGGGATTTCGCTCGTCTTGAAAGAACCATACGGTAGATTGCTATTTTGTTTCAGGATCATATGAATATATCCATGATTTGTCACCTGTGCAGATATTATAAACTGCTCTTGATGAACCTTGAGCGAATTTCTGCAACATTTTCTTGCACCAATCAACACGAGCATCCTTTTGTGCGTTTGTCAGGTTATGCGGTATCCAACGTGAAAAAACCTTTTTACCATGCAAATATTCATGCAAGATGTTATTGATGCTTGTCATTCTAATCCCTACAGATGCCTCAATCTCGCGATATGTTACATGACGATCATGCTTTATCAGCTCATGCACAGCTGCGATGTTTTCTGGCACAACAACCGTTGTTGGACGACCTTCACGCGATTCGTCCTGGAGTGATTGTCGGCAACGATTGAATTCATTATACCAGTTTTTAATGGTGCTGTAAGAATGTGCTTCATTACCATATAGGGAATTAAGTTCATCTGTGCACTATTGTCGTGTCAGGCCACGTTGAAAGTTATGAAAAATTATTGCACGAAAATGTTCACGAGTTAATTTCACTGTCTCCTAAGATCACTTTTTTAACCTGCTATCACTTACACTAACAATAATAAAATGACAAAATGTTTCAGTTGAGGTTATATTTAACAATGTGAAGGTTGCACTGGAAACATCAGCTGATGCCTAGCAATAGTCAGTGCTACCAGGCCAGAAATATAAATAGCAGCCCTCGTATTTAATTTTATCTAAATTTTAACTAAATTTTCATACAAAATAAGTTTATAAAAGGAAGAAGTATGTATTATGGTCTAAAATATTTAAACATTTGATAGGAATTTATGCTTAATTTGAAAAAAAATATTAATGAGATTTGTTAAGGCTGTTAAGAAGTGTTAAAATTAAGAATAAAGAAGCTGTTGAGAGTAGATGGGTAGGAGTTACATTATCATGAAAGTTAATGATGTTTTTATACGAGTTATTTATTGAAATCTTTAAACAAGCGGTTAACCTTGTATTGGACATATTTAAGTAGTCGCTGTAAATTTCAATATATAAATAGCCAATTGACAAAAAAAAAAAATAAATTTGTTAAATAAATATTTTTCGGTGATAACGGTTCTAATGCTGACAATTAATTAATGCTGAAAAGCTTAAATCTATATTAAATCTATTTACTTAAAATCTAATATTGTTAAAAACTTAGAAATGAAACTCTTATTTGTTATTCAGTGTAAATATAAGTTAAATTCAGTACAATTTCCAAAATTCACTTACCATCTCTACGCGCTTTTACTCTTACGACTAGTTCTTGTTAAATTATTATTGATTGTCGTCAACTCTATGGTTCTATTTGCATTTGTTAAAATTACAACAGTTGTAAGAGTTACTTTTTGTTTTAAATAACAGTTTAAAAACTTTTCGATTTCTGTAGAGGTTACTCGTATCCGAAAACTTAAAAATTCAGCATTTTAATAGTTTTGCACAATACTCTTGGATATTTGGCTTTGGCGTCATGAATATTTAGCTTTGGCATAGATTTGGCTGGTAAGCCGGACTTAACATATAACTTTTTGCACTTGGAGTTATCCTAATGTATTCATTTTCATCACTTGTAACAATACGATGCAAAAATGACATGCTATTGTAGCGTTCAAGCTTCTTTTCCGACATGCAAAATCACCTTTCAACGTCTTTCGGCTTCAATTCAAATAGGCGCCAAGCTTCTACCAGTAATCGGTTTCTTCGAATGAAATAAGGTTCTCAGACTTCTCCGCAAAGTCTCTTTTTTAGAAACAAAACTCGATATCGTTTATCGAATACTGAATAATACGGAAAGAAGTGTTTAACTTCCAAAACACCAAACCATATGTGATTGTTATGCCATGTGTTATCCAAGTCGACACTATTAGCTTGTGTACCCAACAATACCCAACAAATAATGCATGATATTCTTATAAAATATTTTTTATTTGAAAACTAAAATACTAAAAGTATTAATGTTGGGAGAGTATATTCATATGGCCATTTCGGTTCTGTTCATATAGATCAGTGATGGGCGAACTTTTTGGGTGGCGGGCCAATAAATTAAAAGAAATCTTGCGGCGGGCCATTAAATTAAAGAAAAACATAGAGGGTCATTCATTAAAAAACTATGGGGTTGCTGTTCAATTAAAAGTTCGGTTTAAGTTATATATTTATTAATATAACTAATAAACTAATTTTTTAGAACAACATAAAAATTTTATAAGATACGTTTTATTATGATTTTAAGATTTTCCAGATGTATGGGAAGCATGGATCTGTTTCTGACTTGACATAATTTCCTCAAAATCTGGTTCCAACTGGAAGGATGCGACTTTTAATAAATTAAATAGACTCTCGTCTGGCAATCGGTTTCTCATTGAATTTTTTCTGCATCTCATTACTGAAAAGGCCTGTTCACATAAATATGAGAAAGCAAACATTGCCATAATTTTCTGCGCATGATTAATTAGCTTTGGAAATTCATCTTTTGGTAAGGGTTTATAGAAATTAAGCTTATCTGTATTTAAAAATAGCTGTTTTAAATTATTATTACATTGAAATTCTATAATTTTCAATTGTAGATCAGATGGAACATTCTCAGGATTAACATTAAAAGGCATTGAAAAAATATCTAAACATGGTTGGATTTTTTTAAAGTCAGCAAATCTGGCCTCAAATTCTGAATACAGTTTTAATAAAGATTGTGAAAAAACTTTTAACTTCTCTTCACTCGCAGGCCTCAAAGAAATAAGTCTTGGAGAATGAGTCAAATCATTTTTTCCCAAACATTTAGAAAATATAAACAATTGAGTTTTGAAAGACTTTAAATTGCCCCAAGTTTTATCTATAAATTGATTTCTTCCTTGTAACTTCTTGTTCAGTTTATTATAGTGCTCGAATAAATCCGTGAAAAAAGCAAACTCGATGCACCAATTCTCCTCCAATATCTCCCACTCATCCCAAATTTCAGTTTTGGTTTTTAGAAAAACTTTAATTTCTTCGAGAAGACTCCAAACTCTCGAGAAGGCATGCTCACAACTCAGTCACCTGATCTTTGTGTAATAAAGTACATCTGAAAATTCTGCATCAACTTCCGATAAAAACTCTTGAAATTGTCGATGTAACAAACCACGGGCTCGAATGGTATTAATTAATTTTAAAATAATATTAAGTACGTGGTTAATATCCAAGGGAGCCTTGCAAAGAACATCTTGGTGGATTATACAATCAGTTGTTAAATTAATTACCTTGGAAATTGGGGCATTAAGAGATTCCATCCCCTCTCTAAATTCATCATAAATTATTTTTCCTATCGTCTTTCCTTTCAAAGATCCCAAATTGGTTAAATTAGAATAAATCGCTTCAATTCTTTTTGTGACCGTTCTACGTGACAGCCCTATAGATTCGAAATCTCTTACCTTTTCTCGGCATAATACTTTTCCAATGCTAATTAACACATCCTTAATAAATTCTCCTTCAGAAAACGGTTTGTTACTTTTTACTAACGTGGAGGATCGTTGGACACTTCTTTGATTTTTAAAAAACATTTGCTGACTAGATATTTTTCTTTTCAATTCCTCTGAATGAACTTTCTTGTCTTCATCTGTCATTTTATAGTACTTCAATCCAAGATGTTTTGAATTAAAGTGCCTAGCGAGATTATAATCTTTTAGTACAGGTACCGGTTCTTGGCAGATAAGACAAATAGGTTTTTGATTATATTCCATAAATAAGTACTTCCATGTCCACTCTTCTTGAAATACTCGACATTCCGAATCAATTTTTCTCGTTCTATTTTCGATTGACATTTAGGGGGGTAAAAAACTTGGACTATTTTACTATTGCACTTATATTTACAATAGACTTTATTATTTTAATTACACAAATAAAACTGTACGTTGGCAACTTTATAATTTTAATTCACAATTTATTCTTTACGTCACGAGATTTACACCTTTACTGATTGCTGATTAATCCATCGCTGGCCCTTTTATATTTGTTGCGCATGTTGTCTCGAATATTCAAGAATCTTCTAGATCTCACATATAATAGTTGTTGTTATGTTATACGTTCAGTTTTCTATATTAGTTGTTAGTGTTTTATGATGTTTATATTTCTTCTTGGAATATTGCATCAGAAAGTTGTTGTTCTCTTGTGTGTACAATATTTCCTAGAAAACTATGCAGTTTGGACACAATACAATAGGTCTATATTAGTTGTTTTTGCTTCATGCTTTTTAAGTTTTTTATTGGAATATTGTATAAGAAAGTTGTTGTTGTCTTGTGTGTACAATATTTCCCAGAAAACTACGCAGGTTGTACACAATATAATATGAAAACATCGCATTTTTTTTTTTGCTAAAATTGTCAATTTATATCTTTTTTAAAACATAATGTAAATTTATTTTTCGGGCATAATTTTTTAATAGGTGAATCATTTTTTTTTTTTTTTGAAAAACGCTCGGCGGGCCGGATTGAAACCTCTCGCGGGCTGGATGTGGCCCGCGGGCCGTAGTTTGTCCATCACTGATATAGATCATCAGTGGATTCTCATGCAGAGCGTCAATTATGGTGTCAAACGGTAAAAAGCTGGCGTTCTTATTTGTAGCTTTTGGTCTAATCCAAAATCTATGGCGAGGTTGCAAAGATTTTTAAGTATGTTAGCAATGTTGTTAGTAGTTTTTCTTTATTTTAAACCAGTAGGTGAATTTTTTTCGTTTTTTATGTCTACATTTCGCCAGGTTGTAAAATATTTCTCTTGCAAAGTTTTTTATTTTTGTCACATTACGTAAATTATTATCTTCTCTTTATTTAATGGGAAATATAAGTTTTTATTTCCATATGTTAAAATTAACAATAAAACATTCACAGTTAACAACAGTATACATTGCATGTGGTCAATAGATAAAACCACAAAATACTGTAACTTGGGGTAGCTAATCCAAGCAAAATATTAGTCAATTAGAGAGAAGAAGCAAAACTGTCATGTTGAGAAACACAAAATTAGGCCTAATATCCCCAAAGATACAATGAAAACGACGCATGAGTTGTTGTTTTACAAGTAGAAACAGGCTTCTAGCAGCGATGCTTACTTTGTGATAAAGTATTCAGTTAATTGGGTTTGCTTTTTAATCGGCCAATTGATCGTATAGTTGAAAAATGGTCTGTTTTAATTAATTAATCGAAGCAAAGATTTTGAAAATCTACTTTTTCTTGTATCCTTAAAGCACCTAGCCGGAAATGAAACTTTATACATTTAAAACATGGACAACAGGATTACGAAAATCACCTATACATAAGAAATTATGTTTTTTATATTTATTTAATTTTTGTAAAAAAATCGAATGATCGCTGTATAGATATTTTTCCTTTTTTTACATACAGTTGTGTAGAAAATAATAAGAACAGTAAAAAGCCGTGTCAATATTGTACCACACAATTTTTAAAGTAAAAATGTTTATTCTACTTAGTGTGCCAATTTATTGGCTAACAATTTTAAAAACTTATTCTATTCATTTTTACTAAATTTGTAATTTTACAGAAAATAATTGTTTTGACATGTGAGAAATAAGAATAAAAGAAAGTAATTTATATCGGTATACTAATTTATATCAGTATACATATGCTAAAATTTTCTCAATGCTTATCTAAACTGCTGCAGCTTGCGTGTTGGCCATTTCATCAAATTTACAAAATTTAATTTGTAAACCACTCTTTTTGTAAATTTAGCTCTATGTATTGTTGAAAGACACATGTGAGTGGCACATAAAGGGTTTTTCAACAAAAAGTTTGTTTTCCAAAGCAAAATAAAACAAAAAATTTAAATTAAGATAATTCAAATTTTAATTGTATTGCGAAAAAAAAAGTTTTGCAAATATGAATGAAAAGTGATGTCTGGCAAATGTCCAGTACGACCACGCTGACATATTCTATCTTCAAAGTTTTTAATCTCCTTTTAGTAAAATGCCGTTGCTATTTCGTTTTAAGGCTAAAATAGATTAAATTGGCTCTGTACAGGCTCTGTCCTCAACATAGCCCCACAAAAAGTAATCTCCAGTAGTGTTAAATCACACGATCTGGCTAGCTATTTAACTGCCTGTTAAAACCACATATCAGTGATCACGTCGTCAATAGTAGGCCAAAATGGAGTTGTTAGCATCTCATGATAGCATTTCCAGCCTCATCTTCGAAAAACAATTGGCTCAATCAGAGCGCACTATACAGTGACACATTGAGAATGCAAAGGTTTCTCAATAATCGCTAGGATTTTCAGAAGTCCAAATGCTTCCATTTTGCTTGTTGACGTACCCTGTCAAGTGAAAATGGGTTCCGTGTGAAAAAATGATTTTTTCAGAAAAAGCAGCCGGTTGTTCTTACATGAATTGAGTGAATCTACGCCGATGTGAATGGTCGGTCAACTGCAATTCCTGCACCAGTTGAATATTGTAAGGCTTCAAATTGAAATCTTTACGCAAAATTATCCATGTGGTGGTTTTGGCAAATGCTAATTGTTGTGAACGTCGAGGAATTGACAAATTGGATCTGCATCAACACTGTGGCTAACCGTTGTGATGTTTTCAGTCCGAAAATATACGAACATTTTTATAGTGGATTTTAATTATTTTAATGCGTCAAACAGCATTAATGTTCTTGGTGTTCTCACAATTGAAAAACAAACTTCTTGTTTAAAAAACCTGATATTATCTGCATATGTTTCTAAAGAATTTCCATTAAGTGACTTCTTCTATACATAATAAGAAAAGGAGCTGTAATATTACCACCACCGTGTATTATCGATTTAAGAGCGTACTTTGTTTTGAATTTCGACTTTGAGTGTTTTTGAATTTGTTTTTGCATAATAGATTCTTTTTCACACAAAATATCATATTTCTGAAGAGCAGCGGAAGCTTTGGTTTTCTGCCGCGAGTTTCATGCTATGCATGTTGAACATAATATTATGCCATTGTTATTGAAACTCTAAGTAATTATAAAATTTCTGTCGGGTTGCATACAACCACTCGTATCTCTTTAGTAGGTTAGAAAATTCGTATACTTTTTAACTCTTAGATCAACTAAAACACAATATTTATTTAAAATGGTTTTTGTGGGAGTAATTTTTTTTATATTAGTGTTGGCTGTTTGTTCGATGTGACCCGCGAGCGCTTTCGATGTGATGACATCATTGTGGACTGTACTGGTGAGTGAGTGTTCATTCGGGCTTAGGTATTTCTTTCATGAGGGACGTTTCTACTCATTTTTTATTGGTTAACTCTTCAGTATGCTACGATATAGATTTTATGTCAAATAAAATCAGTAAATTAATTTTGTGTGCCAAGCAATGTAAGCAAAATAAGGTCACTATTTATTACTAACATTTTGTTTAAGCTTTGATGATTGTGTTTATTTATTTTCTTGTCCACTTTGCGGTTGGCCAAAAGAATTTTTCAATATAATAAGCAACTTTAGTATTTCTAAAATGTGGTAAATGCTTCCCTGACGATTTGAGTTGAGCAAATAATAAAATGGCCACAAGAACTAGTTTTACCACCAATTGTCAATTTAGAGATTTTATTTCAAATAAATTTGAGTTATTATCATACTGAAACGTTAACTAATAGAAATAATTTTATTGCGCCCACCAAAAACTAGTAATCAAAATGTTATATCGCCACATTATTGCAAGAAATGTAAAGGCGTGTACTTATATCCACAAATTTGCTTTCATTTAGTGAAAACTCTTTCATTGCACAAATTTTCGCATTGAGTATAGATCTTGCAAATTACTGTTATTATTTTTCACATAACTGTATATATACGTATACATGTACATAGTGTGAGTGAATATACAAGTTTTCTTTATTTAGTAAAAGCGGAAAAACACTTTTGCTTTCACTGAATTTATGCACCATTTTACCTGTGCACACTGTCCAGAGGCAAGAGAAAAAGTATGGTATTGGAATAATATAATCAACATAATTTTTAAGAAAACTGCGAAAATTTTCATGCAGTCATTCAGTAAACGTTGAAGCAAACGGTTGTAATTGATTTTCAAATTCAGTTGAAATTATTTCAACAATCACTAACTAGTTCATCATACACTGAAAAGTAATTTGTTTGTTTAGAGATTTATTAAATTATACTGCTAAACACACATATACACATACGTTAAATATGGAATTGACTTTTAAAGAGCTGGACAAAGAAATTGGTAGAAAAATTGACGCTTTATTTCCCAAAAAGGATTGCTTTATAGAAGTTTTACCGGGAAATGTTATTTTACCACGAAAATTTAAAGAAATTGGGGAGTCTATAAGAGATTTCAAAACTTATTCAGACGATGTGTGGTTAGTATCATATCCTAGAACCGGCTCTACATGGGCTCAGGAAATGATATGGTTATTGGGAAATAACCTGGATTTTGAAGGTGCCAAACAAATTCAACAGCTAAGGTCGCCTTTGATTGAGTTATCAGCATTGTTTAGTGAAGATCATCATGAATGGGTGGCGTAAGTATTTGGTTTTTAAGTTATTGCTAAGAAACCTGTTCGCAGCACTGCTCTAGTGGTTTCTTGTTGGTCGCTAAATTTAAAAATTCCGCCAACTCTCGAATATGCAGTGTCAGTCCCTTGTAATATGTTTACTGTAATAATATAGCATAATAAGTATAAATTAAGTTTAAAACCGATTCAGAAAAAAAAATCGAATATCTTGCCAGACTTGCGCAAAACGTAAACTACGAATTGAACAAAAAAATTCTTTACAATCAGAGTTATAAGTGCCATTTTACACGCTTCAACTTTTGTTACTCAACTTTTGTTTTTTACAGTAGAAAGAAAGAGAAGGGGTATAAAGCCTTCTCTAAAAACGGCACTTATTGTAAAGTCCCAATTTACATTGGACGATTTTTGTCGCTGCAATTCTTAGTTTGTTGTTGTCAATAATGCGTGTAAAGATAATAGGGGAAGACTCAGTCCCAATTAACATTGTACGATTTTGGACGCTGCAATTCTTATTTTGTAAGTAATGGAAAAAACAAAAGTTGAGCAACAAAAGTTGAAGCGTGTAAAACGGCACTAAGTGTCTTACAGAACAGTGTTGTGTCTAATCAAACGTTTTCGTGTTTTTTTTAGTACAATAGTTTTTCAATGGTCTTATACACCTCCTCAAAATTTAATTTTTGACAGCAAAAAATGTTATGTGTTGTCTTACTGTATGCTTAAAAAAATGTCCAACATTTTTTTGCAATTTATTAAAAATTATTAAATTTTAGCTCAATAGCTGTTGATGATTTTCAAGACATGCCTGCAATAGCCTCAGTTAATATTAATAATTTTATTTATTTTATATAATAATTATAGTTTTTTGACCTTTTTCAATATTTTTAGTAGTTAATTATTAAGCACTGGATCATTATTTAATAAAAAATTTTTTAAAACTTTATTTTTTAATATTTTTCAATATTTCGCCAAACCATTGGTTGGCATCATAAGGATAAACAAAAAAATTATTTTTTTATTAAATAATGACCTGGTGCTTAATAATTAACTACTAAAAAATGTATTTATTTATTTTATTTACGTATATAGAAATTCATTGGGAAATACAGTTGAAACTGTTAACAATATGGCACGTCCTCGTTTTGCACGATCTCATTTGCCATGGCATTTATTACCAAGGGATCTCACAACTTCAAACGCAAAGGCATGTACATATATACACAATTGAAGCTATAAAATAAATACTCATTTATATTTTGTTACAGATAATATATACCGCTCGTAATCCTAAAGATCTATGTGTTTCATTTTATCATTACTGTAAGCTTATGCACGGACTGCAGGGTTCATTTGACAAATTCCTAGAATTATTTATTAATGAACAAACCCCAATTGGATCGTATTGGAAGCATGTTTTACCTTTCTGGGAACTATCGGCAGGTCCGAACGTATTGTTTTTAAAATATGAAGATATGAAAAAAGATTTGCCGGCGGTTATACGAAAATGTTCGAATTTTTTAAAGCTAAACTATCAGATAAATGAAGAAGATATGAAACGAATTTGCGATCATTTAAAATTCGATCAAATGCAGTCGAATCCAGCTGTTAATTTGGAGCCAATTTTAAGCCATATTGATGCCAACGGCAATAAGAACGATATAGCGGGAATAGAAGAAAGTAAATTTATACGAAAAGGTCAGATAGGCGATTGGAAAAATTATATATCTGCTGAAATGTCGAAGCGTTTTGATGAATGGATTGCCCAGAACTCTGTCGGAAGTGGTTTAACTTTTGTTTATGAATAAAATATCATATAACAGCCGTTATTTTTAAGGGCATTCGGAAGTCTCGGACTTTTTGCAAATATTAAAATTCTGGCCTGTTTATAGATAGAAAACAAAAAAATTAAATTTTTCTCAAAAATAATACTTTAAGACGTTACTTTTGTTTAAGTGTACCTGTGTTTTATGCCTCAGCTTTCTAAGCCTCTCTTACTAAAAAGCAGTGCCGATTTTCGGAAGTTAAAAGTTTTTATCATTAATTTCTCAGATGTTAATATTACAATTTATTGCCGTGTTTGATATTCTACTATTAACATAATTATAACAAGGTCTTTAAAATTAAAATTTTAAATCGAATTCAATGTTTTTATGTGATCAATAAAATAAAATAAAAACTGAGATCTTCATTAGGAATTAAATAGGGTACGATGCCTGCAAATTATTTTACTCCAAGTTTCTTATATGTAATGCCATAATTGAGTTTTTTTTTAATATTCAATAAAAATTATTTTATAAAGCTGGTCGTATTAAATTGTTTTCTTAGCAAATATCCTTTAATTTTGATCTCAAAGTATAAAAAAGACACCTATTCCAGAAAACTTTACTTTAAACTTTATCATATAAATTGAAGTGAAAATCAATCGGCGAGCGCTTTCATTATCAAGCCGCGTTCTAGATAGTACTGAAGAGTTGGTATTAAGTCTGATAGTATAAATAGTGTTGGGTTTAGGTTGTTCTTTCATTTGAGTTGTATCAAATTGTGCAAGTAAATTGTCCCGTCACTTGGCATTTTATGCGGGGCTAATTTAATATTTCCGTCTTTTATTATTTATTAGGTAAATGTGTCCGTACGAGGCTGTTTTTCGTTTTGGTCACAACTATGTCAGTAGGGACTTAAACCAAAAGATAGTCATAACGATTTTCCAAGTTTATTGATAAAAGAAAATTTGGTTTTTGTAATTGGGTGGCAAATGTGAAGACATTAGGTTTTAAAAACCAGTATTACAATCTTATCTTCTATTATTATTTTTTAATTTACATATATAATTATCATCCCTATAATGAACGTTCAAGTGCAACAGTACAACAATGACATTGTGATAGCCAACCACTCCTATTCTGTTTGGTGACGGCAATACAAGGCGACGTCTTTTTTATCGTTCGTTGTAAAGCCGTATTCTCGTTGGCAATATTCTCATTTATCGATGACTGGCAACACAAATTTGGTATTCTTTAAGATTACTTGACGTTGATTTTGCCTTAAATTGCCGTTGTTATTGTCGTCTGTGATTTTGGTGTCGTGCTGTTAGAAACAAAAATTTAAAAAGATTAAAAAACCAAAGATGCAGTGTTCCTACTAATTTTAAGGAACAATGGAAAAATGTTGCAAATACTCCAAACGCCCTTGGCCCACCAAATAGTATGAATGATGGATGGCAAAAGGTATAATATATAATTCTTGACAAATACATGTTTGACAACATACTTGTTGCAGATTTGGCGCGACTTAAAATTAAAGTAAAAAAAAAACACATGGACTGAACATTTTGATTTTAATTTATTTTGATTTTTAAGAGATTTTATTTTTTTTTGCACACAGTTTATATTTTTTCACTACAATTTTATCAAAAATAGTACGTATATGAATCAGTTGACTCAAATATTAGATATGTGTGTTATATTTTATTAAAATGATCGATAAACTGGCAATGTCGTCATCATACTGTTAGGGAATACCAAATTAGTGTTGTTGTTGTGTTAAAGTGGTGTTACCTCAAAATCGACGTCGATGTTGCCATCGCCAAACAGAGTAAGGGTGAATATTGAGAGCAATTAATTACCATTAGTCTATATTTTTTTTGGCAGCGTCAACGTAACACAACATCTTTTGTTATCAATTGTTGTAAGTCGGCACTACAACATTGAAAGCAATCGCATACTGTCAACATATTTTTTTTAAATTCTATTAAAAATGTGACGTTGCATTATATTCACCCTTATTCTTTATGCCGACGGCATAATCGTCGTCGATTTTGAGGCAATATCACCTTAACACAACATCTATACTACTTCTGTATTCCCAAACAGTCTTATATGGTGTTTCCACGGCACCTGCTTCGCTCTCTATTCTTGCTTCACACCCCAATCATAAGCGAATCAACCTGCTTCGCCATACTTAATTAATTAATTTTAATTTTATAAAATTAAAAAAAAAATGGATAGGAAAAAAAATTATACTTAATGCTATCGCGGCAAGAAGGATATCTTCTGTTGTTTTTCAACTGTTGTTGTTGTTGTTTTTCAACTTAAGTTTTTCTGTTTAATAACAACAGCCAAATCGAAGCAGATAAATGAGTCGTGTAAACAGCATGATTCACAAACTTGCTTCAGAGAGCGAAGCACGAGATTCAAACTGTCGTGGAAACAGGCTATTATGACGACCTTGCCGGTTTATCGATCATTTTAATAAAATGTAACACACATTACTAATATTTGAGTCAGCTGATTCATTTGTGTACTATTTTTGATAAAATTCTTGTGAACAAAATATAAACTGTGTGAGAAAAAAATATATTCTGTATTTTTTTTTATTATTTATATTCGACCTTTTTTATCTTCTTTAATAAATAAGTATTTATCTTTATATAATTAAATTTATTTTTTATAAAAGTTAATTTCCTGAAGAAGCTTTCCAACGGAAAGCGAAATATTGAATTTATGTGTATGAAATTTAATTAAAAAGACCTGTATAAAGACAAATACTTATTTATTAAATAAAATCTATATTAAATTGAACCTAAATATCCATTACTTACCTGTTCGAATATTCTGGCAAGTAATGAATTTTTTCCCAATTCTTCCACTAATTTTTCAAATTAGTTGGCGTTGGTAATTTTAATTTTTTCCATTTTCTATTTTATATGTACTTTTTTATATTTTATTCTGTATTTTTAGTTTTTTTTTAATCTTTTAAATTTTTGTTTATAACAGCAACGGCAATTTAAGGCAACATCAACGTCAAATTTTCTTACAGAATACCGAACATGTGTTGCCAGTCATCGATAAATGGCAATATTGCCAACGAGAATACGAATTAACAATAAACCATAAAAAACGACGTCGTCTTGTATTGCCGTCGCCAAACAGAATAAGAGTGATTGACTCTGATTTTATCGTGCTTTTGCTTGGCGTTGACGAAAATTTGTTGTTCTGTTATCTATTAAACTTTTTTAATGGAAAAAAGTAAATTAAAGATTACAAATTCCAAACAATTTCAAAAATTAGTTCAGGAAATGGAAAAAAATCCTGAACTTGCAAGGGGATTTCGCAGGGGCACTGTTCCAAATAATTTTAAGGAGCAGTGGGAGAGTATTACAATTATGTTAAATGCCCTTGGGCCACCGAAAAGATATGGTGATGGATGGCAAAAGGTACACAAAATAGTTTATTAACAAAATATATTGTATAACAAAACTTTCTTTTGGTCAGATTTGGCGGGACTTAAAATGTAAAGTAAAAAGGAAATTGGTTGTGAAGAAAGCTAAGCGTACAGCTAATGGAGGTAGAACATGTAAGCAACTTACACTCACACCCTTAGAGGAAAGTGTATCAAATTTACTCCAGTTTCAAAAACAAATAAATGTTGAAAGTGCCGTTCAGGAAGTCGAACGAAAAAATCTAATTGAATGTGAGTTTATAGAAAAGGAAGTAGGTGACCCCGCTGATTTGGATTTATCTGACGACCAAAAACCAATTAGATCGGACAGTGAGCAATTAGAAGCTCCACCTATTTCTCGGAGCGATGAAAACCGTACGCCACTGCAAAGAATACAAAATTGTTCTTACTCAAAAAAAATCCAAAGTTCTAAAAAGCACTATGATTTGTTTCAAAAACATAGTAAAGAACAGGCAAGGCTTTTGGCAGAAATAACAAATTCATTATCGTCAGTAAAACAAAGCTTAAAAGATGTGAATAAGTATCACAAAGAAATGTTGGCCATAAAAAAAAAGGAATTACAATTAGCAGAGGAAAAAAATGTAAGAGAGAAAGAGATGCACGAAGCTGATATGAAAATCAAAAGAATTGAACTGGCTATTAAGAAGAAAGAAGTTGGAGCTACTGAATGACAAATTTCAAAATTAAAAACCTGTTTTTTGAAGAAATTTACGCAAAACTGACAAAAGGCCTAAGCAACAGCAGTTTTGGTTTTTAAATCATCCAAAATCTTTTAGAAAAATTTTATAATTTGTTTTAATGATAATAAAAGAAAGAACTAACTTTAAATAACAAAAAACTTTATTGTGTTCTCTTATTTAAAATGCACTTCATTATCGTTTTGATTGTTTTCGATATCTTTATTTATGTTTTCTAAACGTTATTGGAAATTAATACTGCGAAGTCATTTTTGTTTTCGCCAATGTGAAATAAAGCTGACGTATGCCAAGCAAACATTAGTCGGTTTTTTAACATATTCTTTCAACAATATTTCTATCTTTGGCACATTTTTCAATATAAATAGCCTCTGCACTTCCTTCAGCAATCGAGCGGTACAGCGTCATCAAATATGGCAGAAGAAGTCTGCATCGCCTAATAAAAGAAGTTATATTACTGAAATAACAAAAAAATGTTTTAAATCTTACCTAGTAATCAAGAATTACAGCCGCTAGCCTTGTAATCTTCATCAGTTCAGCTTTTGCACAACTTACGTTCGAAAGCCATGTAAAAAACCTGCGTATCGACTGACCCTTAAAGTAGAGATGTCGGTGTTCCTTATCTGGGCCCAGAATTTTTTTAAGGATTTCCGTCTTCGCACCCAATTACACCCGAGAAATTCGTTTTTTCAAAAAATCTAGACTTTCATACCAAATCTTTAACACAACAGGCTGTTATAATCCAAAATTGAATTTTTTTCACACTCAGTTGATACGATCTTTGCGATAAAAACTGTAAAGTTGGTGCTCGCTTAGTGGTGTTGGGAACAAAAGGTAATCTGATCCCACTCTGTTTAACAGAAAATAACCTACGTAAACAACAAAAAATGCTTTACTTGCAGTTCTCAGATGTATTTAGCACTTGTCATCTGGCAATTTATTCATGTACATGATTACAATTAGAAACGGGAAAGTAAAGTATTTCTTGGCAATATATTTTCCACCAAAACAATACAAATTGTAAATCACAAAGTATATTCGGTGTAAATAAAATAAATTATCTATTTCAAGTATTAGAAATGTGCATCAAAACTATCGATAACTAGTCAACGACACCTCACAAAATACCAAATTAGCATTGACGCGCTTTTGGCGTTGACAAAAAATTGATAACGACGTTGACACTGCAATAAAAATAGAAAAAGGGCGATTGTGTGACATTTGATATATTTAAAGACGACGTTGACTCTATTATTGTCAACATATTCGTTGCTGACTATACACAATTGTCGTTAGGTAGTTATAAAATTAAAACAAAATTAAGAAAAGTGTTAAATATGGAAACAAATTTAAATAATAATAAGTGCGTATATGCTAATATTTACACACAAGCTTGTGGACATAACGTTGAAATTGAATTCAATCGGACCAGTTATAAGAGATAATGATGGTTTTCAAAAGCTAAGCATTAAAATAAGTTTCAAAATATGGGCATATATTTTAAATTGAATGCAAATAAACTATTTTTAGATGTTGAGAGTATATAGAAAGCAATTATGAGTTTCGCTGCTATAAGCGACTGCTGGGAAAAATAATGCAGTTTTAAAAATGTTCTAAGCTAGAAGATGTTTTTCAAGGAATTTAATCTTATGCCATCCAATTTAACACCAGGAAATCCTGTCATCTCAAAGAATTAACTTTTACTAATTTTTTTCTTTTTACGTCATTATAAATTTGGTAAAAAGTGCGCAGAATTATTCTAAGTTCTTTCACTGGATATTTTTTGTCTTTATTTTGTAATGAATTAATTATCAAATTTTCGTAGCTGTTTTTTTCATATAGAATGTAGAAGTGCCTTCTTTAATTGCCAAGTTAACAGCACTGGTAACTAAACAAGAAAGGAAAAACAAACAATGCAAAAACACAAATTTAACAAAGCAAAACCAAACAACAAGTAATTGTGATTTATAAACAGACGCGATTTAAACCAACAATAGCATCTCTTAAGACAAGAACAATTAACGTTAAAGTCGCGGAAAATTGATATAAAAAAAATTCATTTTAAAATATTTTAAGTTTTGTAAACAAAGACTTTTATCAAAAAAGTGTTCAATTAAAAAATGGCTACAGCATCCGAAGATCAAGTTGGAACATTTGTAGAACGCTCTACTAACACTGACGACATTATTGATGCGTTTGGCTCTCCTGGATCATCAAATAATGCATCGAGTAGCTATTATTCCAGTGGCTCCTCATCTAGCCATTACCACCAGCAAGGAGCAATAGCCCAGTTAGCAAACAAATCATACAATACATCATCTAGCAATTACACAGCAATAATGCCAACTGACCGTCATGCAGTAGAGTATAATATGCGTCATAAAAATCGTGGGTTAGCGCTTATTTTTAATCACGAACATTTTATGGTGCCAACACTTAAATCACGATCGGGTACTAATGTAGACTGTGATAATTTAGCACGCTGCCTTAAACAGCTAGAGTTTGATGTTAAAATATACAAAGATTATACTTTTGGTGAAATTAAACGGCAAATAGAGTGGGCTGCTAGTCAAGATCACACCAACAACGATTGCATAATGGTGGCCATATTATCACATGGTGAAATGGGCTTTATTTATGCCAAGGATACCCAATATAAATTAGATAGTATATGGAACTATTTTACTGCCCAGCATTGTCGCACTTTGGCTGGAAAACCAAAGTTATTCTTTATTCAGGCTTGCCAAGGTGACCGCTTGGATCCTGGTGTTACAATGAAACGTATGGTAACCCAAACTGATGGTGACTCATCAATGAGCTACAAAATACCAGTACATGCCGATTTTTTAATTGCCTATTCAACTATACCTGGGTTTTATTCATGGCGCAACACCACTCGCGGTTCTTGGTTTATGCAATCCTTGTGTGCTGAATTAGCAGCCAATGGTAAACGTTATGATATTTTGACCTTGTTGACATTTGTTTGCCAACGAGTTGCCGTTGATTTTGAGTCCTGTACTCCTGATACTCCCGAAATGCATCAACAGAAGCAAATACCTTGCATAACGACTATGCTCACCCGTATTTTACGTTTCCATGAAAAATCTCCCATTGCTCCAGCTGGTAGAGTGTAAAAGTGAAGCATATGCTTAACTTTAACTGCATGGTTGGGGTGAGTTTTTAAAAATAAGGGAGCAATAAAGTAATGTGATAATTAACTTATGAATACAAGCATCGAATATTTAAAAAAGAGTCTTTAAAAATTAAATTCGGTTTAATTTATTTAATTAATTACATTGAATAGTTTTTAGGAATACTGATCTTTTAATTACATCGTTAAGGTTTTTAAAGTTACATTTTATAAAATATCCCTTGCATTTTTTAATATTTTAAAATTTATTGCCATGATAATACAGGTATTTTTTATAATAAAGAAAGGCCAATTTCTCTTATAGTGTTATAATAGCGAACAATTTGACTTTATCTTTAATAAGGATCGGTTTTTGACTTGAAGGTTATTTTACAAAGAAACATTAAACTTCGAATTATTTTTAATGTTAGCATTATATCACTTCACTATTTTGCTGACGAAGAAAATTAGGCTTAAGCAGAAATTTAAAAACGTAAAAACATGCTGTCATTGAAAAAATTTTTAACCAAATCAAGTAGTTCATAACAATTATTTTTTAATGTCATAAACATATAATTTTTTATACCTTTATTAAAAACTATTTATAATTTATAAACAATTTATGCATGCAGTTAAACTTTTATGAAAATATTTTTACAGAATATTGCAGTTAAAAATTTAATCGTAGATGTATATTGCTACATTAAGTGTAATTTGGTATAAATTAAACAAAAATTCTCAGAAATGTTACACAAATTTTTCTTTTAATTGCTTTACAAATAAAGAGAAGCTTTCTTCCTCTGAAACAATTAAAAAATTGTTTAACTTCCGCTAAACGTAGTTGCATAATTTAAGATATATTAATGCGGATGCCCAAAAAGAGCAATCATTATTTTTATTATTTATAAAACGAAGTTTGATAAAAATATTACAATATATAAAAAATATATAATAAAATGCGTATGGAAAACTCATGTAGCAGATCATAGCCGTGGCGAATTAATTTATTTGACATAATATTTGTTAAAACGAAACAAAGGAAAAAATCAGTCACTTTTTTAGAATGGTGAAATTCAGTCTCACATCTACTTAAAATTACTTAAAAAAAGGAAAAACTAGTTCTAGTTTGATCTTACGACAATTATTTTAAACAAAACTTCTTACCTCTGAAAAATGTTCTAAGCTATACAGGGTTAGTAGTCATGGATCTAGAATCACTACATCAATTTTTTTTTAAAGTTACAATTTAAATTACAGTTTTGTATTTGTATTTTTTGTTTAAAGTATTTAGTTTAATTTTGCTTTTTGTACTCCAATGCAAAATCATTATTTCTTACTTGATTGAGGGAGCCAAAAAATGCTGGCTAAGCTACAAAGAAGAAACTAAAGCAAAAAAAATTTTTTTAAAAATTTTACAACTCTTTTAGCTTTTTATAAAATTTAAATAATACATCACTAATTTAATTTCCATGTTATTGAAGAACTTGAAAAGGCTTTGATTGTATTCGTTTTATTTAATTAATTTTTCATATATTTTTTGACCGATTTTATTCATGCAATTTGTAGCATGTTCTATCCACTGATTGGCAACTATGCCAGTATGTAATATAATGATAATATAATAAAGCAATGTGTTAAACAAATTTTTTTCGAATTTCCTTATTAATAGCATTTGTGTTATTATTTGTTTATGCATCTTGAATAAAACTTTAAACATTGTCATACAAACATTGTCATCAGGAAAATACTTATATCTCACTGCCTTTAAATCTTCCAGCTGGATGATGTTATTTCTTAATACCGTCCACAAATATTTGTGAAACTTAAAATTTAGACTAGATTTTATATTTTAAATTTAATTAATTTATAAATCTTTATTATACTTAACTAATAACTAGGAGCTCTGTAGTATAATATTTAAGTTGAAAATTAAAAATTACTGAGCTAATTTTATGGAAAAATCTTTAATTAAATAAGTCAGTTGCCAAATCAATTAGCTCCAGTGAAAAATAGTCAAACATTTTTAGAAAAAATAATATACCGTTTTAGAATTACATACTTTTTAATATTTAATTTAAGTAAAGGCTATAAATGGCCAATTGGACGAGTTACAATATAAAAACTAAATCCATGAAAAAATGTTTTATTAATTAATTAAAAGTTGAAGTAGAAACATTTTCAAAGCAGAATTTACTTTCTCAAACATTAACATAAACATTTTATCTGAGATTTCACATAAATTTGTTTTAAATTAAAGAATTCGAAAACCGTTTTGAAATTAAAACTTACAAAAAAATAGAAAGTGAAATTAATCTATTTATGTATAAAAGCTTTTTTAAATTTTTTTAATAAATCTCCATTAACAGTTATGGCCTTAAAAATATTTAGCATCCTATTATTAAAAATATATCACCCTAAACACACTGTCATATAAGAAAATTTCAATTATTATTTACAACAAAACATTTGTATGTATTTCTTAGTTGCTCCCTTATCTTTAATAACCAAACGACTAGATATTTATGAACAATTTTATATTTAAAATTAAATATTTTATTAAAAAAATATTTTTTATATATAAAAAAATTTTACATTTCTTTTATATTTTTTTCTGGTACGTTAAGGTAAAAATGCTATACTTTAATAAAAATTTATAGAAATCTTAGCTTGCAGTTTAAATTTCTCATTGAAAAACTAATTGAAACAAACTACGTAAGTATGGCTAAATTTAACTAAAAGATGTTAGTCTTGGTTTTGACCTTGCTATGCATTTTTGGTAATAAAAATGAAACAAGTGCGAATTTTTGCTACTACGATCATAAACGTTAAACGTCCATTTTTTTATTTTGTCTAATAATATAAATCTGTAATTATTTGACAGATGATGCACATTAGGCTTTTAAAAACTGATGTTAAAAAAATGTAGTTTAAAACCATATATAGAAATAGCTAAATTGTTACTCATTAAAAAAATGTTCAAGGAAGTTGTGATTTTACTTTTTATGCTACAAACTATAAAGTTCGTTTTACAACAAAAATTACTAATTGAAAATAATTTATAAATATAATTGATATATTCAAAATAAAATAATTGTCATTAGGATGACAATCAATATTTTGGAGGTTTAAAGGAATTGATTAATTCCTTTATAGTTTTATCTAATATATAAAATTTCCATGTCACAATCTTAGTTAACGTACTCCTTCAAAACGGCTTCACCAATTTTTACCAAATTTTATGTACGTATTCAGTAGGTCTGAGAATCGGCTACTATTTATTTTCCATACCCCTAAGTGATAAGGGTTGTTCACCCTTAAATTTTTTTAAAATTTTTTCACGTTAAATTTTTTTTATAATGTGGCATTAAAAAATACATACAACCCTAAATTTTTACTTTTTTATCACCAACCCCTATTTTTTATGGCCATTTTAGTAATTTAATCATTTTTCATCCCGCTCGATAACTGATCAATTATAGTGTTTTTAAATGTACTTACTTTTTTCTTACAAAATAAACATTTATTTTTATTATTAAAGTTTAATCCTTATATATGCTTAGTGTTACCAATTTGATCATTTGCATTGATTTTTTTTATAATTTCTTTGTTGACTTACAGTAAACAAAAAAAAACTTGTACAGTTACCAACTCAGAATAAAAAAAATCAAATTATTAAAAATATGGGAAGAAAGAAAGATTTATTAAACACAAATTAAAGCTTAAGATCCATATTATAAATGTATATCAAAATTGGTTTTGTAATGCTTATAAAATAACAACAACAAAAATATGTCGATTTTCTTAGAAAAAAAAAAAACTTGTACACTTCCTATTTTCTTTGCACAAAAGGTTTCGTTACAAATCTTTAATTCAAGAGTTAATTAAATCGAGTTTGAAATTAGGCAATTTAACTAATTGCTCACGCATTTCCGAATATTGAAAAAGAAAATGGAGAAAAAAAGAAATTTGAAAAAATTTAAAAGAACCGATTATAAAGTAAAATAATTCAATACGAGAAATCGGGAAAATAGTTAAAAAAGCACACAGTACCGTGCACTACGTAATAGAAACCTTCCAAAAAAATAATTCTCTAGAAACTCCTAGTAGAAGTGGTCGCCCCAAAAAAATTAAATACTCCTCCGTATGAGCGAAAAATATTATATTTTGTGAAGAAAGATCCAAAAGTTTCTGTTGTAAATATTGCTAAAGAACTTAAAAACTCTGAAGTAGCTGGTGTGACAGACGGTAAGAAATTTCCTCAATTTGACAGAATTGTATGTATATGCAGCTCGCAAGAAACCACTTCTTTCCAAATTAAATATCCAAAAACGCCTACTGTATGCCAGTAAGCTTATTGGCAAAAACAATGCTTTCTGGGAAACCGTTATTTTTACAGACGAATCTAAATTCAATATATTTGGCAGCGACGGACGCAAATTTTGTATGGAGAAAGAAAGGAGAAGCTTTGAATCCACGTAATATAACACATACTGTAAAACACGGTGGTAGAAATGTAATGGTTTGCGGTGCTATGAGTGCAAATGGAGTTGAAAACCTTGTGTTTGTAGAAGGAAATAGGAACAAAATGGATTATTTACATATTTTAAAAAACAAGTTGGCTCAATCTGCTCAAAAAATGGGTTTGGGTGATAGCTTTGCATTCGTCCAAGATAACGATCCAAAGTATTCAGCCCTTGTAGTAAAGGAATGGCTGCTTTATAATAGGGAAAAACTATTGCCTCATTCTCCACAAAGCCCAGATTTAAACCAGATAGATTTCTAACAAAAAAAAAACCCTAAAAATCGCCTTAAAGGATATATGGAGTTCTATTCCTGGAGATGCTACAAAAAATCTAGTCCATTCAATGACTACAAGATTCTTTGCCGATAAAGAAGCTAAATGTCAAAACACAAAATACTAAAATATGTAATATTTGTTTATTTATTGTTGTAATTTGAAGTTTTATTCTTACTGTACAAGTTTTTTTTGTCCAAAAAAATTGACATATTTTTGTTGTTGTTATTTTTCTCGTTATGTGTAAGCATTACAAAAATAATTTCAATGTACTTTATAATATTTATTTCCAGCTTTAATTTGTTTTTAATAAATCTTTCTTTCTTCGCATATTTTTATTAATTTGCCTTGTTTTATTCTGAGTTGGTAAGTGTACAAGTTTTTTTTTTTGGTAATTGTATATTTAGATGATCGTTTTAAAATATAACAAGACAGATTAAAAGACCCATGGCATCAACAACAGTTAGTCTGTTTTTCAAATTTATTTCATATAAACAGTGAAATTTATTCATATTTGAACTTTGACCACGATGCGCGCTCAGAAAGCCTTGTTCGATTCGGTTGAAAATTTTAGAACTATTTTTGTAGATCTAGTGTCACAATATTCTGGCCGGCACACTTTGAAGTTATATTAAAAAACATGGCTGTCACTCATTATACATACATATGTATTTAAGCGTCGTTTGAAACAGTTTTTGTTGACAACATTCGCCCCTGTAGGCTTGTAGGTAGTGTATTAGCTTGTCAGTATGGAGGTTGTGGGTTCGATTCTTAACGAAGACCTTGGTTTTTTTCACTAAAAAAATAAAAATTGACTGTCGGTGGGGCTGTTAAGCGGTGAAGGCATAGTCACTGGTCGCTGTGTTGTCTTATACGGCAGTTAATTTCCGACTATCCTTCTACTTTCACCACCTGTTTCATTTCTTCTCCATCCCTTTCCTAAAGAATGTAGCAGGGTGCTTCACGAAATAGACATTGTCGCCTGAAGTGCTACTTCTCTTTAAACAAAAATTGTTCCTTTTATGAATCCACACTTGGCAGCAAAACCTATCACATATTTGCCGCAATTCCTAAAATATTTTTTACATTTTCAGGAAATATTTATACAAAAAAATTCTTTTTATATATATGCTGCTAAGCTTTTTCATTTTACTGAAGTATGAACTAATAATAATCCTTTTTTAAAAATCATTTTACACAATTGAAAAGTTCTATTTTATTGAAAAGTTCCATCACATTTTAGTTAGTGTTTGTTATGAGTAAGAGATAGTACTTGTGTTTTAGTTATTATTGACAAGTTTAATAAGCTGAGGATATTTTTTAGGAGCTAAAAATGCCATGTGATAGCGATACCTATACCAGAGATACCGAAGAAAGAGTTAAAGTATTGATCAGCAAATGATTGAAATGAAAAAAAAAAAAAAACAAAATGCTTTGCGGATGCGTACGCTAGAGATTTTGATCAGTTTAAGCTATTTCGGAAAGCTACTTCTCGTCTAGAACTTGATGCGAGCTTATGGACTTTTTGAAGTTTTTTAAAAAAAAATAATAATGGTCGCTTTCGTTAAGCAGAAGAAGCCTGCTTTGCCTAAGTATAATGCTAGAAGTTGACTTTAGTACAATAGAAGACTGGGGTCAAGCTACATGAATGAGACACAAATTAATTGATACCATGTAGGCGGTAAAAATTTTGCCATCTTTCCCAGGAAAGGCTTAAAAAAATAAAATTCAAATCTTGAACTCGTTGCAAAATCAAACCTTCATGTGCATAATTTAAGCACTAGTTATAGTACCGGGTGTATTGAATAGTTGTTATACGAAAAATAGCAAAACTGTCAAAGTGCTATATGAAAAGGTTTACATGTTAAATATTGTTAAATAATTAAAAATAAATGGTTTTGTTCGCCAAATTCGATTTTGGTGAATGTTTCTAAAATTTAAGGTAGATCGGAAAACATGTTGGCGGTTTTGTTCTCCACTGCATACAAGTACATATTTAAAAAAATGTGAAATAGCTTCCAATTTTACGATCGCTTTCACTTTTGCTTGCTGTTCCCATTCTCGCTTACGAACCAAAAAAAGAAAACAAAACAGCTTATTGCTCGTGAAATCCCAAATATGATAAATGTTCCAAAATAAAGCAAGTAGAGATTAACTTGGTAGCATTTTGCTTTATTTTAAACAAACATCAAATAATGCTACAAATAAAAAAATGTGAAACCCAGCCCAGCAACTTTTAATGAAAAATCTAAAAAAAAAAATTATTCATATCTATGGTTTTTAAACAATCACTTTAGCTTTGCCCACTCCTGACAAAAATGTCCATTTTAATTTTCCCTTCCACGTAAAACAAATTAACATTTGAAACTTGAATAGTTGTGAAAACTAGAAATTGTTTTGTTTCAATTAATTTTATTAAGAGTAAAAACTCATTTTTATTTTTTATATAAAATTTTCTTAATATAAATATGCAAGTTAAAAAAATTCTGAAAACTTTAAACCACCATTAAACGTGGTGCTATATTCATAGACATTAGTTCTTGGAACAATAATTTCGCTGCATATGGTAGACGAACTTGGGATATTTGTGTCTTGTTTTTGCAGCCCTTGCATTCAAACGTATTATTTCGGAGATTGGCAATTGCAATCAAACCACAGAAATTACAAACATGTATACGATAGGGATCGGAAACTTCAAAGAGACGTTCACGAAGGAATTGCGCAGCACCGTGAGATATTTGGCAATCACGTTCCATTTCACCAAAACGTAGACCACCATCACGGGCTCTGCCTTCCATAGGCTGTCGTACCAGGATCTGTACGGGTCCACGAGCTCTGCTGTGAATTTTGTCATCCACCATGTGTTTAAGACGCTGGTAGTAAGTGGGTCCCAAGAAAACCTGGGCATTAATTTTACGTCCGGTATGACCATTGTACATGACCTCATTGCCACGCAAATGGTAACCATATTCTTGAAGAAAAGTAGAAATCTTTTGTACGTTAACAGCGTCATTGAATGGTGTTGCATCGCCAATTTCTCCCTTGTTCGAGCCAAGTTTTCCCTGGAGACATTCGATTAAATGGCCAATTGTCATACGAGATGGAATGGCGTGAGGATTAATGATAATGTCAGGAGCTAAGCCTTCACATGTGAACGCCATATCCTCTTGGCGATATTGTATACCGCAAGTACCCTTTTGACCGTGACGAGAAGCAAATTTGTCGCCAATTTGTGGTATACGTACTGATCTCACGCGAATTTTACAAAATTTATAGCCTTCGCTGTTAAGTGTCAACATCACTTGATCGACAATACCAGTTTCTGAATTACGCAAGAATGTTGAAGCATCTCTTTTGGTAAAACGTTTTGTGTTGCCATCCAATTCATCATCATTTTCGGGTAAAGTAATAGTTTTACCAATAACAACATCATCACCAGACACACGAATACCAGGCGCAATAATACCATCATCATCTAGTTTGTCATAATGAGCATTACGCATTCCTTGACAGGTTTGTCTACTAGGTTTTTCGAAATTCTCCTCTTGGTCGCCGATACGTTTATTTTCAGAGTCTTTGTAAGAGCGGTAAAACACGGAACGGAAATAACCTCTTTCTACCGCAGAAGCATTTAAAATGACAGAATCTTCTTGATTGTAACCAGTGTAACAGAGAATAGCCACAATGGAATTAATACCAGCCGGCAGTTCTCTGAAACGTAAATACTCCATAGAGCGTGTAGTAACCAAAGGTTTCATCGGATAGTATAAGACATGAGCTAAAGTATCCATCCGTACATGAAAATTGGTAATATAAACACCCATTGCTTGTTTACCTGTGACAGAAATGCGTATAAAATTTAAGTAGTTGTAATCAATAAAAAAATGTTTTTTAAATAAAACTTACCCATAGCACTTTGATAGGTATTACGAGGAGACTGATTGTGATCAGGGAAAGGAATAATAGAGGCACATACACCTAATATCATAGCAGGATGGATTTCACAGTGGGTATATGTTGTACAGTAAGCATAGTCTTTGTCTTGTTTCAAATCATATGGTGACATCGCAATCATTACAGTTTCCTCTTCCAATGTGTCAATATATTCCACCACACCCGAGGCAACCAAAACCTGCCAACTATAATTATTATAATCACGTTCCTTTAACATTTCAACATGAGTTTTTTTCAATAGCAATGAACCATTTTCAACAATCAACAAGGGACGACAAATTCTACCGGCGTCTGTGTAAATACGAATTTCACGGTCGCGAATATCGCGAATCATTGAAACTTCGGATACAATTATGTCCATCTGTCTTCTCAGTTTACGTAAAGTGGCCATTAATTGTTCAGGATCACGATGTATACCGACCCAACAACCATTTACAAATATTTTAGTTGCATCGGCAATAGCAGAAGGAGCTATTTCCTCTAAATTTTCCATAGACCATTCTTCTAAGAACTCCAAAATAGGTGAAGGCTGAGAACCAACAGATATGTAAGCCATAAGAGCCAAGTTTTTGACTAAGCCAACAGCAGCCCCTTCTGGGGTTTCGGCGGGGCACAACATTCCCCACAGTGTATTATGCAATTGACGAGGTTTAGCCAACTTACCATCACGGCCGATAGGTGAATTGACACGTCTTAAATGGGATAAGGTTGAGGCAAAAGTTAAGCGATTTAACACCTAAACTCTTTATATTATTACATGTTCTCATTTTAATGTGTACAACAATCCTACCTGCGACACACCCGCCCTGGCTTGATGAGCTTTTTTCTGGTCTCCCCAATTACCAGTAGCTAAAGAATAGCGTAGCCCATCAGTAATTATATTAGTTTTGATGGCTAATTCCAAATTGAAATCCTTTCCACGATCAATGAACTTTTGTGTATACATTCTGACTTCTTTCATAAGATTTTTAAACAGACCACGAAACAGAAAGGCCAATAGAGGTCCAGCCAAATCCAAACGTTTATTTCCTAAAACATTAAAAAAGTTATGGTTATAACTGAAATAGAATATAGAAATAAAAACAAAATATTAACCATAGTGATCCCGGTCGTCCAACTCTCGCCGACCCAATGAAGCTAACAGTAATCTGTGTACCATATAACCTAAAAAGTACGCTTTTTTGGTTTCACAAAAATCTGATACTCCCACATGAGGTAACATTTCTTTTTGTAAGATTTCTTTAGCATACTTGATACGTTTATCCTTGGTGACACCAGGTCTGGCACCGCGAGTACCGATGAAATTTAAAGCTACATTTTGTTCTTGCACAACAAAAGCTTCATCTAATGAGGGTTTAACCATTTCCATCATTTCAGGATCATCAAAGTCATAAATAATGTGTTCCAAAATATCACGATCGGCAACAAAACCCAAAGCACGAAACACAATCATAATAGGAATTTCTTGTTTAATATAGGGCAAAATAGCTATAATACGTTGTCCAATGGCTGATTTTTTAATATTCTGTGAACCTCTTGCCATCATGTTCACCCAAAGTGTGGAAGTAGGACGAGAACTGTGCTCTAAACACGATCTAATTTCAGATTTGTAAGCATATTTGCCATCCTTCATACTAAACACATACACAGTGTTAGTGGCCATTTTCTCCTGAGCGATTAATACTTTTTCCGAACCATTTATAATAAAATAACCACCTGGATCTAAAGGGCATTCGTTTAACTCCGTTAAATCACGATCTGTTAGTTGTGATAATAAACAATAAGTAGAACGTAACATAATAGGAATTTTTCCAATAAATGTTTTTTGATGCTGTGTTTCGACCGGGGCTTGACCTTCCACAATTTTGGTTTTCGTTATGTCCACATAGAGAGGAGCCGAATATGTCAAATTACGCAAGCGCGCTTCGTTAGGCATCATGGGACTGGGCGAACCGTCTTTTTCCCAATGTGTAGGTTTTGACAAATAAATTTGTTCGAATTTTAAGAGAAAACGAGGCTAAAACAAACAAGTAAATGAACTGTAGATAAAGCAAATTAATTTTATCTTACCGGCGTTTCAATCTCACCCGATGTATGTTGAGCTTCGGCCTGCAAATCTATGGCTGGAGAATCTTCTACTATTCGTTGAACAGACATTTGAATAAATTCATCAAAACTGTCCAACTGCTGACGTACCAAACCTTTTTCATCAAAATATGCGTTTATAACAATCCAACATGCTTCTTGCCACAACTCATGGGATATTTCCTCAGCATTATCTTCCTCTAAAAATTCTACAAAACAAATTTTTTTTTTAGTTTTGGTTCATACCACTGGCGACTGTGTTCGTCGCCATGTTTTTGTATACTTTTAATTGGAGAAAATTAATTTATATTTACCTTCATCATTGTCGTACATCATTTTGTAAAGAGTTTGCTTTGTTATTTAGATTAAGTTTTATACTTTCCAATTTTATTTTTCACAATTTTCTAAAGACAACAACATAGATAATTAATTTATCTATGAAGCAAACCACACACGGTTATAGCTTCCTTCGCAGCAAAGTATTTAACAAAGCGTTCTTGAGGGTCCAGCTTTTTTTCATATGGATATTTTTCTGTTGTCAAACTCTATATAAAAAACTAAGGGTATTTGAAACACGAAACGTCAGTTGTGCTTGCCTTACTTATGCGAAGAGTTACCAGAATAAACAAAAATTAATATAGTTGTGTAAAAACGGCTAAATGGAATATGCATGTTTAAAATGGATATTTTTTTAATTCAGGAAAAGTATAATGGCTAGCGTTCACAAATGTGCTTGCTGTATTTAACATAGATAATTAATGCACCGATACACCCAGTTTGCCTTCAAATAATTTAATTTAATTAAATTATTTTAAAGTTTTAAATAAAATTTTGCAAAATTAATAAATATCTTTTTTCTTTTTTAAGATCTTTTTTATATATTTTTTTTCTTCACGATATTTCGCTTTCCTTTGGAAAGCTTCTTCAGGAAAAAATTTTATATTTTTAAAAACAAAAAATTATTAACAAATTAAAAAAATGTTTCAAAACATTTGACAAAAACATACAAAATATTTTTTCATACATACATACAAAAATTTTTAAATTTTCAAATATTCAAACATACAAAAACAAGAAAACGGAAATAACAAATAACAAATTCTCTCTTATGAAATGATTATAACAAATTATGTGTCTTTTTAATTAAGTACCTATAATTCTGAGCTAAATTGTCTGTGTCTGTCTTGAAATTTATTCTCCTTACATTTGGTACATTAATGCTCTTGCATTAATTCCCCGGCCTATGGACTGTGCAAGTATATAACGAATATTCTTAAGGTGATAACAGGACAATCAGTATATAATATTAGAAATTCGTTGAAATTTAAGGATAAAACCAAGAGAATAAATATACAAGATAATGATAGATTGTTTTCATTTGATGTAGTTTCACTTTTTCCAAGTATTCCTGTAGGTTTAGCTTTAAGTATTATAGAGGAAAAATGGCAGATAATAGAACAAAATACGAATATTGAGAAGGAATTATTTTTACGTATTCTTAAGATAATAGAACAAAATACGAATATTGAGAAGGAATTATTTTTACGTATTCTTAAGTTTTGCATTGAAGACAATAGGTATTTTCAATTTGATAATAGGATATATCAACAGAAGGAGGGCCTCCCTATGGGCTCTCCAGCATCTCCAATTATAGCTGATATTGTGATGGAGGAATTACTAAATTCATGTATTAGTAAAATGCATATTAAACCTAAGATAATCACAAAATATGTGGATGATTTATTTTGTATAACTTCAGAAGATGCAATGGATGATATTTTGTCAGAATTGAATAGTTTCCATCCGGATATTAAATTTACGATTGAAAGAGAATTAGAATCTAGACTTCCATATTTAGATATATTGATAATAAGGAAGGAAAATAAGTTAGTATTTGATTGGTATAAGAAACCAACATCTTCTGGAAGAATTATTAATTTTTATTCAAAACATCCAAGGAAAATGATAATAAACACAGCGAAAAATATGATAGACAGAATATTGACTATAAGTGATAGAGAATTTCATTTGAAGAATAGGGATACAATAAGATATATACTTAATGACAATGATTTTCCAGTAGAATTAACTAACAGATTAATTAGACAATATGGTAGTTATAGGCATAATTTAGGAAATTCTACGGCAGAGCCAAGAAATTATAAATCATTAACTTATGTTCCTGGAGTATCAGAAAGATTAAGAAAGTGTAAAATATATGACACAGATAAATATATAATTGCACACAAAATACTTAACACATTAAATAAATTATTTAGCAGTATGAAGGATAAAATAGAAAAAATGGAAATATCTGATGTAGTATACAGAATACCATGTGGAGGAAATGACCAGGTGAACTGTGACAAAGTTTATATTGGGACAACAAAAAATAAACTTAAAACAAGATTAGCTGATCACATGTGTGACCAAAAATATAGGAATATTTCAACACAGAAGACATCCTTATCTTCACATTGTAAGAAATATAATCATTATCCAAAGTTTGATGAAACTTCAGTATTAGATATAGAAAAAAACTACAAGAGACGTTATATGTTGGAAATGTTAGAAATTGTTAATGTACCAAATGTAAGGAGAATAAATTTCAAGACAGACACAGACAATTTAGCTCAGAATTATAGGTATTTAATTAAAAAGACACGTAATTTGTTATAATCATTTCATAAGAGAGAATTTGTTATTTGTTATTTGTTATTTATTTGTTATTTCCGTTTTCTTGTTTTTGTATGTTTGAATATTTGAAAATTTAGAAATATTTGTATGTATGTATGAAAAAATATTTTGTATGTTTTTGTCAAATGTTTTGAAACATTTTTTTTAATTTGTTAATAATTTTTTGTTTTCAAAAATATAAAATTTTTTCCTGAAGAAGCTTTCCAAAGGAAAGCGAAATATCGTGAAGAAAAAAAATATATAAAAAAGATCTTAAAAAAGAAAAAAGATATTTATTAAAGATTAATAAAAAAAAGATCGGTTAAAAAAACAATAAAAATTTTGCAAATTTTTAAAGTTTACTTCTCATTTATTTTGTGTTTGTTTATGTATTTTGTGGCTGTCAAATATATTTTTGTTTAGGGGTGGGTACGTATTGTATGTATAGCTGCTTGCTTTTTCTCATTGTTTTTTAAGATGCCACTCTATATCCGCTCTTTTCAATAAAGCGGTTAACAGCAAATGTTAAGTGCAAATTTTATAACTCAATTCTAAGACATCTATTTTATCTATGGAAAAAATTAAGAATACAGTGAAATGTGAGGAATATAGGCCTATTAACAGCCTGAAAACATGCGAAAAAATTCTGGAAAAGGTTGTAAAAAATCAACTTGAAGAATATATAGAGCAGAATGGGATACTCTTAAAATATCAGTCAGGTTTTAGAAGAAAACATTCATGTGAGACAGATGGAAATACGTAAAGAGGGGCAATAAAATTGTGGCCATATTTTTGGACTTCAGAGAGAGCCTTCGAAACTATTGACCATGAAATAATGATGGAAAAATTGAGAAAATATGGAATAAAGGACAAGGAATTAAAGTGGTTTCAATCATACTTAAATAATAGAAGACAAATGACTAAAGTAAATAATATAAAATCAGTGGAGAAAGAAAATGAATTTGGTGTACCACAGGGATCAATTTTAGGTGCTCTGTTATTTATAATATATATTAATGACATGGTTAAAGTTGTACAAAATTGTGAAATAGTTCTATACGCTGACGATACCATAATTTTCGCAGAAGCACAAACAGAAGACATATGTTATGAAAAACTAAAAAAAAAATGTTGATAAAATTAACAATTGGCTGAAGATGAATAAACTAAAATTAAATGAAAACAAAACAAAGATAATGGAAATAAATATGAAGAGCAATAAAAAACTCAAAATTAATGATGTAGATATTGAAAAAATGGATAAAATAAAATATCTGGGTTTTTATATAGACAGTAAACTAAATTTTAAGGAACACTTTGAATATATGTGCAAAAAGATTGGAAAAAAGATAGGGTTTTTAAAGCGGCTAAGAAACAAAGTGTCAATTATTACGGCGATAAACATTTATAATACGACTATAAAACAGCATTTCGAATACGGGTCTACTATAATATATACATGTTGCACAGACGGTCAAATAAATAGGTTACAAAAACTGCAAAATAAGGCAAAATAAGGCGGTCCATTCTGAAATTGAATCGATTTGCATCAATAAGGGGCATGTTAGAGACATTGAGATGGATGAGTATAAGCCAAAGATTGGAATTCAACACGATAATTTTTATAAAGAAGATGGACATGGGAGAAGCCCCAGAGTATTTGATGGAGCAGATAAGATATGTAAAGGGTGTTCAACCATATAATCTGCGAAATAATCGAAACTTTAGAATGAAGCGAGCGGATAATAACGATACACAACGATCACTATTTTACAAGGGACTGAGAGCATACAACACGATGCCGGATAGTATAAAAAGTGAGACAAACTATAAGATTTGTAGAAGAAAAGTTGTTGATTTCATAAAAAAATTTTAATACAAAGTAGAGCTTGGGAAAATGTAATTAAATGTAAATTAAATGAAATGTAATAGGAAAAGTATTTAAAATACTACTAATCTATATATATAAAAGAAAGTGATGTTAGTTACTACGCTTATAACTCGAGAATGCCTGGACCGATTTCGGTGATTAGCACCAATTCGGACAGGTCTCCGGCCAAATAAGAAGAATACACAAAAAAATTTTGGAAAATTTCCCAAAAAAAAAAAATTATGAAGAAAATTCATTTTCACATACATTTTTTTTACAACGCTATCTTAACTCAAGAACCCATAAAAAAACATGATTGTAAATGCTATATTGCCAGTAGATGGCGTTGTATGCACACTTGGCAGATGCAATGACATATGTGACTGGAGTTTTAGTAACATAAATATTGGAATTTTCTTCAGCTTTTATCAGCTTTCCTTATTTATTTAAATTAAATTTGATTTAATACAATATTTTGAAGAAAATTTTGTAAATTTCCCAAAAAAAAAATTATGAAGAAAATTCATTTTCACATACATTTTTTTTTCAACGCTATCTTAACTCAAGAACCCATAAAAAAACATGATTGTAAATGCTATATTGCCAGTAGATGGCGTTGTATGCACACTTGGCAGATGCAATGACATATGTTAGTAGTCAAAAAAGTCATGAAAAATGTGATTGAAGCAAAAATTTTAAAAGAAAAATATAAGGGCGATGTGTTGAAACTACGCATTCCTATGATTCCTCCAGATTTGCCGTTTGATTTTAAATGGCTTCAGTTCCCCATACCTGTTGCTTTTAAATGATCCCTGTTTTTTGCACTTTCAGTTATATGTATCACGTTCACGTGCTTTGTTTTTCAATACCGCGAACCAAAATCGATCAAAAAATGTCGAAGAAATGACTTGCAAAGCAGTCACGGGCACGCTAGTAATAAAAAAAATTTGTTTTTGTCTTGCATAACTAATTGTTGTTGTTTGTGTATAAAATTTCTACGCAGTTTGTAACTAGAAATTTTGCTGTTGTACCATAAGTTTTCTTAGCTAATTCGTAAACAACATACCCGGTAGTTCGCTTTATTGTATAATTATTTTATTTTAAAACATAAGCAAGACACATCCGTAACAATATGTTATTGTTTAGATCGATCTTAAACTGGATTAGATATAAATAAAAATAGCAGCATATGCATGTTTCAATTAAGTATTATTTATTGTAACTTTATTTTTTTAAGTTTTTAAAACACTAAATTTGATTCTAAATGTATTATGCATTATTGTTATTAAAAGCTAGTTTGAGAAACAAAGTTATGCTATTAATTTTCTTTTATTTCGATTAAAACAAGACATTGTTCTTGTAAGTACACATGTGCATACATGCCTACGAGTACAAACATATGCACGTTTATAAATACTCAACTATATCGCACTTAATTGATATATTAGGACAACTTTGACCTACAACATTCCGTCCACGGTAATTGGGGCTTTTTTCTGTTAGCAATTTTCTAAATATGGGTAATATAGCCGTTTCGCCATCTAATAGTTCTGTCTCAGAACTAGCACCATACATGGATGATGAGTCAGTTTTAATACCACGGTGTTTACTAGAACGTTGCTTATCGGGCGCTACATTAGGCGATGAGTGATGATGGGCTGCATGTTGAATATTTGTCCGTATTATTTTACGTTGTTGCATGCATTGAGTACTGGGTGGTGTTGGTTCACGCTCTCGTTCGCTATCTGTTTCACTTTGGCATACTGTACCTTTTTGCGGTTTATGGCGATGTTTGTTGCGATTTTTTTCTGACACGGAACGCTGTATTGGTGATGTCATTTGATCGTAAGTTGGTGGTATAATATGGCTGTGCTCCGAACAGCGTTGAGGACTGGCATATGTGCGCGGTGATTGGCGTGAATGCTGTTTAGCATGGGACAGAGTGTGCGTGTCCCAAAGATCACTTTGGGAGACAACAAAATTCGATTTTAGTCCTGATCCCATGCTAACGCGATGGTTATCTGATGCTACAGGAGCTGTCAAAGAAATAAGATTATATTATTAAATTGGTTTGTGACTCTTATATCCAAATAACTTAACATTACGAAATGCTGTAACTATTTGCGATTTAGCTTCAAATTTCGTTTCTCCTGAACATGCGACATTAACGTAAGGATTATTATATTTTACAATCATTTTTTATTCCCACTTTTTATCCTAAATATGTATGCTTTTTCTATATCTAAGAAGCTTTTTTGTACTGACGATGGCAATACTGTCATAATGTTTAATAATTTTGTAAATGTTACATGTTAAAGAGATTAATTAGTTGAAGTTATTTTAGAGAATAGTCGACTAAATAAAATTAATATTAAGTATTTAGACTGCTCATCGATTATCAGTACAACATTAAATGTAATATCTTTAGATATTTGAAAGAAAAATATATTTTATAAAGATTTACAATTCCACATAGTTTCTGCTTGCAATGCGTTCACATAGAAACGTTTAAATAACATCTTAGCTCTTTTACCGATTCCTTTGGTTTCGATGAGTTTTTACCCCCATGAAGATAATACCATTTCAACTTAAATTAATTTAAGCATTAACATGCATCTTTATTTTTAATGACATAATTTAATTTAGAAAATCAAAAAGTTTGCATTAATACATTTCAAATATTTTTTATTTAAATAAATGTTTTATGAGAATATCATAAAATGGTTATTTTTTAAATATTTTTGTAATAAATGAGAATATCATGAAATATTAATTTGAAGGAATCAAGCACGAAATAAAATTGCTTAGATTGAACAAATCTTTTTTCTTTTTTTAGATCTTTTTTATATATTTTTTCTTTTCAATATTTCGCTTTCCTTTGGAAAGCTTCTTCAGGAAAAAATTTTTTAAATTTTTGAAAACAAAAAAAATTATTAACAAATTGAAAAAATGTTTCAAAACATTTGACAAAAACATAAAATATTTTTTCATACATACATACAAAAATTTTAAATTTTCAAATACTCAAACATACAAAAACAAGGAAACGGAAACAACAAATAAATAACAAACAACAAATAACATATTCTCTCCTATGAAATGATAATAACAAATTATGTGTCTTTTTAATTAAGTACCTATAATTCTGAGCTAAATTGTCTGTGTCTGTCTTGAAATTTATTCTCCTTACATTTGGTACATTAACAATTTCTAACATTTCCAAAATATAACGTCTCTTGTAGTTTTTTTCTATATATAATACTGATGTTTCATCAAACTTTGGATAATGATTATATTTCTTACAATGAAGATAAGGATGTCTTCTGTGTTGAAATATTCCTATATTTTTGGTCACACCTGTGACCAGCTAATCTCGTTTTAAGTTTATTTTTTGTTGTCCCAATATAAACTTTGTCACAGTTCACCTGGTCATTTCCTCCACATGGTATCCTGTATACTACATCAGATATTTCCATTTTTCCTATTTTATCCTTCATACTGCTAAATAATTTATTTAATGTGTTATGTGTTTTATGTGCAATTATATATTTATCTGTGTCATATATTTTACACTTTCTTAATCTTTCTGATGTTCCAGGAACATAAGTTAATGATTTATAATTTCTTGGCTCTGCCGTAGAATTTCCTAAATTATGCCTATAACTACCATATTGTCTAATTAATCTGTTAGTTAATTTTACTGGAAAATCATTGTCATTAAGTATATCTCTTATTGTATCCCTATTCTTCAAATGAAATTCTCTATCACTTATAGTCAATATTCTGTCTATCATATTTTCCGCTGTGTTTATTATCATTTTCCTTGGATGTTTTGAATAAAAATTAATAATTCTTCCAGAAGATGTTGGTTTCTTATACCAATCAAATACTAACTTATTTTTCTTCCTTATTATCAATATATCTAAATATGGAAGTCTAGATTCTAATTCTCTTTCAATCGTAAATTTAATATCCGGATGGAAACTATTCAATTCTGACAAAATATCATCCACTGCATCTTCTGAAGTTATACAAAATAAATCATCCACATATTTTGTGATTATCTTAGGTTTAATATGCATTTTACTAATACATGAGTTTAGTAATTCCTCCATCACAATATCAGCTATAATTGGAGATGCTGGAGAGCCCATAGGGAAGCCCCTCTTCTGTTGATATATCCTATTATCAAATTGAAAATACCTATTGTCTTCAATGCAAAACTTAAGAATACGTAAAAATAATTCCTTCTCAATATTCGTATTTTGTTCTATTATCTGCCATTTTTCCTCTATAATACTTAAAGCTAAACCTACAGGAATACTTGGAAAAAGTGAAACTACATCAAATGAAAACAATCTATCATTATCTTGTATATTTATTCTCTTGATTTTATCCTTAAATTCCAACGAATTTTTAATATTATATACTGATTGTCCTGTTATCACCTTAAGAATATTCGTTATATACTTGCACGGTCCATAGGACGGAGAATTAATGCAAGAGCAAATAGGCCTTAAAGGAAAATTCTGTTTATGGATCTTAGGTACTCCATACAGCTTTGGAGAATTTGATACATTAGTCTTAAGTCTATTTCTCTCCACCACTGAAATGATTTCTTTTTTAAAAAGTTCATCAACTAAAAAATTGTTTGTTTTTTGCAGTTTAGTAGTCGGATCCTTATTCAATATTGAGTATTTAGCAGAATCGTTAAGAATGTCATTTATTCTTGAACTATAATCGTCTCTGCTCATAGCAACAGTAACATTACCCTTATCAGCATTAACAATTAATGTGTTCCTATTAGTACTCAAATTTATTAAATTTTCATATAAATGTCGATTTTTTGTGAAATTAGTAGGTGATCACGAATTAAGCTTATTTTCTCGAAATTCCTCTTATTTACGGAGATATAGCCATTTTAAGATTTTTATTAAATTTTCATATAAAAATCGATTTTTGTGAAATTAGTAGGTTATTACGAATTAAGCTTATTTTCTCGAAACTCCATTACAAACTGGCTTACAAACTAGTGTTTCACTAGACTTCATGTTCAATATGTAATTGCCAAATACACACAACCAGTATGCATATTCTGTAGAAATTCAGGGACTATCCGTCCCTGCAACACATTCGTTTAAATATAAATAATTCAAACAGTATTATAAACTTGCTGAAATGTTCTTCCATAGACAATATAAATAATATAATTTCTTAAAACTCGTCACTTTTTAAAAAAAATGTAAACATTTTAATTGTTAATTTTAAACAAATAATTTAATACGTCTATGTAAAATTTTTAACATTTAAATTGTAGCCGATAGTCTTAGTTACTAGTGCTTTCTTTATTCTATTAAATTTATTATAAATTTAACGATAATAGATAATAAAAATTAATGAAAATATTTTAAAGATGCATTCAATTTGCTGATACTAATAAACTTCAAATAAATTAAAAATTTGTAAGCAACAAATATAAATTTATATTTAAATTTTCGTGATTAAACGTTGCAAAAAATTAAAGGACTCAATTGCATTTAACAGTAAAATTAAAACAAGACCATGAAAAACTAACTTTTTCTGATATAGTATCGTTATTTCTTAGTATATCTCTTGATTTAGCAATTAATACAATAGAGGAAAAAAATAGAAGTATCGAAAATAAAAATAAAATTTATAAAAAGTGTTTATAAAAAGACCTTATGCTTAAAAAACATTAATTATGAAAAAATAAAAAATGGCCAATGAATTATAATTATAATTTTCAAGTACATTTTTTATCTGGAGCAATACTTTTGTAAATTTTTTAATGTATGCAAATAAATAATTGGAGTTATTATTAAGTACCAATAAGTAATTTATAATTCATCGGAATCATTTTCAATATAAGCAATTTTATTTCGTGCTTGATTCCTTGAAATAAATATTTCATGATATTTTCACAAAAGATTTATTTCAAAAATATTTATTTTATTTTTTTGCTTTTTTGTAAAATTTTGTAAAATTATTTACAAATATTTATTATTTTCTGGAATTTCCAATGAAAACTCTCATGTAGAAATGATTGAAAATAAACAATGTTTTTTGTTGTTTTGAACTGTTTTGCTGTGTTTGTATAGACGTGTTTTTGAGTCTTGCTGTCTATGCTATGTTGATTTTATGAAAATTCTCATAGAATCAGTTTGGCTTTCGGTTATTCTATACAATATTGGGGTAAAATTCACTGATAAGCTACCTGAGCAATAGTGAAATTGCAATATGAATATGCTCTCTCCTGCTACAATACATTTCAAATATTTTTATTTTTATTTGAATAAATGTTTAACGAGAATATCATTAGATGTTTATTTTTTAATAAATATTTTTGTAATAAATATTTTGTGAGAATATCATGAAATATTTTTTAAAGGAATCAAGCACGAAATAAAATTGCTTACATTAAGTACCAATTGTATTTAAAATAATTTATAATACATAACCCCAAAAAATCATCAATCCAGAAACAACGTTTATTTTAACCGCAAACAGGGGATTTTATCCCTTATTGTTACTGATTTATTTTGATTGGCTGATACCGACACGTACCCAACTATAAACTGTAAAAGAAGAAATTATAGCAAGCTGCTGGATTTATCTATGATTTATTTATAATAAAAAACTTATTAAAATACTAAATATCGAAGCAAAATGACGTGGAGGATGCTTAAGCATTTAAGTTTTGAAGCCATTTTTACATTTAATTTTATACAACCTTAAATTTTAATAATTGTTTAACATTTCAAAATAAATTGATTTGCTTGGTACTTTTAAATTTATTTATCTTCTCTCCAAAAATTTCCTAATTCTTAGTTGAATCCCAGTTGAAAAATATTGTTATGGATGCATATAACGGTTAAAAATAGATAATCAAATAATCAGATAGTAAAGTTTTAGTGTCTCCGAACGAATAGTAGTAACAAATTAACTAACAAAAGCTGTCTGTTTCCAAAAGGCTTTTCAATGAGAAGTTTGTTTTCTAAAATAAAATAAAACAACAAATTTTGATTTAGATTATTAAAATTTTTATTGCATTACGAATAGAAAAGTTCGGCAATTATGAATGAAAAATGATGTCAGGCATATTACCACCACGACTACGCTGACAGATATCGATTCTTTCATTACAGTTTTACTCACTTTTTGTCCTATTTCGTTACAATAAAATAATGCAAATTTTTATTCTATTACGAAGAGAAATGAAGAGAGAGAAATGACAAATATCGATTCTTTCATTAACGTTTTTAATCACTTTTTGGCAAAATGGCGGCCCTATTTCTTTAATCACATCACGTATTTTGAGTTTTAAGGCTGAAATCGATTCGATTGGTTCCGTATAGACTCTGTCCTTAACATGGCCCCACAAAAATAATCCAGTGGTGTTAAATTACACGATCGGAAATTTGTTTGCAATAAATTGATCGTTTCATTGGCTATACGACATGTGACACCGTCCAGTTGAAACTACATGTCTGTGCCTGATCCATTGATCGTATCGAGCTTGTCGACTCTAATTTAATAACCAATTCTAAATAACGGTCTCAGAAGGACAATTATGTTGTCCGAAAATATCAAAAATTTTACGAAACGTAACTTTAATAGAATCATCATTTTCATAGTGGATAGTAATTATTTTAATGCGATTTTCGTGCGAAATTGAATTCATTGTAATAATTGCCAATGCAACTGCTATGAATACGTCAAAAAAGTATATGTTAAAACTATCATGTTGTTGGTGTTGCCATAATTGAAAAACGAACTTCTTGTTGAAAACCTCGATGTAATATAATGTAATAAAACAAAATCCTCGTTTCTGCAGAGAAATTCTTCTTTACTAATAAATTTAAATAAGATGAATTTTGCCACGTAAATTTAAACTAAATTTAATTTAGACAATAATAAGAGACGGAGGTATCGATAAATTCACTTTGCATACAAATGACAGGTGGCTGGCATTCTGCTTACCTAAATAGATACAAACCTAATAACAGAACTGCCTGAACGCCAACACTGACTCACCAGTACAAACTAATACGCGGCTTGAGAATGATGCATTCGCATGAAAAGCGCTCGCCTTCGACTACAAACCAGGCAGTTAGGACAGAAAATAGCAATATTAAATTTAATATATTCATTTGTTTAGCAATTAAATAGCTCAACTAATAATTTAAAAAAAATCTAAAATATGTTGGAGTGGATTCAGCAAGACTATGTGGACTTGCTCTATCACATCATGATTGTTCAATTGATAAACGTAATCATGGCTGTATAGCGACTACTATTGACTGTAGCGTTTTGAGCAGTATAGTTTTTAAAAATGTATGCAGCATCTTTTATCGTTGTTAGCATCTCGCGATAGCGTGATCCATTGACCGATACCGCATTTCCAGCCTCATCTTCGAAAAAAACGGCATATTAACGCCTTCACCGCATAACGAACCATACAGTGACACTTTGAGCATGCAAAGGCTTCTCAATAATGCTCTACGATTTCAGAAGCCCAAATGCGGCAATTTTGCTTGTTGACATATCCTGAAAAAATGATTTTTTTAGAAAAACGCGCCGGTTGTTCCTGAATGAATTGAGCAAATCTACGGCGATGTGAATAGTCGGTCGGCTCAAATATCTGCACCAGCTGAATTTTGCAAGGCTTCAAAGTCAAAGCCATATGGTGGTTTTGGATAACGATTTTTTCAGCTGATAGACCCGGTCGAACACACGTTGGTGTTCACACATTTTATATTGAGCCAGTCGACGCAAATTTTAATCAGCAAATTCTTAATAGCGGTCTCAGAAGGACGATTATGTTGTAGGAAAATATCACGAATTTCACGAAATGTAACTATAACAGAACAATTGCCAGAACAAATGCATCTATTATGAATACGTCGAAAAACTAAATGTCAAAACTATCATGTTGTTGGTGTTGCCACGATTGAAAAGCAAACTTCTTGTTGAAAAACCCGATACAACCTATGTTAGTCAACTCCAAGAAGATTCTTTATCTTTACCCAATGTTTTTCAAACATTCCGTGTAAGATATTGTTTTCAATATGCTCAATTTTTTTATCTCACATAATTCAGAAAATGGTGCAGATAGTTTGTAATTGTAATCTATGAAAGAAAATATTATCTGTAGATAAATACGCCAGAAACTGTTTTTGCATTGCACTTAACAAGTGTTTGGTCGATAACGTATAAAATGCGTAGTTTTCAAAATGCTTCTATAATTAAAGAGTGAGATGGATGTCATGGATGCATTTACCATCGCATACCATTTCTAAGCACTTTATGGAAGAGTTTCTTTTTATATTTATTTATCTCTATTTGTTTTTGGTTATATTTCCAGTTAACAACGGCAGCTTTGATATTGTAAAGGTAGGTTTACTTAGTTGGTGAAAGGAAATAATGCATTTACGAATAGATCCTTTTCTTTAATATAAATTAGTTGAAATTAGTTTAATATTATTGTTTATAATTTTTGTCATCGATTTCTGTAACAAACTTTTTTCAACGCAAAATTTCGTTTTCGCCACCAAAAAGGGAGTAAGCGAAAAGATACATTAGCTTAAAAGTTATAGAATTTTGATGTATGAGTGTTTACTTTTAATATACAACTGTACTTACTTTTTAACACATTGTTGTTTTTTCCATGACCTCCATGTGGACAGACGTTGTTAAGCTCGTTTTGTGATGTTGATATATTTGTTGATACATTCTTGTGAATATTGTTCGTGTATTTTGTTCTTGCTGTTGGTGTTTGAATACCATTTTCATTGTGCTAAAATAGTTTAACACAAAAGATTTTAAATTTAGCATTTAAATTATAATAGTAAGTAAAAATTTACCCTTGTGGATGCTGTTGATTGTCTTCTCTCCCTTAAATTTGAGTCTTCTCGACGAATATTGTTACAGTCTTGTCTTTTCAAACTAGACATTGATCCAATACTTACATCAGTCTGAGCTGAAACGGAATTTCGCTTATCGACATGGCGCCGTGAGTCATTGCAAATTTTCATTTGTTGTTGTTGTTGCTGAAACTGAGCCTGCTGTTGAAGTTGCTGTTGTAATTGCTGCTGTATCGGTTGCTGCATAACTTGTTGGGGCTTTATAGTCGACGATTGTGTGGAAATGCTTTCCTGACGTTTTACATTCTTTTTACTGAAAAAAAAAATATTTTAGTTTTAATAGAATTTTTTATTCTTAAAAATTAATATTTATTATATTTCTAAAAACGGATTTCCCATTACTAAATGTCTAAGTTCAAAGAGAGAAAAAAATACATGTTTTTTTGATATCTTTAATTTTAATAAAATTAAATCAATGAAACCTTTTGACTCGGGTAATAATAATAATAAAATGTTTTATGCTACCATAGATTGGGCATTGGACTCCGAAAGTAAAAATGGTATTTGGCTAATATGTCAGCTTTGGTCCGCAACCAATACGATTTGGTACTTACGGTGGCAAAGAAGGTGCAACTGTTATTGATTGTACTGACACAACTGTGTTATCCAGTTCAACATGCGTTGATGTCACGCTATCGACTGACGTAAGTTCAGTAATTTCTGTATTGTTTTAAAAATTGTTTAGTTTAAAGAGTTTAAAATAAATATTTTCAGAATAAAATATGTTACCAGTAGTACTAGGCATTTCCCTTCTGACAGGTGGTGCCGATAATCTTGCAATATCACTCACTCCATCGCAATTATTACCACCTAATATTGGTTCTGTATCACCTCCAATGCTACCACCACCTGAACCACAAGTAACTCCATCTATCCATTTTCTAGCCTCCGGTCCCAGTTTTTTAATGAGAGCTTGCAGCTCATTTTCTTTTTCCATTAAAGCTTTACGGAAACGACAATTTGTATTCTTAACATCTCTTAAACGTTGCTCCAATTCGCAAACTGAAGAATCACGCCGATTTTTAGACATTGGCCGCAGAGTTGCCCTTACGCGCTTATCAACAACACCTTGAGGATTACGTTTCATTTCCACAAGCTATCAAAAATAATATAGACAAGTTTAAATTATTAAGAACAGTTCAATATACATATGTACACACATAAATTGCATGAATAGTTAGTAAGTTACTATGCATTTAATTATGTTACAACTTTTAAACTTTTAAAAACAATGCAAGCAACAAAAAACTTAGTTTTTAATAAGGAATATAACAAGCCACTTTGTTTAAAATTAATTTATATAAGTTAAAAAGTAATTTGAATAAAACTTTAATGCATAGAGAAAAGTTTAATATTTTCGATTTTTTTTCATATGAAAACATTCTATATAAATAATTCAATAAATTTACTATAGGAGTTAATTTGTAAGAATTTTGTATTAGAGAGTTGTTTTACACCAACCACAAAAACAACATACACTTAAGAAAACAAATTGCTCCTTATATTTTAATAATTTAACTATTCATGCAGGTCTTTTGATTTTATTAAAAATATTTAGAATTTTATTTCTACGAATGTGGTTTATGCATATGCCTTCGTTCCAAAATAAATGTATACTATATATATATGTATATAGACATGTATATATTATTTACAAAAAAAACTACAAAAGTTTCTTACTACCAGTCTTACTTTCGGTACGAACACCAAACACAAAGTTGCTGTCGTACAAAAAATTATAAAAAATGAGAGTAAGACAAAAACCAAGTCCTTGCGATCTGACAACACTAAAGAAATAGCAGCTCCCGCAATACAAGTTATAAACACATTGTAAACAGAAAATCCAATATGTTTTGAATCATTTAAAGCTGGAATTGAAACATGTCGTGTTTCCCAAGCTAAGAAAGCTCCAAATACCTTAAATTAACAAAAATTAAATTAAAATTTAATAAAATTAAATTGTTTTTAACCAAAACAAATAGAAAAACTTACCAAAAGTAAGCCCTTGTAGGCATAAATAATACTAACAAATATTGTCATGTGTTCCGATTGACAATATTCATTTTCAGGTATAACTAACACGTCATCAATATGTTCATGATGCTAAAATAAAAAATGGAAATATATGCCACTTAAACATTTCTTTCCGATATGATTTTAAAAGGAAAAATTTTAGGAAATCCTACAATTTTTTCTTTAGCAATTTTCCAGTTTGAGATTAATTCGAAAAATTAAATTCGTTCCGAAAAGTTAAGATAAATTAGACGAACTATAGAAAACAAAATTTTTCTCAACGTTATTATGCCTTCTTTAAAACGACTATTTGTGTGTATTTCTTTGAAAAACGTCAACAAAGTTGGCCATTTTCCCATGAATTAAAATACTCAAATTTGACAAGATCATGGACTATCCATATTTAATGGAACAGTGATTTAACTTTAATTAAAAAGTACGCTTGGGTGTTACGTAGTCCTGGGTCGTTTCGAAACGATATAGTTCCGTTAAAAGATTCCTAAAAGAAAAGTTCGAACTTTTTTCAATGTTGCTTATTTATCGTACATCATTCCAACTTATAAAGACATAAAACGTTTCTGAACTCTTTGAATAAGTCTGATTGTTTCTGGTTATTGACACGAATCTCCGATTTTTTTATTGCTGATATATAACATGCTGCGAGAGCTAATTTTTGTTTTAAAAAATTAAGAATACAAGCTAAAGTTTTTATAAAAACTTTCACATTTTCCTAAATATACCGCAAAAAGGAGCAGCAAAGTATTGAAATTAATTAATATTTAAGAAAAACCTTGAATATTTCGATTTTAAATAAAGCGAAGTTATTAATAATAATGTGCCAATTGTATCACCCGAATCCATTGCAAAAATACATTCTCAATTATTGGAATACTGTCTTTTGTTTTTGGCTAGTCACAAAAATATTTTGAAACTCCTTTAACAGATCAAATAGGTTGTAGTTTATTGTTCTTAAGTTCGTCTTTTATGTACGCTTCAAATTAAAAAAGGAACGATAAAAGAAAGAGACGACCTAGTTTTTTAATCTTTTGATTCGATCGGAAAGATGCACTAAACGAAACGATTTTGTTTAACTCTAGTGTCATAACAGTAAACACAGTTATGTAACTGTTATTAATGAAAATTTCTTCCCTTATACAAATCGTGATAAATGTTTTCCCTAAAACATAATGCTGCATAATAATAATAAAAAACTTTAGGCTGTAAATTATATTTTACAATGCCAGGTAAAAAATGCTTTACTATTTAGCAAATTAACATTGAACAAAGTGTCAACTTTAAGAAGCAAGAAAGTGCTACAATAGAATCCTTACACAATTTTAGTTTTATCACAATAAAGAAAGTCAATATGATTACTCACTTGTTTATGTTTTTATTATTACAAGTAGTTTAAGTTATTTGAATATTAAAACTTTAAACAACTAAACTTTATGTGAAGTTAAAGGGAAATTTTTCTTCTTGATAGTTACTTAGGTACTTTACGCCTAATATGTAATCGCAATAACCAAAAAGTGAAACAGTCCTAGATGAGTGTGGCTACACGACTACAACTACACCGGGCTGACCCGTTATTACAACACTACACAACGTATTTTAGTGCTGTCAAATATTTTCCGTTTTATAAAAATAAATTATCTTAATTATCTTTTTTAAAAGCTTAATATGACTATTTTCAGTTTCGAGCGACTAGTAATTGGCGCCTTATCTACAAAGACACAGATATTGTTGACGCAAAAGTTAATCGCAGCTAGTTCTTTCTTTTTTAAAATTTAAATTGTAATATCTGGGTGGCTCAAAAAAGTTTAAGAAAGTTGTTTGCATTTGTTCCGCCAGTATATGAAATACTGTTGTCATTTCTTTCCGTCTTTGCTGGCTGTTTTTTCGGTATGATAAGCGAGCGCTTTCTATGTGAAGACATCATTCTCAGCACAAACAACAAGTTTAAAAAACTCTTGGAGTTCAAAACAGAAAATCAGTTTTTTGTTTTTGTTGTTGATAATTTTTTATCATTACAAAATATGAATAGAAAAACAGAATAACCAAATTCAATTTAGAACCAAATTTGGATTAATATTATCTCTTTTGATACAGATTAAATAAATATTAAGATCCTTTCTTATTGAATACTTTCATGCGAAACTCAATAAAGTCTGCAAAAAATTATGAATTCAATTATTGCTAAAATATATATTTATTAATAATGAAAAACATTTAATTAACCCACAGTTCTCGAATTAAAAAATAACACAAAAAGTGTACATTCATCCAATTTTAGGCTTGATATTAATTTATTAATAATGTAGGCATAACATTACTCAAACATAGAACATGTAATTATCATAAGTGCTGGTCTTCACTGTAACATTGCTCTCACTAAATTGTATATAAATACTTCAATATTGACCGTATGCTTATATTGTTAACAAAAAAAAAAAATAGTAATTAAAACTAAATGTGTAAAGATCGATCCTGTATGAAGATTTAAACTATATACGTCAAAACTCAGAAGCCCGCGAATTAAAAGTCAATAGTTTTATTATTAGAAAGTACTCACTTACGGATATGGAACTGTAAATGATTATAATACTTTGCTGGGCCATATGCCACAGCCCCCATTCTAATTTACAGTAGGTCATAAATGTTTCTTTACCATCGCTGTGTTGGGATTGCAGATATCTAAACAGACACATGCCTATCAAGTTTTGCATATTTAAGCTATGTCTATGACTGCAGCTGTAGACTTTATAGAGCAATTACACATGCTGTATACTTGTCTTGAAAAAAACTTACCCTGGGCTCCAATTGTTTGGTATCCCGATAAAATGGATCTGCAATTTGCCAAGTTGTGATAATAGCTATATCTATTGCTAATAGAACACCAACCACCATAAACAATTGATAATCCTTAATAACTTTTTTATTTAATTTTAAATCCGTAAAGATTGAATGAACTCTCCATGTTTTCGAAAACATAGCACCGAAAGCTAAGCTAAAACCGGCCATTAAAATCCAAGCTCTAGCTGTACATATATAAGGGAAGGCTGCTACACTGCTTAATGTTGTATCCAGGCCCAAAAATATAACACTTAAATATGTTAAAATACAACCCACTATAATTAAATTATTTAAATGTGGACTAGACATTTTAATGTATCTGGAAAATAAATTATAAAGAAATATATTTTAAAATATAAAAAAAATAATTAAGAAAGATGTTACCTTTGGTTTCGATATTTAATATTAAATGCCAGAAATACGCATGCAATAATTACACCGATCACAGAAGCACTAGCCGATATTATATAGATTGTTAAGTTAACTTGACTATGTTCAATGTATATTAGAGTACGATCTTTAGGTGGTGTTTTGCCAGCCTTAAAATAAATTTTTTCCAAAATATTAAATTTAAATTTTACTTTTAAAAATATATTTTAATATACCCATCTGACTGGTTTACCCAAAGTCAAGTCCAAGTGACTCAATTGCGAATGATATTCCCCTATCTTTTCAGCTAAACCCATTTGAATTTGACTTATTAATATATTGGCTTTGCGTTCGTTATTATAAAAGCGAACCGGTCCCTAAACATTTAAGGAAAAATTTTAAAAATGAAAAGGGAAAAGCAAGTTTTAGATTTTAATTTAATAGAACGTACCGTAACTCCTTCAAAAGAGGTATTCCTAAGGGCCTCTAGAAAAACACTTTCCCATTCCTTAACACGATAATCAAAATGGGTTAAGAAATCTTCACGTTTTTGAGCAACATATTGAATGGCTAATGCAGCAGCCCAGATCCCATCGTAAGTGTATCCATGAAAACGTGAATACTCATTTCCACGCAAACTGTCATACTCGGATAAATATTCATCTGCAGTCTATACAATCAAAATAAAAAATTGAAATTGAAATAAAAATTGAAAATGAAATAAGAAAGTTACTTACTATACCGGCAATTGTTATGTCACCACTTGTAGATAGTGGCAACAAATCAACCATGATTGTACCCTCCAAAGCTATAGATAGTTCGTCTACAGTACATTCTGTATCCATCGTTGCATTCCACCAGTCACCTGAATATGTGGCCATTATAAGCCATTGATATGCTCGTCCATACATTTCCAGTCTAATTCAAATAATTAAACGTTCAGTATTTTTTATTTCAAGTAAAATTAATTGGTAACCGCAACGAAACCTTTGAGGCTATTAAGCTATTGATTTCTTTAAGTCTTTGAAATATTTTAAAAAATATTTGCGAATAATTCAAGAGCTAAGATTGATAATTGATTTCAAGACAAGCAGATAAAATTACGTTGTCGGTAGCCAAAGTTATGTAAACAATTGAAATATTTTAGATTAACTTACTTATAGGCATCGCAAAAGACTTTACGCGCGAAATGCTCGTTGAAATTACCCAAAATGATACGAACATCCTTTTCCCTTAACTTCTTTAGTGATTCACTCACATCATTTACAAAACTTTGCGTTTCGACCACTTCCAATTCCATTGCATCTAAATCTGCCACCATGTGATTATGAGGCAAGGAATAGCGTGGTTCATTTTGATATAAAGTTCCAACACGGGTCCAATTAAATTCTTTTAGCAATGATAGCCGTGGAGCATTGAATGCATTTTCTGATGGTACCACACGAAAGAAATTGGGAAAAGCATCTTTAGTAAACATAGGATGGGTGTCGGCATACGATAGCTGCGTCAAATGCCAATGTTTACTTGCCTTAGCAATTGGATCAGTAACATGCGTGCATGCAGCACCAAATAGCATTAGCTTATTCGGCCCAGAATGCATCATATCGAAGAAGGACTTCACACCAACAGCGGCATTACACTTATTTCGAAAGATTTATAAAGATTTATAAAAGTGCAAAAAATTATAACTATTTACATACTTCAGTGTCGTTCCACCACATATGCAATCTGTAATTGGTCAATATCCTAGGGTGTTCATTAACATGCGATAGTGCTAATTTTACGCTTGGCATTACTCCACGTCCTGTATCTGAGTTTTCAACGCCATCACCGTAGGGAAAGAATCCAGCTATATAAACATCTGAACGCTTGGCCGTTCTGGCTTTTGTGACATTCCAAGATGCCAGTAATAGCATAGTGGTATAAAATAACAAAACGTGCATGCTGCTTTCTTTTTTAAATGTTTTGTCGATATATTTCGCTTAAGTTTTACATACTTTCACAGTTATGCATAAGTATCACTAAGTAGTGAAACACACTATGATCAAGACAGAATGTATCTATTAATTTAAAAGAGATATTGACAATAATAACATTGATAAAAATAATAATTATATTGATAATTTTTATAGTTTTTTTAAACGATCTTTTTTATCTTTAATAAATATCTTTTTTCTTTTTTAAGATCTTTTTTATATATTTTTTCTTCTCAATATTTCGCTTTCCTTTGGAAAGCTTCTTCAGGAAAAAACTTTTATATTTTTGAAAATAAAAAAATTATTAACAAATTGAAAAAAAATTTTTCAAAACATTTGACAAAAACATATAAAATATTTTTTCCTACATACATACATAAAAAAATTTTAAATTTTCAAATATTCAAACATACAAAAACAAGGAAACGGAAATAACAAATAACAAATTCTCTCTTATGAAATGATTATAAAAAATTATGTGTCTTTTTAATTAAGTACCTATAATTCTGAGCTAAATTGTCTGTGTCTGTCTTGAAATTTATTCTCCTTACATTTGGTACAGAAAAAAACTACAAGAGACGTTATATTTTGGAAATGTTAGAAATTGTTAATGTACCAAATGTAAGGAGAATAAATTTCAAGACAGACACAGACAATTTAGCTCAGAATTATAGGTACTTAATTAAAAAGACACATAATTTGTTATAATCATTTCATAAGAGAGAATTTATTATTTGTTATTTGTTATTTATTTGTTATTTCCGTTTCCTTGTTTTTGTATGTTTGAATATTTGAAAATTTAAAATTTTTGTATGTATGTAGGAAAAAATATTTTATATGTTTTTGTCAAATGTTTTGAAACATTTTTTTCAATTTGTTAATAATTTTTTTTTTGTTTTCAAAAATATAAAAATTTTTTCCTGAAGAAGCTTTCCAAAGGAAAGCGAAATATTGAGAAGAAAAAATATATAAAAAAGATCTTAAAAAATAAAAAAGATTTTTATTAATAATAATTATAAAAATAATGCATATGTGGCCATATTTTATATATTTGTTGTTATAGATAACATAGCTTAAAGTTTCCAAAAATATAATAAGAGGTTATAATAATTTAATTATCATTTTCATATGGCTTAAACGCTACATACATACATACATATGTATATGGATAAAAACTCCGCAACTTTTTAACATTTTTAATGTATAACTAATATATGCAAATTAGGGGTATCAATTTAAAAACGTCACTCTGTCATTGTGCAGATTAAAATTGATTTACCTTATAACATACGGATCCCGAGTACTACTTTTTTTCTTAAACTTTTTCGTGTAGTTGGTTGAGTTTTAATTTAGGTTAAAGTTTAATTTTCTTCGGTTGTCATTTTCTTCAGTGTAAACCATCATTGCTGGCTGTTTGTTCGATGTGACCGGCGAGCGCTTTCGATGTGACGACATTACTGTCAAACTGTGTTCGTTCGGGTATAGGTAGTTATATCATTAGGGTCGTCTCTACTCATACGGGTAGAACTCCAGCCACCTGTCATTTTATGCGGGGCCAATTATTATTGTCCAGGTAAGTGGAAAAGATAAGAGTGTATGAGTAATTTTAGTGGTGTGAAAATTGTGTCTTATGTCGTGTTTACCTGTTCGTTTATAATGTCGCTGTAAAAATTTTTGTTTTGTAGATTTCCATATTTCGAAGAATGTCTAGTCTTTTTCCTTTTTTACTAAGATGGAGTAATGAAATACATCCATCTATTTCCGTTGGTATGTGTTGGAGTCTTCTCGTTGTCGTTGTTTAAATCTTGTTTTTAGTGTTCGTCCAGTTTACAGGTACAAGTAATTCTTTATACTCCGCTGGAACTTAATTTGTCAGTTATTTCTGTCGATGTCCTGAGATTATGTCTCAGAGTCTTGCTCATTTTTAATGCTCTGAATAAACCTTCTTTCTGAAAAAGGTAAGTCAATCTATATATTTCTCGTTCTGCATAAGTAAAAGTGTGCCGTTGTGTTGTATTAGCTTTCTCTTTGTCTTCTTTATTTCTATTTTTAGTGTCTAAGAAGTAGTAGTTGGTTTCTAGACGTATTGTGTCAAGTTCTTTGTTGTTCTTATCTAAGTGGCATTTGCTTAAGTAAGTCTGTGTATAATATGTCTAAATGCTGCTAGTTTATGTTAGGTATGGTAATTTGAGGTGACGTGAATGATAGAGCCCGTCGTAGTTGATTTTCTATAAATGTCAAATGCTAAACAGTCAGTTCCTTGTATTGTTTTTAAAAACAAGATTTACAGAAAACATACGCTAATACAAGCGATCTCAGATACAATTTTCACACCACTAAAACTACTTATACACTCTAACAAACGAAAATACGGCTCGACAATGAGGTCATCACATCGAAAGCGCTCGCTGATCATATCGAACAAACAGCCAGCAATGACGGTTCACACTGAAGAAAATGACAACAGTATTTAATTTACTGGGGAAACAAATCCAAGCAATTTATTTTTGTTAATTATGAGAATTGTTAAGGTTATACAATTTTTAAGTGGAGGTATAAAATAAAATGAAGTTAAAATTTATGCTACAAATATGAATATATATATATATATATATATATATATATATATATATATATATATATATATAAATTTGAATCCCATTTCAATATTAAATTTAAAATTTTTAATTTCATAAAATTTTTAAGTGTAAGATTATGGCCATATTTTATGATATTCAGTTTTCTTCTGCTTTATTTGTCCTTATAAAAATAATAGTTATAACAGCACTTAGCAACGAGTTTAAAATATTATATATATATATATATATATATATATATATATATATATATATATATATATATATATATATATAAGGACAAATAAAGCAGAAGAAAACTGAATATCATAAAATATGGCCATAATCTTACACTTAAAAATTTAATGAAATTAAAAATTTTAAATTTAATATTGAAATGGGATTCAAATTTAAATTTAAAATTTACTCTTATAAAAATTTAAATTTAAAATTTACTCTTATAAAAATTCATTATTTAATTTTAACTACATTGTTTTTAATTTTATTTTGATGTTTTAAGAAAAAGCCACACTTCTTCACACAATATTCGAGTACTGAAACTGGAAACCTTCAAAATAGCAGTTTTAATTATGGGAGCACAGGTTATTATTTGATTTAAGGAATTTACGATTTGTAAATATTTTATAAACATATTTTTTTTTATATGGTAGCACTCTGCTAAACTTATTATATATAGTCCGAAAATTTAGAAAAAATTTCTGCTTTAATTCTCATCCAACCCAATTTGATAGATTTTGTTATACCATTTAACCAAAAAGTCTTATGCCGATAAAAGACTGTATGTGCCCTAATTCAATAACAGTTTAAATCTTAAAAATCTCTAAAAAGTAATTCATGTATCAGTTAATGTTACTAAACCTACCGAATTTGCTCAACTTGGATAAATAAATCTTAAAATTTTACCAAATAAATTTTAACAAACTTTGAAATATCATTTCTGAAAAAAGATGAAAAATAAAAGTTTTCTTATCAAATGTTCTATTGATTTTTCTCAAACGGTTGTTATATTTATTATGTACTTTACGTTTTAATAAAATAATTGTTACCGCAAATATAATTTTACAAATTTTACTCACATTTTTATGGTTTTATTAAATTAAATTTATATTCTTTATAAAATTATCATGCTGTAAGTTTTAGTGATGAAATGAAAGTTATGTATCCTTATAAAATGACAACAATGACAGTTAAAAAAGGATACATATTTCTGGGAGCCTATTGGCATGCGTATATTTTTGTTTACTAACATATGTTATTATTTTTATTTACATTTTGGATTTGCTGCATGGCATTGTTTGTCTTTTTCCTTTAATAGTTGTTTTATAAACAAGGATACAATCGAACATATGTATTTGTTGCTATTCAATGTTAACAAACAAACTATGCCAAACTATGCACGGTTTCATCGGTAAATATAAGTACAATACGGTAACCAATAGCAACAAGTAAGTTAAAACAATAATTAAAATATGCATGCACATGCACTTATACATATATGTATATGTGCATATGATTTGACAACACCCTTGTGTATTACTAAAATACTACATAAGTTGTATATTTTTCTTAAAAAACTTAACTTTTAAAAAGTTTTATAAATAAAATGGAAGAATATGCACCTAGTCGATATAAAATGTTAGAAAAAATTGGTGAAGGTGTGCATGGGTGTGTATTTAAAGCTTTAGATTTGCAGCATAGTCGTCCCGTTGCTATTAAAAAAGTAGCATTGAAAAATAAATTTGGTAACATATCTCTTAATACTTTACGGGAAGTAAAAACTTTACAATTATCGAAATGTGAATATGTGAGTTGAATTCAGCAAAATAACTTCTCTTCGCTAATGTATTAATTTCATATAACGTTTTCATTCCGTTTAGATTATAAAAATTTTAGATTTATTTCCGGATTTAACTGGTCTATCTTTAGTACTGGAATATATGCCCGAAACTTTATATGGAAAATTAAAAAATGAACTAAACCCTCTAAATAGGCAACAAGTCCGTAAATTTTCATTAATGATGCTGAAGGGTATAGAATACCTCCATAGTATGGATGTTATACACAGGGTTTGTTTAGTTTCAATTATTTATTGTTTACTTTTATATTATATTCACAGTCAAAACTTTATATTTTTAGAAAAAAAAATGTTTGATTCAACAAAGCAAATTTTTAAAAGAAAATTTTCATTAAACTTATTAAATATTAAAAGGTAAAAGATTCACAGGTTTCTCTTTAAAACATTAAATTTCTATGGGCAACTTTTCGTGTTCTAATAATAATGTAAAAATTTAACAACCCTAAAATAATTGAAAAGTAAAAAAAAATAATAAATACTGAAAAGTATTAAATTTGTTATGAGTAAATAAATAAAATATTTTTTAAAGCTTATTGCAATATAAATAAAACAATAATTGCCAGATAATTTCGAAATTTCGCGACGAGTACATGTTCCCCTTGCTTAACACTATTATTATGCCAGCACTATCTAGTATTTTAAGTAAAAGTTAATTGCAGTTTCCGAAGTTATGCTTTGCATCGTTATATACGACCTACACTTGGGATCAGATCAATCATCCTAGATAATTTTCCTATATGTAGGCCTCAAATTTTTATTTGCTCATTCCTTAAGTGCTAAAGTTGTGGAAATTTTTGAAAACATATTAAGTTTGTTATGATTAATTTTGTAAATTCACTGCAACACAGATAGAAGAGTATTAAATTAAATATATTACTGCACGACTGACAGATAATTATGTAATTTTCCACAGAAAATTTTTGCAATTTGTCTTGGAGGTTTCAAAGTTAGCTACCTATTGTTTACTAAATAAAAAAGCAAAAAAGAAACAAATGAAAAACCTGTAATAAAAAATGAAAAACTTGGTAAATAATCGTAACAAATTTCTAACAAAAAAATCTTATGTTACGATACTAAAAAAAAATATTAATAATTTTTCCCAACAAAAACTTTTCACAGTTTATAGATTAACAGATTTACTATTTATATATACTATAATTGTGAACAATCAACGGAGTATAAAATTGGCTACAGCCCTTTTTTTAATTTACTTTTAAATTATTGATCTTATGGATTTTATATATGTAATTTTACATTTGTAATTTTAGGATATAAAACCAGCAAATTTATTGATAAGCGAAAATGAAGTCCTTAAAATTTCAGATTTTGGTTTGGCTCGCCTTTATTTTTCTGATGAAGAATCAAGATTATACACACCACAAGTCTCTACGCGATGGTATCGCGCTCCCGAAATATTATGGGGAAGCCAAAAATATGGACCACCAGTAGATATGTGGGCTGCTGGGTGTGTCATTGCGGAAATGTTAAGGGGTGTACCATTGTTTGCAGTGAGTTTGATTTTTAAATAAGCGCTTAAAATATTATATTTTACATTATAAAGGGAACTACTGATATTGAACAATTGGCCTTGGTGATACGAACATTAGGTACTCCGCGATTAACTGAATGGCCAGAATTGACATCGTTACCAGATTATAATAAAATTAGGTACGTATTTATAAAAACATATTTATCGTTTTACTTATTTATTTTATCAAACAAATTTATTTTCTTTATTTAGTTTTTGATTGTTGGAAAATTTATTTTAATTTAAATTTAATATAAATTTTGGCGTAACTAAACGAAAACAAAATGCATTTGCTAAATATTTAATAGTGTATAATACAGTATAGTATAGTATTGTATAGTATAGTATATAATTGTTTTAAAGAATGAAATTTCTGTTAGTTTAAACCATGATATTTTAATATTTTGTTTTAAGATTTCCTAACTCTGTAGGTACATATTGGGATAATCTATTTCCTAGCTGTACTTATTCAGTTGGAATAAATTTGGTTGCTAATCTTGTTGTTTATAATCCAAAAAATCGTTTGAAAGGTACCCAGGTACGTATGTATATTTAGATTTGTTCAAATTTTTCAATTTAAAAGATATTAATTAATATAATTAATCATTTTTCAGGCGCTTAACCATGAGTATTTCCATTAAAAGTTATTTAAGGATAATGTTAGCTTTGTATTTACTGTTTATACCTATTACTAAATTCAATTACATATGTATGTAAAACATTTGTGTTTTCTATTAAACGCTAGCTGAAATATCCACTCAAGCATACTATTTTTGATTGTTGCCATATTATACATGCACTCTAACCACGTTTTCACTATGCCAAATATGTTTTCATAAAAAATGAATGCGTTATTAGTAAAGCAATTAAAAATATTATGTAATTTGTTTAGGAATTTCTTAATTAAGTTATATCAATGGAAAAATATAAATAAAACTAAATAATTATGGATTGAGAGATGTTTCACTGTGATGAATTATTTCAAGACAACAATAAGAAATAAAATATCACCCAATTTAGTCCATTCTTTATTTAACACAAATATGGCCTAGGATCAACAATTCTTGTGAAAATTATGATATTCCATTAAGTGTGAGTTAATTGGTTTGGTGTATAAATAAATCCAAAAAATTAATTATTTTTTGCTATACTGAACTGTTGTTCACTTTATTCGGATGCTAAATTAAATAAACCACACATATACTTATCAGAACATAATTAAAAAAAAAAACTAACGCCATGCAGAAACAGTTCGAAGCGTGAACATGATTAAAGTCTCCCGCTTTCCCATTTAAACTAGAAACTCGCTTCACTGACATCAGTGTTCCCATAAACCACACATATACTTATCACGACGACTTATTAAATATTTCTCAAAATTACGAAAAAGAATGGAGAATGCTTAAATCAACATTTTAGTAAACGCAGAATAAAAATATATACGTACATATGTATGTATGCATACGTACCTAAATTAAAAAAATAAAACAGTGAATCGAAAAATATATCAAAAATTCAAATTAAATTATAAAATGAACCACTAAAAAAAATTTATTATTTACCAGAAATCGGATGCCACTTTACAACACTATATTAAACTGTTTCCATTTTTACATGATACAGTTATGAAATTGCATTGTTTTTGTTTTTATTTTACTCTAACATCACTGTTCAGCTACAACATAAATTTGTTTTATTAGTTTTATTTTACATAATAATTTAATTTACAATTATTAAATTTCTTGCTTTATTTTTTAATATATTTTAATTATTTCGATACTATATTTTTACCCACTACTAATACTCAAATATTCATAAAAAGTTACGCTATTTCTCTCAGTTATTGTAATATCGTAAATTCCAATTAAAAGTTACTTGTTTATCATTATGTTTAACTGACAGTTAGCGGTTTTAAAAGCTTTTATCATTTTGTAAGTAAAGCATTCAGATAATAAACATTTTTTTATTGATTTGAAACAATACACCACAATTATGTTCGATTAGACGTAGAAACAATTACAAAGATGTTATATACACAGCTTGTTTTTCAGAAACAATATAAAAGAAAATATGATTGTTATTTACAACAATTTGCATATGCCATAATATTAATATTAAATATCTTATAACACGGAGTATCAGTTAATCAATAATCTTTAGACAGTATAACGATTATTACGATATTTGCTTAATATTCTAAAGGCACATAGAATCCGTCATCCGTCATACGTTGTATTTTTCAACTGACAAGTAAGTTGAAATACACGTTTTCTTATCAGCGTTGTCACAATCAATACGTCTCCGTCAACGCAAAGTACGAAAGTTGACCAACTTTTGACATACGTTGAGTACTTTGACATTTTTCATTCTTCTTCTTGTGTTTATTTTTTTTTTTTTGCACTATCGTAGTAAAATATTTTTAAAATAAATTATAAATAATAATAATAAATAATGGAATAAATAGTACAAATTACCATTAATAGAAAGTCTAAGATGTCGTCTAACTCCATTTTAAATGTGCACTTTAATAAAACTTTACTGCAAAAAAATATAAAATAAGAAAAACAAAAAAAACAGTTGATTTCTTATCCGTCAACAAAGTACTCATTGTGCCGTCGTTACTTTGGCTTCAGTTGAATACGTGAAAGGTTAGTTTGTGGTGAAAGTATAACGCATGACGGATTCTATGTGCCCCAGCCGTAAACATTTATAAATAGATTGTAAATAAATAAATGAAAAAAATAATAAAAAAAGTATTACCATAAATTTCAAACTAAAAAAAAAATATAAAAGAATTTTTTACTAAATGCTGTTTAAATTTTTTCATATCTTGTTTCGTTTAAAAATTATACAAACCTTTTTTTCATCCGCAGCAGTTCTTAAGATACAATATGTAGCTTAGATTCTATTTATTATAAGAATTATATTTATTAAACTCTTTATATATCATGTGCGTCTTTCTTATTTACTAAGTCTGTAATTATTTACATAATTTAATGTTTCCTTGCTATCTTAATTCGTTTGTGGTACTAATTTCTAATGTGTCTGTGTAAAGTTGAAAATGTTGATCTTTACTTACAAGACTGTTATATGTATTTTATTAGACAATTAATGTTGCTTGTACTTATATAACAAAAATTAACGTGTATTAACTTGCGTGTGCAATATTAAAGATGGGAAGAATATGAGCTTAGTAATTTAAATGAAAGTGTTTTTGATTTTCATTATGAGAGATGTCATAAAAATAAGATGTATTCATGACATCATATTTAACTGATTATGATGCCAAATTAACTAGCACTTATCGTTCTATTAGTATCTCCATTATAAATTAGAAAAAATTATACTGAGGAAGCTAAATGAGTTTACTAAGAATAACATCATGCTACCAAAAGAACAGTTTGGTTATCGAAAAGAACACAAGTTTTGCCGTAATATCTGGTATAAAATTGGCACTGGTATACCAGGCGATCAGAAATCGTAGCATTTAATTTTATTCATGAATTTTAAATTTTTCAAAAAGACCATTTTTTTAATGAAAATACAATAAAGTTTATCGTACAGTTTGTAATGCTGTTGCTATTAAGTACCAAAACACAATACACACATGCATATCAGCTGTTGTCGTTTATATCAAACAACTTTGTTATAGCAGCCGCAATATTCTTTAATATGAATATCTATGAACTGTGCTTAATAGTTACAAGTTATGTTTTTGTATTTGTCGAAAAAATCGCTGTGCTAACACTACTGGCACAGGTATAATCAATGCTACTGGCGCCGCAGTCTATATAGTATAGATTGTGGTTTGTGCTGGCGCAAAATTTAGGTTTGTACACGGTGAGCTTTATTTAAATCGCCTTTGATTTGTGTTTGCGGGTTTTTGTTTACTAAATAAAAATTTTATCACAAGATTATTTCTTGCTCTGTGGGCATAAGTTCAACATGGATAAAGTCAAAAAGCAACTGTTGCAAACCTCAATAAATCATGGAATAATTCCCATTACTACTGCAAAAAAAATTCTGTCCGTACTTTGCGATGAATGTAAGTTTTGAAACTGATTGGATATCATTTTATGTGGTCATCAAAGTTGCCAGCAGATATGTTGATTTTAACAAACTATACAATACTCCGTATTGTCTACATATTACATATGAGCATTATATTTAATGCTCATGCAAATAGATGTGCTTCGATTTTATATTTAATTATTTCAGTTTTCCTTATTGGATTTACATTAATGCTGAATGAAATAAGCAACCTTGCCTTCATAACTTTTTTTTTCAGTGATATGAAGTAGTAAGGTAAAATTTAAAATTTCAAACACATAAATTGTATTTACAATAAAAATGATTATTAATATTTCATAAACAATCGTTGCTTGAAATTGCAGACAATGTTAATCAACCTGAAGATGTAAGTGGCTTAAAAGGCGTAATTGTTGAAATTGACTCTCAAATAAAAAAATATGACCAGACATTGCAAGTAGTAAAACATCCATTAAATGGCGTAGAATACGTTGTATTTGGATTGTTGCTAACTAATCAAGCATGCAAATTTCAACCGAGTTATACAGATACTGAAAGAAAATATTTTTACAAATTGTTAGAAACTTTAGCGAGCAGTGAAGATTATGGTGTTGAATGGAATAATATTTATGCTGTCGCTAGTCAGTTACCAGCAAACGCCCAGCATCAATTATCGAAGGAGCGCATACAAGAATTAGAAAATATTTGGGTTTCTCAAGGCTATTTTCTTGAATTGGAGGACAAAATATTCTTTGGTCCTCGAACTATGCTTGAATATGGAAAATATTTAAAAAATAATTTTCCAGGCACAATAAACGACTGCGTTCTATGCAACAATATTGTTTTCTGGGTAAGATAAAATGTTTATTGAGAAGTATGCAAAAGAATACAATTGTGTTATATTTTATATAGGATATAAAATGTTCCGACTGTGAAGTAAAGATACACCGAGACTGTATACGGAAGTATTTGGTTAAAATGTCGTCCTGCCCTAATTGTAAGAATGCGTGGAATACTCCACTGAATTAACTATTCAATTAAATTTACTAATTTCTTTTATTGTTTATTTAAATTGAAAATTATAAATATTCCCGAATTAAGAGTTTTCCGTTTCCTTCGATCTGAAAAAATAAAAGAAAAAGTTTTATTAAGCATAAAAATATTTATTTGTGTAAAATTAATGCATAAAAAAATTTTGATGCTTTAAAATCTTAAGAATTTATCATTCAATGAGTTGAGATCACGTCTGCTTGTGTTACTTCCAAATAATGTATTTTTGTCATAGTATTAAGACTATTTATTAATAGCTTTAATACTAAAATTGATAACCTATCGCAAAGGTACTATTACCATTGGCTGCTTAACCCAATTACACGGGAAATAACACACATTTTAAGTAAGTTTAAGGTTTTCACGTTTAAATATTTTCTTGACCAAGTGAGAACACAAACGTCAAAACTGCTTTAAATTTCAAACTATGTACATATATCAAAAGGGAATTAAACAGGATCACGTGATCGAGTTAAAAATTATAATAACAAATGACACATTTCACTAAACGTTGCATTTGGTTACAATGATTTTTACTTACTTGCATTTTAGACATGTAAAAAACACAGTTTGTCCTTCGTCAGCAGATCTTAATTGAAGGGTGGCATACGACATCTTATCATGCCCACATTTCGAACATTTTCGTTCTACTACTGGACCTTCATGCCCTGATTCATTTTCAAACTTAGTTTTTGTTACCTTTTCTGGATCGTAGTTGTTAAAATGTATGGTATATTCGACGATTTGTTCTCCAAATACTAAAACGAAGTTTTAACAGCAAAAAATTTAAGCAATATTGAAATAATAAATACCATCAGGCTTGAATGACTGTTTGCAATTGTAACAAACAACGTCTTTAACACTATCTAAGGGTGGGAAAATTGAACCACAAGTTGGGCAAAATCCAGGCGTAGAAGTAAATAATTCCATTGTTTTTTAGTGAAGTCATATGAGGCACAAATATAACATTTGAGATAGCATGGTTTCAAAACAGTTTTAGACCCCTTTCACACAAACAAATTTTTCTTTGCAAAGTTTTGATTTTATGTGAGAGCGAGGGAGAAAGCATGATTGAGAGTACAGACTTTGATATACTCGCAAAGTTGCTTTGTTTTTCTTTCGTCGCTTATACACAGTTGTACTTATACACAGATTGCATAAAGCACCAAGTGACTAAAACAAAATTTGTAAAAGAAAACTTTTTGTGTTTGAACACCAAAGAAAGTTTAAAAGAAAATTAAAAAAACTTTGTCAAAGTAAAATTTGTCTGTGTGAAAGGGGTCTTAAGTAACGATATAGAGATGCCACATAAAATTATACATTGGGTTTACATCTGATATGCAACGATGTAATCGGAATTTTGCAATTGTCATACCTATAGACAATACCGCCAAATTATTTTTTTTTGTTTTAAAGGCTATAAACTCCTGAACCAATTGGACTTTGTATGGCGTCATACCAAGGTCTTCATGCAAAATTCCACTCAATGATATCTCTGAAATGTTGAGAACGACGGTGGATTGATGTTGCTTCACGCACACTTTCTGGCACAGCAGCAATATTCTCGGGTGTACGCACTGTTTTTGGCTTTTTACGCTTTGGTTTATCGATGAGAATGCCAGTTCTTTCACTTTTTTCACAAGATAACGAACATACGGAGCTGACGGTGCTTCTCTTCTTCCAAAATACGTACGCCATTTTCGCACACATTCTGCGACATTACCATGATTTCCAAAGTAATGTCGCAATATTTCCCAGCGTTTGTCAAACGTATACACCATACATAAAAATACACAACCATATTCGTTCAGCGGAAGGATAAAAGTAATTATCTGTCAAATCAAACATGAGCTAAGTGTTACCATTCACGAAATAAGCAATAGTTGAAAAAAAAAAACGTTAGATTGTCTAAAAAAATTGACAACTTAAAAATCTGATTCTATTATGGTGATCAAGCTTTTCTTTTTATATTTTTAAATTAACATTTAAAATCGAATTCAAAAATGTTTTATTTTTAATTTATGTTAATTTGTGCTTGATTCCTTATTATTTAAAAATTTTTTGAAATGTATTTCATATACATAAGGCCATTTCACTACTGCGCAAATAGCTCATTAGTAGATTTTACCATAAATAAACGATTTTACTACAAATTTTGTATAGAAAACTCACAAGCCAAATTGATTAAATAATAATTATATTTAAGCAACACAGTAAAAAGGGAACAAAACTAAAAAATACTTTTATAAAAAAATAAATATTTTATAAGAATATTACAAAAAATTTATGTTTAACGAATCAAGCACTTATTAACTTAAAAATGATTCTAAATAATACAATTATTCATGTTTTAGCTATAATTTGTGCACATTTTTTATTGTAAAACGTGGAGACGCATTGTTGTACACGTACCTTCTATGCAACTAACTGTGGAAAAAATTTGCCAAAATACCTCAAAATGTTTGTTAAAAAATGGAGCACAAATAGCGTTATGATAAATAAAAGTGTCCGTTTAATATTTATGTAGTAAACATTTTTCTTGTTTAGATCTTATTAATTCGAAACAATTTTTGAACATGTGACGATACTCTTTTATTCAAATGAGTTTAAATTTAAAATGTACATAGGTATACAAAATTTAAAGCTTCTGTGTAATGTTTTCAGATTTTATACTATTTGTCATCTTTCTCATCTTGGCTGGCTTGTGATTCATTTTCATCATCCGATTCGTCCTCCTCATAATCATCGTCTACATATTCGTCGTCATATTCATTTCTTTGTCCATAACTAGATGTTGAAGCTTCACCATAAAAATCTCCACTACCATATTCATCATCACTATCTGCATTAGCACCGCCTTGTTGTTGTCGTCCAAACTTATGAGAACGTGTAGACATACTTAAATCTTTTGTTACTGAAGTATCATAATTGCATTTTGGACACGGTATAGCCTTATTCTTTTCATACTTAAATCCTTTGCGCTTAACATGGTCCTCGCAATAACAGGTTTTGCAACGTAAGCAAGAGTATTGCCCCAGTCGATTGCAAGACTGGCACTTGTAGTTTTCGCTTTCTAGGACTTGACAAGACGCTTGGTGCTCAAACTGATCATCTTCACACAAAAAGCCATCACAAAATGAACATTTAAAAATTCTGCCGCCATGATCCCACACACCTCTTTCACATTCCAAGCAAACTGCATTCTGCAGGGGACAAGTACAAGCATGTGTCTGTAAACATTTCCGACCATGACACACCCAAGCCTCGCAAAAATCACAAATAGCACCAACCATTCCCAAGCCTGTTGTAAAAATACCTGCATGCTTAATAACACAGTCTCCAGTCTTGAGCATACATTTCACCTTGGCGCATTGCGCACACATCGGTAAGCGTTGCAATGACTGGCAAAAGTAACAAAATGCCCTTGATTTTTGCTTACGTTCACATTTGTCACATTCCATAGGCGCATTACATGGTAAATCTGCCAATGGTACTTCCCGACTGCGAATTTCTTTAAGCCGCAATTTTTGTTTTTCAGCCTTTTTTCGTTGTCCAGTTTTCTTCTTAGGCATTTTCTCACAGATTGTGATTATGAGTATGAAAACAGTGTTGTAAAACTTTTATCCGGTGTTACCGTTGAAAACTTTTCCGCAAAATGCCACCAAAAAATTGATTTCATTAAACACATACCATAGAAAAAATATAGTATGATTTATATTTTTTTCAACACAAAATATAAATTTTATTATTAGGAATATAAGAAATAAAATATTGGGTGTACAACATATGGTTTGTTTTAATAACAAATCTGGTATCATGAAGGGTAAACATCTGTCATAATTCCTATATATCGAATAATAAGTAACATTCGATAAACGCGAAAGCACAGCCTAAAGTTAGTTTGTGGCGAAAGTATAAACGCATTTTTTTTCAGTCGCGATAATATTTTCGAATTTTGTGCCTAAAAAAGATGTTTTGCGGGGAAGTCTGATAATCTTCTTTCATTTAAAGAAAACGGTTGCTGAAGGTTGTCGATTGTTGGTAGAAGCATACGGTCAAAATGCACCATCTCAAAAACTTAACAATGCTTTGCGCTATTCAGAAGTGATTATTTCGATACAAAAGACAGAAAGAAGCCTTTTTAAAAAAGAGGAGTTGGAAGCATTAGTTGACGTAAAACACGCAAGAAGAATTTGTATTATCAAGAGGAGTCACACAACATGTCATTTTCCTACGTTTAAAAGCATCGGGATTTAGTCAAAAGCAAGGAAATTGGGTCCCATAGGAACAGGGTATCAGAAATTGGCTTGATTTATTCTTTACCCCAACACTGCAACAATTCTTTTGCAGCGAAATCCAATGCTACCAGAAAGATGGGAAAAAGTAGTGGCTAAGGATCAATAATATTTTGAATAATAATTTTTTAATTTTTGTTTTCAATACAGCAAAGTAAAAAATATATATATAATAAGAAAAATAGAGCCGTTTGCCTTGTGTCAACCATATCTCAATCGTTAGTGGACCGATTTTACGAAACTAAGTCTAACAGATTGGTTTACTAAGAATATCTGTAAGTTATCTGAAGTCCTTAGAAAGGACATTTCAATGCGAACACGGATTGCAGGTCGGGCGGACATCGGACAATATCGGATTTTAGATATTGCGAATGCAATAGTAAACTTGTATAAATATAGTTTTAAAAAACAAACAATGTCAAAAATAAGTTTTTCGAAAACAGGAATAACATTCAAGTAACTTTGGAATTAAAGTTTTAAGTATATAATATCGAATAGAATTGATGAAATAATTTGTAAGAACTTTAAAAATAAAAACAAAACAGAAATATGCAACTCCATCTGCTGTTAATTTTGAAGATCTGTAAAATATAATACATAAATGAAATATTAACACAACAAACTCTTCATGTTTGAGTTTGCAAATCTCCTTTTACATGGGCATAACGTGCAAAGAAAAGGTCAATGGAATAATTAGGGCATTAAATACTAACAAAAATGCAGGAGCAGACAGTATTAGACCTATTGATTTAAAAAATTACACTTCAATTAAAGCTAAATTGTTCAACTTGTCTTGTGTAAGACAATATATAAAAATGGTTGTAAAACTGATTTTAATAATTATCGTCCAATATCAACTTTACCAGTGATGGAACAGATTATGGAGGAGATAACAGTCATCGGCCTAAGTACTTTTATAGAAAAATATAAAGTTATCAGCCAAAATAAGTTTGGATTTCAGAGTGGAAAAACCATAAATAAACTGCTGGGAAAAAAATTATGTCTAATTTTACATGTGTGTATGTTTCCCGACGGGTTTTAATTTATTTTTATTTGGCTACGGTTTACGTCGACCCTCGTCAAGTTTGGTTTGTGAACAAACCGGTTTCGGCTATTTGCTGAACCTTCTCTTTAGTATAAAGAGAACACTGAAAATGGCAAATAACTGAATACTCACAATATTCAATAATATGCCACCGGTCATCTTTAATATTTCAACAAATCACCATAGAACCAAGAAAGTTTTTAAACAATTTTTTATGAACAGGCAATAATTTATTTCCCAAATTGTTAAAGAATGATACATACATACATATGTATGTACGTATGATACAGTTTTTGTAATTCTGTAATTTTAACTTAAAAAATATTATGAATTTATTTAGTATGCAACGAATGCTCATAGACTTAATTTATTTATGTATATATGTATGTACATACATAGGCTCCGCAAGGTCCTTTATATATAAATGTTTGTTTTTCAAATGCACATACATATGTATATCTGCAATGAATTAATTATTTTCAAAGAATTAAAAAAAAAGAATAAGTTCCAAAGGCTAATAATTCCTTATACGAACTATTCTAACAGTAAATTATAGAGTATACTTAGATAACATTATAATTTACTAATTATTAAAACTCAAAACTATCTGTCAAAAAAAGTGATCCAAAGTGTTCTATGAAAAAATGCTTAGGGTTTATACATATATTTAAAGGGTCAGTGAGCTTTATATGCGCTATTATACTTATATTTTACGGAGCCCAAGTAGCTTTTCTTACAAATACATTTAAATGAATTTTAAATTAATAACAAAAATAAATATATTCCAATTTTATTTATTGTCTTTATTGCGTCCCTTTAAAGAATTTAACTCACTGGCATGTTCTGCAAGCAAATCAAGCAGCACTTCTATTTTCAAACAGAACATATTATTTTCCTCTTCCAAAGACTTTAAACGCCGATTTAAACGAACAAAATCATCTACATCGCCTTTTCTAGTAGTATAAATCCAAATGCCATCAGCAAATCGTAATTCCTTATTATCCAAGCTCAAAGAAATTTGTCTGTAATCGTCAACATCTTCGGTAACCATAGGACAAACATCATTGTTTCTAGACAAGCGCGGTGGTATAGCTTTTGATTCAAATTTTTTATTAAACAAAGGCATTTCTCTTTCAATAATTTATTTCTTATTATTCGACGTTTAATGCTTAATGTTATTTTATTTTTTGTATAAATCTAGTTAGGAAATAAAATATGGATTGGATTGTTACTTGACGGAAACCATAGCAACGTTTTTAGGCATTGTTGTGCATTTGTGATTTAATAATAAAACTAGGTGAAAGTGACCAATACAGTCTATTTAACAGAGATTTTTCGTTCTTTTGTTTTCAAGTATTAGAAAATCTTTTCGGAAAAACAAAATTATTAAATCACAATGAAAAATGGAAAGGCATAACCTTTATTTTAAGTATTCACATAAATTGTTCATTAAAAAGTATCAAGAATAAAAGAATACTAAGAAATATTGAAATACTACTTTTTGATACTTTTTCATTCATTAATTGTTATTTCTAATGTTTTTAAGTGTTCAGAGTTCTAGATAATAAAAACAGAGAAAGAATTAGTGAATAAGCCTGACTAAAATGATATTAGTTTCTAAACTTAAGTAGCTTAACGAATAATTAATTTAAAGTTATTGTTTTTTATAACTCTCTGTTTTTAAAAAATAATATAGCAACTTAAATGAAATCAAGAAAAGCTGTGAGAAATTAATTACGGAAACTCAGTTTGACATAGAAATTTTTCGGGTGTGTTGTCAAAACAATTATAATTTTTATTTATTACTTTGAATAGTTTTATTTCTTAATTAAAAAAAAAAAACAAATTCTCTGACCACATGCAGAATGAAAAACGTCATGTTCAACAACAAATCCAAGAGATTTTAGTAGAAAACAATCTGATAAATTCAAAGCTTGAAAATTTAAAAAGTGCTTCAATTTGCACTACTCCCTTGAATGTAAGGTCGGCTTCCGATTCAAGGGATGATGCCACTCGAGAAAAATTAACGAATGAAGCATTTCAAAATGTAAAAAAGCAAATTGATTATTTACAAGCGGTATAAACAATTTAATTTGTGGTCGAAATTGTATTAATGTTTTATTGTTTTTTTGTAGGAAAACCACGACTTGCGATCACTTAATAAAAACTTCCAAAAAACTATTGAAAATCTTGAAAATGAAATTCAAAGTTATCGTAATCAATTTTTTGATCGAATTTCAGTTTCCGAAGTAAGTTTTAATTATATCCGAAATGAAAAGTTCATCTCCTTTCTCCTGATACTTAACAAAAAACATTTACCGATAAGCTATGTACATATAAAAAACAAAAAGTGGACTGTTTAGGAATATGACATTTTAAATGTTTATACATGCATATTTATTTTAATTAATGAAGTTTTATATTCAAGGTTAAACATAAATATACTACTGCTCTGAAAATATTAGAAACCACCATATCGCATAAAAATTGCGAATTAAAGGAAAAGGCCAAAATAATAGAAAGTTTATTTAAGCAGAAAGAGTTACTCCACAAGCGAATTGAGGGAGTCGAAAAATCACTTCAAGGTAAGAAATTAAAATAAAAATTATAGTTAATTTTGTTTATTGGGAATTCTTGTGTTTAAGACTACTGAACAGATAGGCTTAATATTACTTTAAATAAAAAACTTGCATTAATAACCGGTGTAAAAATGTATGTGTTTGCCATGAAGGTAATACAGCAGTTCGATATATCAAAAAGCAAAACCTTTGCACCGGGACGAAGGACGTCTATGCATGTAGTATTTCGTGAGTGTGACTAACTGATCCATCCGGAACTTGATTGTATAACTTAAAAAGCATAACAACATATACATATAAAAATGTCAAGAAAATGCAACTTGTCTGCACAAGATTTTTTTTGGTTAGTGTTTTAAATTTTTGAAACATTAACATTATCCCATTCATACTTATAATTTTCAGGGACCGTAATACTTATAACATGTTTCACTATTTTAATAGTTTATATGAATGCGCAATTTACTTCTTTAATTCATACAATGCAAAAAATTTCTTTGGGCAAATTCACACAATATTAATTTTTAAAATTTTTATTTGTAGAAAAATCTGGAGAGCTTGAAAAATTTGCAGGACATGCGGAAACTTTCCGAAAACTTCAAGAGCAACTTGCAGAGTCTGAAAGCCAAAATAAAGAATTGCAAAAGTCATTAAAAATTTCGAGGCAGGCAATAGAAAAAAGATTTAAACGAGAGCAAAGTGCTTTGCAGAAAGTACAAGAAGCTTTAAACATTGCTGAGGCGGCAGTAGCTGATAAAGAAGAGGCGCTAAAAAGAGAAAGAGTGGTCAAAGAAGAATGCGACAATATAGCATCAACTATAGGACAGGTTATGGATGAGGCAGCACGCAAAGTAGAAAGCGATATGGAAGCAATTAAAAATAATTTTATCGAAAAAGAAAAAGCGTTAAACTTAGAGAAAACGAAGCTAAGCGATGAAGTACAAAACCAAAAAAATTTTATTCAAATATTGGATACAAGATGCAAGCGCTTTCAGCAGAAATATAGAGATGCTATGAAAGATAATAACGGTTTATCAGATCAATTAGAACAAGCCGCTAAAGCATTGGTAATTTAAACTTAAATACGTATATAATTATTATTTTTCAATGCTATTAAACATTTCAGTCTGAACTGGAGGAAAAGATCAAGAGAGTCGAATATCACAACAACGAAGAATATCTGCAACAGTAATTATTCATTTTTTATTATAGCTTGCTTGGTTTTGTTTGTCTTATTAAAATTTGAACAAATCTTATGAATTACAAAATTTCAAAAACTATTTTTGTTATACTAGGAGCAATTCAACTGACCAAGATAACAATATCCAACAGTTTGTTAAAAGTAATCGACTTTTAAGGGAGAGGTAAACGCAACAGCAATATAAATATAATTTTATTAAAATTTATTTTAATATTTTGTTTAAAAGATATAATGCTACCATAAGCGACTTGACTAAAAAATTTGAAGAGAAAATTTACAATTTACAAGATGAAGTGGCCCGATACAAAGCAGAAAATCAAGCATTAAAATTACAAAAAAATGCATAAATAAAATTTACAGGTATCACAATTGCTAATGCCTTTTTTGATATTCTTTTTTTTTTTAAATTATATTTGTGTAGTTTGGAATATTAAAACATGATGTGATTTTTATATTTATATATTTTATATAAATTTTATATTTTCTTATTCTTAATTTAATGTACAAATGTATATAAAAAAAATAAATAGTAACAGCAATCTCAAATAATCTTTTATATATTTGATTGAGCAGTTCTAGCTGGAAACAAACTAGGAAACCAATAACTTCGTTCACTATCTTGATCATCTATCCAACAAAGACCTTCACTTACAAGTTTTACAAGAGATTGTCGGGCCCTATAATCGGGCCATCTAAACAAACAAACCATTATATTTATCAATAGATCAATTAAAATTTAATTGATTAATTATATGCTTTTGCAATACGTACCCCAATTTTTTTATTAACAGCGAAAGGGTCACAAACCCGTTTTCATTATTAGAAGCTACAGTAAGAATAGTTGTCTCTTCCATGCTTAATTCGCCTGGTATAGATTGAACAATATATTTTCCTTTGCCAAGCTTGTGGACAACGAAACTGAAACAATTGTTTATAATATTATTTGACACTCACCAAATGTATAATATAAAATTACTAATCCCTAGGTTGACAGAGAATTGAAAAATAAGAAAAACAAATAAAAGCTTTTAAGACATTTTTTTTCACAAAATTTTATATTTATAGCTGGGTTTTTGTTTCTCATATATAATCAACTGCTGCTTTATTTTCTAAAGATTTCCTGCATATTACAGGTGTGTATATTAAAACATCAAAAATGTGTTGGGTCTCAATGGGTTTAAACCTTTTATTTAATTAAACTTAACACTTATAAACTCAATATTTCACTTTCCCTTGGAAAGCTTCTTCTTTTTATAAAACAAAAAATTATTAACAATTTTTAATAATTAATTTTTTTTGTTTTATAAAAATTAATTTCTTGAAGAAGCAAACAATTAATAATAAAGAAAACAAATTAAAAAAAAAATTTTAAACGCCTTTCTTTATACAGCCACAGAACTTTGAAATGGAACAAAACAAAGGTGAATTTTTTAAATTGACATGAAATTTTTTTTATTCCAAGTTCAATTTTCGTAGACTTTTTCCAACAGAAAATAGTATAGTGGCGTTAAATCGCACGATCTTGTGACATATCGCGCCGTTTTACTGAAACCGTAGCTGCTACACCTCACGGTTGTTAGAAAAGATCAGTAATAATGGCTCTATAGCGGTCACTATTGACCAGCATTACTTATTAGCACACAAAACAATTGGAATCATCATAATTACAAATATGGCAGTTTGGTTTATTGACATATCCATTAAAAAATGAGCTTTATGACTAAACAAAGTTTGCTTATAAAATGGAGATCACAGGCAATTTTGTTTTAGACATAATCACAAACTATAGACTGTGGACATAATTTGGAATACTGTACTGGTTTCAATCTATTCATGTTAAACTAAACATAAATCGCATGACAGCTGACAATATGGTTGCCAGTTAGAAAAATGTTGCCAACTTAAACTTCTATACTTCTGTAAAAATACCCTTTATAAAATGAAGGTAAATATTTGAAGATGTTCCCACAAACGTGATTTTCATTATAGGGAATCATTTTTTGAACTATATTAGACAAACATTGAAATTTTGTACAAGTCATAAAAGCAAAAACAGTTCTTGATGGATTGTCGTTCTGCAAACAATAATTTTTATAAGAACTAATTTTGTTAGTTTGTTTTTACATTACAGTTCGTTAGATAATTGCTTTTTGTAAAGATTGTTTGTTTTATATAATAATTGTAGTTATTTGACCTTTTAATATTTTTTAATAGTTAATTATTAAGCACTAGGTCATTATTTAATAAAAAATTTTAAAAAACTTTTTTTTTATAATTTTTTTTTTCAATATTTCGCCAAACCATTGGTTGGCATCATCAGGATAAACAAAAAAGAAGAATATATAAATAATCAAAATTGAACAAAAATCTTTGGATTAATTATTTATATATTCTTCTTTTTTGTTTATCCTGATGATGCCAACCAATGGTTTGGCGAAATATTGAAAAAATAATAAAAATTAAAGTTTTTTAAAAATTTTTTATTAAATAATGACCTAGTGCTTAAAAATTAACTATTAAAAATATTAAAAGGTCAAATAACAATAATTATTTTATAATATAACAATAATTATTATAACGGTAATGATAAGGAGGATTGTAATAAAATTTATGTAGGCACAACAAAAAATAAATTGAAAACTAGAATCGCAGGGCATAGGTCAGACCAAATTCTAAAGTTAATCACTATCCTAACTTTGAAAATGTTTCAATTTTAAATTAAGAAAATAATTATAAACGTCGGTATATGTTAGAAATGTTACAAATAATTAAAGTACCATTAACCAAAAGAATAAATTTTAAAGCAGATACGGAGAATGTTGCACAAAATTATAGACATTTGGTGCATAAAACAATAAAACAAAACTCTGTACCTGCATAATATTAAAAATTATTACTTTAATTTTTTGTAATGTTTGGTCATTAAATTTATGTTTTTTGAATATATGTGTAAAATAATATTGTTTTGTAAAATTGTTGTTTTCAAAATTGTTTCTCATTTGAAAAAATTTTTTAATATTGAAAATTTATTTGTATGTATGTATGTATAGTTATTAAACTTTTTTCAATTTGTAGTTTTTATTGTTTTTTGTTTGTTTTTGTTTTTTGAAAAAGTTTTTGATTATTTTTGAATTTGTTAATCAAAAAATTTTTTCAATTTTGATTAATTATTTACATATTCTTCTTTTTTGTTTATCCTGATGATGCCAATAAATGGTTTGGCGAAATATTGAAAAAAATAATAAAACATAAAGTTTTTTTAAAATTTTTTATTAAATAATGACCTAGTGCTTAATAATTAACTATTAAAAAGATTGTTTTTTTTATCGATTAAAACCACATAAAATATAAATAAAAAAATAAAGCTTCTTTCTTGTAAACACTTCTTCTGTAAGTACTTTCGAATGCAAAAAGAAATATAGTGCAATTGAAAATTTTACTTATAATTTTACAAATCTCTTAATTTTTTTATTTTAAATCTAAAGGAAACTTACCCATTTCCAAATATACTAAGCTTTTTCGTTGCCATTAATATATCTTCGTTTGTAATTTCTTGATGAATGATGCTTTGACCTCTAGCTGTAACTAAGCGTTTTCTTAATTCATTTAACTCCATAAGCCCACCTATGAAAGAAAGTAAAGGCTTTCATATACACACACATATTTATAAATATATTTCTATAAAGGACTATGGGGACGTTGGGCACTTAGCAACCCAAATTCTTAGTAAGTTTTTTGTCTATAAAATAGCTGATGCCGAAAGAGTAGTTCTAAAACTTTAATAATATAAATTTAGCTCCACCATATTGTTTCGCTCTTATGGAATTTTAAATAGCTCTATCCAAAATAACTCTATAAATAGACTCGGTGATTACTAGGTAAAACTGACATTGAAATTAAAATCCAAAAAATGTTCTAAAAATTTTATGCAATAGCGCCGGTTTTACAAGAATTTACATTTAATTATTACATTGCAATAAATAAGGTTTATATGCAATTTTTACCCCCTTTTGTAAAGTTACAATTATGTGTGCCTGGGCATTTCCATATGAGGCCTAAGATATGTAGACATATTTACATACTTATGTTTATATGTGTACTTACCAGTCTTATGATTCGCAGCTAAGCACACTTCGACTACCTGAACACTTAGTTCATAATAAAAGTCTCCTATTCCAAGAACACTCCAAAAACCTTTACCTGACGCTAAAGGATCGACACCTATTGCAGCACACATTTCTTGAAATTGTTTACGGAATTGCGAGTTCTTCCTAATATCCTGCTTATGTTTAATTGAAAATTCTTCTAATTTTTCTCGGAAAATATCCATTTGCTTCGTCATTTGCTCTAATTGTGACTCTTGCAGATCTGATCCTTTATCCTTATACTTTTCGGCTACAATCTGTTGTTGTTGTATAGCTCCGAGACCTGCACGTCGTCTCATCTTTAAAAAATTTATTTAATTTCACAGCGACAAAACTTTTACTACGGCACAGAGTACACTTTAGCAAAAAGTATTTTTTTCGAATCAGCTGATCTAAAGTTTTTGTTTTCTTTTGCAAATGTGACATATTCTTTAATATTAAGCAATTCACAATAGCGTGGAACGAGATACAAGCGAAAATACTTACAGTTAGGGACTTAAGTCTTCATACATACCCAAAATTTCATATATTCGTCAATCAAAGAGAACCAGGAATAAAGTTTTACAGCTAAAGTATTCAAATACATTTTAATTACTGTACCAATCAAAAAATTTTATTCTGCTTTTAAAATAACGGTAAATACGAAAAAAAAACTCAAATTAAGAGAGACAAAAGTGTTCATACATTGCATTCTCTTCTGCTTTATTTATAATTTGGAAATAGTTTCATTTCAAATACCGTTACTTTTTGTAGTCTACTTGATCCTTAAATTATTTTTTAGCACTTTATCATTTAAATAAATTGTTACAAAGCGTCAAGATGAGCACGCGTAAAGAAGTTAGTGTCGATATAAAAAAGGTTATTATTGAAGAGTATAAAAAAGGAAAATCTTACCGCGCAATCAGTAAACTTTTCAACACACCCTTTGCTACGGTCCAATATATTGTCAAGAAATTCAAAAACACTGGCTCCGTGAAAAATAAGCCAAGATCGGGACGCCCAAAACAGCTCTCCAGACGAGATGTCAGTGTCATTGTAAGGGAAGTTGCGAAAAATCCAAGAATTTCAGGGCCAAAATTGGCGGAAAGAATCGAAAATTCTACGGATAAAAAAGTTCATCTGAAAACTATCCAAAGGGCATTACGAGATCAAGGGTATGCAAGCCGAGTTCCCTGCAGAAAACCTTTGATATCTGAAAAGAATCGAAAACTTCGCCTCGAATTTGCAAAAACATGTAAATAAAGGTATTGATTTTTGGAAAAGAGTTTTATTTACGGACGAAAGCAAGTTTAACTTGTTTGGAAATGATGGACGAGGAAAGGTTTGGCGTAAAAAAAAATGCAGCTCTTGAGCCAAAGAATATTGTGCCAACAGTGAAACATGGTGGTGGCAACGTAATGGCTTGGGGCGCAATAGCAGCATCTGGAGTTGGCCGACTAGTGTTTATTGATGGTATTATGGATCGATACTATTATAAACAACTATTAGAACATAATTTGCAGCCATCAGTGGATATGTTGGGTCTTGGTCAGAGTTGGATTTTCCAACAGGACAACGATCCCAAGCATACCGCGATCATTGTTAGAGATTGGCTGCTATATCATGCACCAAGGCAATTAAAAACCCCTCCACAATCGCCGGACCTAAATCCTATTGAGCACGTTTGGGATATTTTAAAACGAAAAATTGCTCATGTCGATGTTACCAACAAACAAACGTTAAAAGAAGCATTACAAAGGTGCTGGTCGGAAATTACCACCGATGTGACCCAAAATCTTGTTGAATCTATGCCAAGACGTCTACAGGCAGTGATTAATGCTAACGGTGGACCAACAAAGTATTAATGTAGAAGGAATTGTTTTCAAAAAATATGTTTTTTGTTTAATGTTAAGAAATCTTTTGTTATGTATGAACACTTTTGTCCACTCTTATAATTTGTTTTTTTGTTTTTTTTTTATAATCTTAAAAGAATAATGAAAAATTTTGATTTCGTATAATAATTGAAATGTATTTGAATACTTTAGCTGTAAAACTTTTTCCCTGGTTCTCTTTGATTGACGAATATATGAAATTTTGGGTATGTATGAAGACTTAAGTCCCTAACTGTATATATAAATATATATATCTATAGTGAAAATACTCCCCTTGTATATATATTTATAAAAATTAAAATATATAAATATTAATACATATATATAAAATTAAAAATATAAATTTATAAAAATTATATATATATATGGCCATATGGATATGCTTTCCCATACTAATGCATTTCACAGCCATTTCATTACTGCTCATATATATATATATATATATTACTGTTCATATACTTATGTAGATCATCAGTGGATTTTACTCCAAATTTTATATAGAAAACTTACGAGTCTTAAAGTATCTCAAGACAAATTGATTAAATAGATATTATATTTAACCAGCACAACAAACAGACAGCAAAACTCCACAAAATTTTATAAAAAAACGCAGTAACTACATACTTAAGAGTTTCTGAGAATCTCATAATTTATTATATTTAATACCCAGCCAGAATGATGACAAGGGTACTTTACGATATTTTTCTCTTACAATCCCCAAGTGACCAAAATATAGTCTCAGACTTCAAGTTATATAAATCATTATTTGATTACTATTTTCAGTTTTATTCGACCTTTTTTTTAAATTTTTATTAAATTTTAATCTTTTCACTCGGTCCTTTATTATTAAAACGATTTATTTTTCTTTTTTTCTCTCAATATTTCGCTTTCCTTTGGAAAGCTTCTTCAGGAAATTATTTTAATATTGAGTATTTTGCAGAATCGTTAAGAATGTCATTCTTGAATTATAATCGTCTCTGCTCATAGCAACAGTAACATTACCCTTGTCAGCATTAACAATTAATATGTTCCTATTAGTATTCAAAAATTTTTTAGCAGTTTTAACTTTATCCAATATAAAAATATCCCTTGCTGTAGGTCTAATGTTGCTAATGTGCCTATCAATAATCATTGTTAGTTTTGTTCGCGCTACTTCCTGATCTTCTTTTTCCTTTATAGTCTGAATCAAATCATCTCCTTCTGAAATCACCTTCATCATAGGAAAATTTTTCTTTTCAAGTGGTAATGCAAACTTCTGTCCTAGAGAAAGAATCCACTTAACATCCCCTGGAATATCTATGTCAGTCTTGTTAACAAACCAATCTTCATTAACCTTAATTCCTAATTCCTTTCTTTGAATATCAGAAAGATTCTTAAATTTCTTTTATGTGTTTCCTTAATCTTTTTTTCAAAAATATGAGTTAATCTATCTATATATTCTAATAATTCTGTTATCTCATCTAATGTCAAATGTCCTTCCATGTTATATACTAACAACTCTATGTTCCTATTTAAAATTTTTAGTATGTCATGTTGTTTCCTAATTGCTAAATTTAACATTCTTTTGTGTAAATCTTTTGTGTACCTCTCAATAGTGTGCTGATAATTTGGAATTTCCTTAATATTAAAAACGTTCACTAAATTATTTGTGGAAGTTTTAATGAATTTTGGCATAATTCTAGTATTCCTACATCTTATCAAAAACGTGATGGATGCTTTAGTTCTTACAATTTTCTCCATGGTAGCCTTATACTTATTAATTATTGCTCCAATGGAACATATTAATTGTTAATGCTGACAAGGGTAATGTTACTGTTGCTATGAGCAGAGACGATTATAATTCAAGAATAAATGACATTCTTAACGATTCTGCAAAATACTCAATATTAAAATAATTTCCTGAAGAAGCTTTCCAAAGGAAAGCGAAATATTGAGAGAAAAAAAGAAAAATAAATCGTTTTAATAATAAAGGACCGAGTGAAAAGATTAAAATTTAATAAAAAGTTATATAAATCCCAATGCTACTTTATCAAATAGGCACTGTCGCCTATTTTAATTTGTATAAAAATAAAAAAATGAATATTAAAGTTCTTAATTTTAGCATTTAATAATAACAAAATAAAGTTACACAATGACTTTAACAAAAAAATCTTTTTTAGTTTTGTAATCGTTTTCGTTTAATTTTTGATTTTCCCAATAGTTTTTTTAATTCTTTTGACATATAAAAAGGATTTTCCGCAGAACCATCATTTTCTGTTGAATCTTCTAGGAAACAAAAGAACAAAGTATCGACGGCCATTGAATATGTACGAAATATAAAATAAGCCATAATGTAAGATACAATCGCTACCAAAGAAACAGGAACGAGAGGGTAATGTATAGGAATTACTGTTGGATACGTTTTTAAAAAGAAAAATGTTAGACACGAGGTGCATCCTGTAACCAGCAACTTCGATAGGAAGAAAAGAAAATCAGAAACTTTGTCAACAGCGTAAACGCGCAAAATATTTTGGGTGATAAGATTGAATGCAATTTTTGAGCTTTCACAAAAACTACTGCTGTGAATTGCACATGTTATATAAGCGTTTTTGTTAAGAAATCGAAGAAAGTTTTCGAGCAACCAAAAAAGACACTGCATGCAACAAATTATGGCACGTGTTATTGAGTTATTATACATTTTTGCCTTCTTTTCAATTAGTTCTAACAGATATCGTATTATACGGCAAATCGACAAAATCAATGAACCGAAGGCTAAAGTGCCCATATGATAAACAGTGGTTATCCACATAGCTTTCAGTAGCGGTAATTTTGGTAAATTTTTTTTGGCAAAAGTCCAATACCAAATCGAGAAAGTGCAGGCTAAAACCATATCTTCATAGGCCGATATAAAAAACGTTATCCAAAGAAAACCAAAAATATTGAATAACATAAGCCATTGTGTCTTTTGACTCTTTGTAATTCCACTAAAACTGCAAGAAGTTTGAACGCAAGCTCTCGGCACATCGTTTTCCAGGTGACAGTATTCTTCAAACAAAGCAGGGTTACAAGGCTCACCTAAAACATATGGTTTAGATATGGGTCCATTACAAATACATTTTTCCGTAATAATACTGCTATTATCATTGCGACGTATCATAATAAATGAAAATTCCCCAATGGAGCTGAGGTATAACATAATTACAATCGATAGTGCGGCTATAAAAATAAAGAGGACTCCAGGGAATATTGGAAAAAATATGGATGACTTTATATTTGTCAGAGCTTTGCTGGCTTCCTTAATAATAGCAACAGCAATTTTTATGCGCTTTCGTATGACAAGTACTATTAATAGTATAATAGTAAGAAGGGCACCTACAATAATTGCTACGTAAAGCCAAACATCGCCTGTTTCCAAAATATTTTGAACTTTCGCCAGCATATTCGTTGCATGATGCGGCACATGAGGTTCTTCGCTCCAAAATCGATATTGCTTAAAACTATAAATAAAGGAATAAATCAGACCAATAATAACACCGACTATTGAAACCCATATTAAGGGTGCGGCTAACCAACGTAACAGCGTTATAAATATTAACATCGTGAAAAGATGTACAACAAAGGCAAATATTAACACTTTCCAAGAATTTTTCAAATCCACAGCAATATGTTCAGCTAATTCTTCTTTACCATTATAATTAAATTTGGACATTACGGCGAGAATTATTCGATTAAAATTTGAATGGGATTGTTTGAGCTTTCCTTCTACGGCAACCATTTTCGATATTGATGTGAGGTTACTACTTTGTGGTGAGCACATCGATTTCGTTCGTTCTAAAAATTCATCAAATTTAGCTTCAAATCGAGTTATATCTATAAAGTTCGACGAATGCAAATTAGACCTACGCTTTCGGCCTGATAACATTTTTGGTAATATATTGCAGATATTTTCGGTAAAATCCCATACGCAATGATTAAATATTGATTTGCTTTTTAAATACCAACCACTACAAAGATCGTTTTCAATAACCTTCTCAACATCTGCCAAATTTCTTAAATTTCTTTTATCCACAACAGAATCGCAGAGTTTTTCTTTTAAAAATGTTAAGTTTGCCGTTTTGCTTTCATGCCATACAAAGGACGTTTGGGGACATAATTCTACACATATCTGTTTCGTATCGCATCCAGTTATAGGCGTCATTGGATCGAGGCATTTATCTAAATTAAAGAAGAAGAGCATTTTCTTGTTACGAACTCCAGAATCTAAACCGCATTTAGCATTTTTTGAGTCAGTTGGAATTAATACATTATTTAGGTCTCCTTTGGAAAATGCATAACCTGCAATATACACCCAAGCAATGATAAAACATATAAATATTATCAAACAGTGCACATCTGTACAGTTATGCTTTCTATGAATCATTTGATTAAATTGAGCGCGGGGTTGTTGTTTTTTCAAGGGAACGACATCTTCTCCAAAATTTTCCAATCTTATGAGATTTATAGGCGACTCATTGTGCACCGCTGAATTTCTTGATGTTTGCTCATGATATGACACAACTCTGGGTACTGCTGGATTAGTGGAACTTATTATGGATTTTCTTGGATCAGTAACATTGTCATTATTTATAAGAAATATTGTTTGTCCGCGCTCGCTGTCACATTTACCCACATATATCCTTTGGTCGAAGTTATCACCTTCCATAGTTTATGGGAAAATTTTTCTGCTACCGTTCGGCAGGAGCGATCTTATTTAACTGTAAACTAACACTGAATATTAAAAAGTCTATTGTTCCATATATTAACGTTTAAAAGATAGATGTATATTGTGGTTTAACGATTATTTATACCAAATATATATATATATATATATATATATATATATATATAGGTTTTTATTTTGAATTAAAAACTTGATACATATCTATCATTGATCATATGAGTTGCCTTATATTCATTTACCAATAATATAAATAATCTTTATGTATATATACACATATAAGCTAGTGTGATCAGCAATCGAATCATTCGACTGAACTCTGCAGTAATTATAACACCATAACTTTTACGGCTTACACTTAATTTCTGCGCTTGGCTAGTGAGATTTTAAAAAACTATAGCTTCTAATATTCCGCATTAAAATGATTAAAACCCAATTAACAAATCTATATATATAAAAGAAAGTGATGTTAGTTACTACGCTTATAACTCGAGAATGCCTGGACCGATTTCGGTGATTAGCACCAATTCGGACAGGTCTCCGGCCAAATAAGAAGAATACACAAGAAAATTTTGGAAAATTTCCCAAAAAAAAAAATTATGAAGAAAATTCATTTTCACATACATTTTTTTTACAACGCTATCTTAACTCAAGAACCCATAAAAAAACATGATTGTAAATGCTATATTGCCAGTAGATGGCGTTGTATGCACACTTGGCAGATGCAATGACATATGTGACTGGAGTTTTAGTAACATAAATATTGGAATTTTCTTCAGCTTTTATCAGCTTTCCTTATTTATTTAAATTAAATTTGATTTAATACAATATTTTGAAGAAAATTTTGGAAAATTTCCCAAAAAAAAAAATTATGAAGAAAATTCATTTTCACATACATTGTTTTTACAACGCTATCTTAACTCAAGAACCCATAAAAAAACATGATTGTAAATGCTATATTGCCAGTAGATGGCGTTGTATGCACACTTAGCAGATGCAATGACATATGTTAGTAGTCAAAAAAGTCATGAAAAATGTGATTGAAGCAAAAATTTTAAAAGAAAAATATAAGGGCGATGTGTTGAAACCACGCATTCCTATGATTCCTCCAGATTTGCCGTTTGATTTTAAATGGCTTCAGTTCCACATACCTGTTGCTTTTCAATGATCCCTGTTTTTTGCACTTTCAGTTATATGTATCACGTTCACGTGCTTTGTTTTTCAATACCGCGAACCAAAATCGATCAAAAAATGTCGAAGAAATGACTTGCAAAGCAGTCACGGGCACGCTAGTCTGTAATAAATTCTACATATTTTCGATATTAAATTTTTAATCTTTTGAATATTTATAATTTGAAAATGATAACAAAATGCAATATAAAAAATAAGGCTAAGTTTTCATGAGCTGGATATCCTGTTTATATACATGGTCTAATCCATAAATTCTTTGGGCGTGACCTCTTGATTTGGGTTATCTCCAAACTTGGGGCCATTTACCCTAAAAAGTAGATAAAAAATGTAAAAGAAAATACAGACCAGTCAAAAAATCTATATAGGAGAAAAGCAAAGTACTTTCGTCAATATATCGCCGAATAGTAGGCCCTTTAAGTGTTAATAAATTACCTTTCTGAAAGTTTTTAAAGATATCTTTCAGCAGATGAAATATTTTATTTTACATTTTGTTAACTCATTGGACTACAACTCAAGATTTTCAGCAATGTCGGCGAATTGTATGACCAACACTTTACTAAAGCTTTCTGCATGCGTATTTCAAAACTGACATTACTTTATCAACACTTTAGTATATAATGCAATTGAAAAAGTGTCACCTCTTAATCGGTAAACAAATTATAAAATATATCATCATTTCAGAAAGGAATATAAATGAAAAGCTCTGAAATGTTTGGGAGATTTTAAAAGTAACAACTAATTAACAAAACCCGAAATTTCTGCAATAATAATATTTTCACTTAAAACTCTCAAGATTTCTCTTCTAAAAATTTAAATTGTTATAAATTAATGAACACAAAAAACAAGTTTTTTTTTAATATATATTTATTAACTTACAACTATGTATTCAATACAGCAACGAATTTTTGTAAAATAAATTAAAATATAAAGATGTTAATATCAAAAATAAAACTTACCGCAGAGAAATTCGAAAGGTTCTTGCGCATAGAACTCAAATCAAAGACAGCAACAGCTCATGTTATTCGCGGTGTTAAGAAGAATAGATTCAATCACAAGAGGCAAAGTTAACTTCAGTCTTGCAACAAAACAAATCAAGATATTTAAAATAATTAAAAATGTTCTTTTGATTGCAAAAAAAAAAAAAGAAAATTTTATCCTGTATGATCATTTTCTTTTGTATATTAAAAATCAATAATTTTTTTCTCTAAAATAGTTTTTTGTGATCTTTTAAAGGTCTATGAATCACTTCCGTCCTATTGATGTTTCACCACAAACACTTTAGGACTAACTTCTCCATAATGAATATGAATTGGAACAGAAAAGTACTTTTTATTCTGGGTTACACTCCCGTTTTTTTTTTAAACAAAAAAATCTAATACGTTTTAGATATATTACGTTAATTTATGAAGAGACACATACCCAAGACGATACCCACCATCAAAGTAGCGCATTTTTAAGTGGTTTTTAAATCAAAATGAAAAGAAGAACTGGGTAATAGCAAAAACTGAGTCAATTTTTGGTGAAGTCTACCCCAATAAAGATGAAAACACATTAACTGCGGGCGACGGAAATATTTTCGAGTGACGTTGGTGAAGCTACTCCACTTCTGTACAGACTTCACGCAAAAGTCGCGGAAATGGGGTTATTAAAAACACAAATCTGTCTGTAATGCTGATAAAAGAGGATTCTTTTTCCGTTCAGAATAAATATTTGTCGCTGCTTGTAAAGAAACTGCCCAAGAGGATTTAAAATACAAAGTGAATTAGCCTCACATAAATAAAAGTCATTGGTTATTAGAAAATATAAAACACTAATAAGTTTCAGAGGATTTGATAACACTCACTTCATCATTACTTTTCAAAAAAGTGTGTTGAACCCATGCATATTTTTAGTTTATTTTTAATTTAATACAGGTCATTCGTTTTTCCGAAGACAATAATTTGGCTCTAAAATCATTTCTGCTTATATATAACTGTTCCGCTCATGCTCCAATTGTTAAACTTCAAAGGGAGGATGGAAAATAATTATTAAATTGGTACTCAGACGACTACTACACTACATCGATAATAATTTGCCACTAGCACAATTGGCTAATGAAAACAGGATTGCAATAAAGTTCTTTCAATAAATCGTTTTCTTGTAAATGAAATCAATGAGTAGAATGCTAATGTGTTTACTGACGGGTCTGTTGTAGAAAATAGCGATAACGCCAGTTAGTCCTTTAAGGCATATACAAAGCTTTTGGACGTCCACCGTTGCATCCAGTTTAAATAGATCGAAAAAAGAATATTAAGTATTACTGATTTTATGTTAAAAATCAATACTAACTAATAAGAAAACGTTTTAAAGTGATTCAAAAACAACAAAATCCAGTAAGTACAATAAAAATTTAACAAAATTTGAAATCTTGATTGATGAAATTTAGGTTGAATCAAAATTTCTTTTTTTATTTTTGTCGAATGAAATTGTTTATTTCTTACACTTTAACGGTTTATATTTGTCGGAGGACTCGTTTTACATGTATAAAACTTTAAATTAATTAATTTGTAAAATATATTATAACTAAAATAATTCATAAGTTGTACAAACACAGTAATAGCATAAACATAAAATAAAAGAACGGAAAGCAACCGTTAATTTTGCATTTCAACGTTTATCTGTAAAAATGCCAAGTAGAGAAAGAGGTACAAGATGGCGCCTAATCTCGTCGTTAAGTCGTGGTCCACAATAGTACAAACTGACAAACATAAACTTTGAAAACTCAACAAATATTATTTACCGTAAAGTTGGATGGGCACAAAGGGGTTCGTTCTAACATTGATATGTGCGTATATTCTCCGACGGGGTTTACTTTATCTGGGTATGATTTTACGTCAACCCGCGTCAAATTTGGTTTGTGAACAAACCGGTTTCGGCTATTTGCTATCTTCAGTGTTCTCTCTATACTATAGCCGGAAACCAATTTGTTCACAAACCAAAATCATACCCAGGTTCTAACATTATGGCAATTGTTTCAAGCAAAAGAAATTCAAATGACTTACTTCTCGAATCGCAGTTCGGGGTAACCTCACTAGAGTTACACGATGCTGTTTCGCTTCTTGTAGAAGTTTTAAACTTCAGCAAAAAATCGTAAACTTCTGCTTAAATTTGCTAAAACTGAATGGGCTTTAGTTTAAAGATGAAAATAAATATAATTTTTTGGAAATAATAATTATTCAAAGATTTAGTAATAGAGCAAGCACTTTACTTGAACCAAATATGTAACAACCATATTGATTTGGAGAGTTATTATATTATACTAGTGTGTCGGTTGGTTTTTGTTGAAAGCAATACGAATCGCTGTAGATCTAAATTTACATTGAAAAGACAAGGGATTTCCAAACAAGACAACGACCATAAGTATGCTGTTCATGATTTTCTGAAACTAACTTCTTCGTTTTGCATTAAGGTAGTTAGTTAATTGTATTAACAGTTTTATATCTGAAAAATATTACATAAGCAGCTGTAAAACTCTAAAAACTGCTCCAAAATCAGCACTCAATTTTAATATCGGTGCTATAGTTGCTCTCTGCAAAAGAAACCTTATGGTACCTTATTTTGCTTTTTTCGTTGTTTTACTTTGAACTGACCCAATTTTTTTTATTTAAAAATTTCAACTAAATATACAGGCATGTTCTTAAATCACGGTGATTTCAAATCACGAACAATTTTGAAATCACGAGAGTGATTTTTTGGTGTTCTGAAAACCACGAGATTTTTAATTTTTAGTAGTGATTTTCATTGTTTGAAATCACGAACTGAACTGACAGCTGTTTTTGTTCATTTATACTTAAAATATTTCGAAAAGTAATGACGAGTAATGTAAAGCACCGTCTTGCTAAATTTGTTAATTTAAAGTTTTTGTGTAAAAAAATTAATTTAATTACTAAAATAAAAAAAAGAACAAATCATATTATGTGTATGTGATAATTTTATTGAGTTCGAAGAAAAAGTCTTAAAAAAGCTTCAAGTAATTTGAAATCGTTAGGCTGTTAACTGACTGGTTTTAAATCATGATAATTCAAAAATTTTTGTGCGTAGAACACCACTTCAGTATTTTAAATCACTAAACGAAAAAGTTATATTCAGAACATGCCTGATAATGTGTTTCACACTACGGAGAGAGTTTGGATTGTATAATATTTAATAACTCAAGCGTTCGGGCAATTATATTCAAAATAAATTCTAAAACATTGTTTTTGTTTAAAATATAATTGTGCGAACGAACGAATTCTTATGACATCACAAGACAGACAGTAAACATATTAATAATAATTCAAAAAAAGTGTATAATTTTTTTGACTTAATATAAACCACAAAAAAAACATGCAAAAAGAAAAACAATTCAAGTAAAATCAGTTTTGTAAAATGGAGGTTTTTCGCTCGATTTGCAGGATTGCAATTCGTAGAACAGTTTTTTAACAATTTCAAATTATAATGGAGTAATTTAAGTACTTCACAAATAACCTAAAAAAATCAACATGATCAATCGGTTTCTGTATAGAACGACGTTTTACTTTAAAACAAACAAATTGTAAATCTCTAGCGTTTTTGCTGGTCGTATAAGTTTTAAAAACTTCAATAAAAAATAATAAACTAATTTCAGGCCCAAGTATATAAAATTTATTGCATTATTATCGTGCATCTCTTTTTTAACGTTTATGCTATATTTTATATATTTATAAGTACGCGCAAAACGTGATCCGAAATTTTCTTTTAGTGATTTCACAACTCTTATCAGCCAATCGAAATGTTTGTTTCTCAACAAACGGGTTGAGATGCACTTTAAATACAGCGATGTACTACTAACGCATATCCTAGTTTAACTTGTTGGTATTAAAACTTTGAGTACTTATTGCAAAAATGACTGAAGATAATTGACAACCCATCCGCATTCCGCAAAAAACTAGGTTTAACTTGAAAGAAAATCCTTTCCGTTTTCTTCAAATAATAGTAATTTTGAAGTAAAACCTTAATAGAAAATTATGTATTTAATTATAATTAAAATTTGGCAAATAAATATTAGAAAAGTACGTAAAAAAACTAATGTAAAATAAAATAGAAAACAATGCATTGTTAAAATTTAAAATAGTTTTTATAATATAAAGACGGTACGCATAATAGGTACTAAATCTTACATTAAAGACAGTTTCTTGCAAATTGTGAAGGATTATCTTTTTTTTCATTTAATCATTTCTTAACTATACTTGTATATAAAAACACATCTTTTTAATAAAAATGAGCAGTTTTTTTTTAATTTAATTGGTGGTCGTTTTGGTTTCAATAGTGGAAATCAAATGAGGAGTTATACTTACTACTAAATATTTTTGTTGGTTTTAAATAATTGTAATTCATGTATTTAATTTTTTTAGTATTCTATATACGAAGAGAGTTGATATTTTTTGTTTATAAATAAAAGCTTATTTAATTTACTAAAATATAAGATGCTTAAGAGCCTAAAAGCAGGGTTCTTAAAAAAAAAGAGTTAAAACATGCTGATTTTTGTAATAGCTACAAGCTAGGGTAACATCAATTTCTGTAATATCTACACACAGGCTGTTTCAAATCGTCTGCTGTTCCTTGTACTTCTTAATATTAGAACGATAGACTCTTCAAAGATAAAGTATTTTCTTTTTTCTCTGAACAAACTTTGATTTTATTGTCTGATAATCCTGCCTGAGCCTAGCTAGCGCATTTCTCTTCCTTGCTTGATTTTCCTTTTCCTGCCTGCCTCTCTTTTTTGTCTGATAGTTAAGTTTTTCTTTTTTGTATTTTGCTCTATTTTTACCTATTTGCGAGGGAGGAAAAAATTTTAAATTTTAGATTAGCATTTTGAAAAAATTGACATATTTCAGCGGTTTAAAGGAATTCAACAGAGCGCTTATAATAAAAATTGCATGTAAAATTAAAACTTAAGACTGCTCCAAATGATATTTTTCGAAAAAATAAAACACTACCTATTTTGTCACAAAATAGTACTTTAAGAAATAAAAATTCGCTTTTGAATTTTTTTTAATTATTACATGGCACGGACAATTATTAATATTGTATATTTTTACTTTATTCGACTAAATCAGTGACTGGCCCAAAAGTACACACGCCAGCGATTTGACATTAGATATTGATCGAAATTTTTGTTTTATTAACGCATTTTACTAACGCTTAAAGGAGGAATATTTAAAATAAGGTTGCAGGGTAACTTATTTAGCCAAACAGTACAAAACCAAAATTTTCTCGAACAAATTAGGAAAAGCGCAAATAGTTTGTTAATATTAAGAACAAAAAATCTTAAAACGTACTAAAGGATTGAAGTTTATATATTATACTTGAAAATTGCCGAGATTAAAATAGCCGCTTTTCCTTTAGTCTTTTGTTTGCAAAAATTAAATGGTAAGTAGAAGCTAAATGTTTATGTATCCTAAAAAAATTATATCTAACAATTACAAAATTTCAAAAATATTTACTCGCTTCTTCTTACTACTTTAAGAACAACCGAACGAAAACGCTATTTCTACGTATTAAACTGTTTCACACAATTTTGACAATTTTAACTAACAAATAAATTTCCGTGCCATGTAATTTATACCAACCAGTCTATTAATTCAATTTATAACTTACCTTATCTAATATCTTCTGTTTCCACCGCCACCTCCAATGTTTCCACCACCAGGTCCACCGCCACTGTTGTAATTATTACCACCGAAACCACCACTTTGTTGGGCACCACCTTGGTTACCACCTTAAATTTCTTAGTATAAAAAAGGAAGGATATACAATTTTAATAACTCACCTTTATTAAAACCGTATGGTGCAGGTCGATTGTTGCCAAAATTACTACGTTGTGGTCCACCGCCATAACTTTGTTGGTAATCATTGCCAAAATTGCCATTACCTCCACCTCCACTACTGTTGCCACCCCAACCACCACCACCACCGCCACCAGTTCCCCCATTGGTTTGTGGACCGCCGAATCCACCATTATTCCAACCACCATCATTTCCCCCACCACTGTTCCAAGGTCCACTAGCTGGTTGATTGTTCCAGCCACCCGGTCCTCCACCCTGGCCGCCGCCAAAGTTTCCAGTGTTGCCGAAGTTGTTTCCGCCCCAGTTGCCACCATTTTGGCGATTTCCACCCCAACCGCCCCCTTGACTTCCACGATCATTTCGACCGCCACCACGACCACCCTGATTGCCACCACTGCCTCGTCCGCCACCACCACGACCACCATCCATATCCTGTTTGGCAATAGCTTTCTTTACATCTAAGATCTTATTTTTAATGGTGTGACTTTTTTGCAAAATAATTTTATCAACTGGATCGTAGTCATCAAACTCCACAAAGGCGAAACCACGTTTTTTACCTGTTTCTTTGTCTGATACAATGTTAATACCGAGAATGTTACCGAAATCCTTAAAATATTCACGTAAACATTCCTCATCATGATCGTCGCGAAGTCCACCAACAAATAATTTTTTGACAGTGGCACCAGCATTAGGATTATCAATTTCTTGACGTGGTACAGCACGCTTGGGTTCGACAGTACGACCATCAATTTTATGGGGACGAGCATTTTGAGCATTATCAATCATATATGACTGCGAGTACGTGATAAACCCAAAGCCACGAGATCGTTTTGTTTTAGGGTCTTTCATAACAACGACATCAACAATATTACCCCACTTTTCAAAATGAGCTTTTAATCCTTCGTCAGTCGTGCGGTAGTCTAAGCCGCCAATAAACAGTTTACGCAATTGCTCAGGCTCATTAATAGGCTGAAATGAAAATATGTATGTATGTATATATGTATGTACGTGCATATATATTTTTTCAATTTCTTAAATTCAAAGAACTAGATGGAATTTAAATAAACTTAAGCCAAAAATGATTGGTTCACATAAAGTAAAAAACATTTTATTGGCATGTATGTATGTAAATATTCCATATAAAAGAGTAAATAACCTCATTTTTAATTTAATTAAATGCCACAAGTATGTAACTCTATGTATGCAAATTGGGCCGCCATTTTCTTTTTAAACCATCTTATACATAAATTTACAAAAACCTGTGATATGGATAACTACTATGTACATATATATTTTCAGACAACTTATTTTACAAAACAATATCGTAATTAATTTACCTCATCATTGTAATCATTCCCATTTTCGTTTTTCGTAGACATTTTAATACTTTTATGATAACTGTCAATTTGAAACTACTTTAAATATACTTCTTTTTTATTTTACATAAAATCCAATTCCCGAGAAGTCAAAATGTTCAATTATTTTGGGCGCTTTCTTTAATGAATTGAAACAACGCGGCCGGTTTTGTTTTATGTTTTCGTGCAAAGCCATATAAAGGGATTTTTTCGTTCAATAAAAAAATTAACGACGCTTCGTTAAATGTTCAACAAGCATGAGCTTGAGGTACATTACCGAGTTAGATATAACATAGCGTCGGCAGTTGCTATTAAAAACAGAATATTAAGAAGACATTTGCAATTCTCTTTTCAAAATTATATATAAACAGAATATTAAGAAGACATTTGCAATTCTCTTTTAAAATATATATATATATATATATATATATATATATATATATATATATATATATATATATATATATATATATATGTTTTTAAAGGGAATTAAAATAACATCGGTTTAAGTTTTTATATTTAGCTTTTAATCTGATTTGAGGTATACTTTAATTTTTAAATACATTCATAAAGAAAAATTGTTTATAAAATTTTGTTTTATGTTTTCAAGAAAAAGGTAAAAAATAGGTAGACAATAGCAAAATGTAAAGTAAATTTTCTGAATCGGTACATCAGTCATCAAAATTCGTCTATCTAGTTAAGGTAAATAATATTTAACCAACTTACTTGATAAAAGAGCTTATGATGAATACTTATATCTAATTTGGGTATGATTTTATGTCAACCCGCGTCAAATTTGGTTTGCGAACATACCGGTTTCGGCTATATGCCATTTTCAATGTTCTCTCTATACTTAAATATATCTAATGTTAAGTTAATGAATAAGGCTGTTCCATACACAATTGCATACATTATGAACTTATGATTTAAAAAGAAATTTAAGCTATGAATTAGAGAAATAAAAAGCGATAAAAAGATACGTTTCATAAACAAGGTTTTCACTTCATTTTTTATATGCTTTGCAGGAGAATGGTGCCTTTTGGTGAGATTTATAACATCATCTGCTGCGAAGCCTGACATCACAAACTATACGTAGACTGTACCTGACATATTATTTTTATAAGTTATGTTATGCATAACAAATTGTAGGCATTGCAATTCTCTCATTTAATGCAGCTAAAGAAAAAGTCCTTCACAGAGTAATCAATTGCAAATCAGGTTATCAAGAAAACGCTTACATTAACTTCTAATTTTTCTACACAGTCTCCTTCCTAGGTATTATTTCTAAATTCATATTCTATTTCTCTTTGGTAAATATTAATGCAATTTGCGTTTTATTATGTATTTTAGTGTGATATCAATTCAAATTTATCTCTAGCTTGTTTTAGAATGACATTAGATATTTGACAATATAATTAAGATCTTAATTTTGGCGAAATATCACTACAATTTATTTTGACTACCTTTACATATTTTTTTTTGGCGTTGCTGTTAATATTCATTATTCATCGGTATACTGCAGTGACGATTTTTAAAAACATGCCATGCGCTGCCAACTTTCCGACACTATGGTGCTTGATAAGAATAAGAACACTTCCACATCAATAACGCCGCCATCTCTGTAGAGTGGAAAATTTAATTTCCGCTTCAAAGCTCGTAAGTTTTTATCATTGTTTTCTTGAGTGACGGAAAAAAGTGGAGTTTTAACTTGTAATTAAGAGATTAAATAATATTATCAACTAATTGTTTAGCTAATTTGTTTAGCAAAGGTAAGGCACATATTAAGCAGAACATAAAACGGGAAATAAAAAACCTACATAAATTCTCTACCCGGTGACGCCATATTGCAAATATTTTTTAATATGCCAAAATACAAATGTGTTTTGCGCAGAACTGTATTAAGTGTATTAAGCTATAGTCCCGCAAAACGTAAAAAATTTTTCTTTTAGAATCATAAAAAGAATATAATGGTGGGATCACGAGTATATGTTGGTGGATTACCCTATGGTGTAAGAGAAAGAGACTTGGAGCGATTCTTTAAAGGCTATGGTCGAACACGCGACATTTTAATTAAAAATGGCTACGGATTTGTGGTAGGTAGATACTATGAAAAATCAATATAAAATTATATAGTTAAGCATTTGTAGTTGAATTCGATTATTTATTTGCCAAAGCTAATATAATTTATCGACTGTCCGCTACTCTTGTTATTAAATCTTCAGGAATTGTATTTATTAACAAATATATTTTGCAGGAGTTTGAAGATTATCGCGATGCAGATGATGCTGTTTATGAATTAAATGGGAAAGAACTACTAGGGGAAAGGTATATATATAATCAAAAAACTTAAATTTTATTGTTAATCGATTTGACTCTTTTAAAGGGTTGTGGTTGAACCTGCTCGTGGTACAGCTCGCGGTAGCCATAGAGATCGTTACGACCGTTATGATGGTGGTCGTCGAGGTGGCGGTCGGTACAATGACAAGTAAGTAATTTTATTAATTTTACTTTTTATTTACAATCGTGCTAGTTTTTCATATTGGAGCCAAGTGTCTCCAGATATTATTTCCAGTGTTTTCATTTACATGATGAATACTGTAGAGTTTATTATTATTACCGTAGTAAGGTAAAAGATTATCCGAAAAAAAAGGAAATTTTCTAAACTTGGTGGGTATAATTCCAGGTCTATGTAGAAAAATAAAAAAGTAATGGTCTAACAGGCTATAATGACCTATCATTATTTCTTCTAACGTTGGTTTTGAGGAATTTATATGTTAGTATGTAATATAGCATATTAATATTAAGATGTGGATTTGGAATTTCTATGACGATACCGTCTTGTTACTTCATTATTAACACCAGCATTTCTTGGCTATGAGGAAGCTAGCCATTTATAAAATGGTGTGAATATGCGCTAAAAGTCTACTTAATGTCGTTCTGGACGCTTTTAGGTAATTACCGAACTAAAGACCACAGAGCTTCTGTTGAACCCCAAAATTAAAAACAAAGAGCACAACATATAAAGTTGGTATTTTGGTGCAATGGCTGTAGTTGCCTGTGGCATTTTAAATACTGACGGACAGCTCACTCTCCTTTAAACCGAGCTTAGTATTATTATAGTTTGTTTCTTAACATTACCAAATAGTTGTTTATTATTATTTTCTTAAATTTAATTTACGTTAATTTGTGCTTAATTCCTTTAATAAATATTTTTTGATATGCGCATAAGATATTTATTACAAAAGAAAAATAGGTATTTAATTAAATGAGAGTTCTCATTTCAACAACACGGCAAACAAAACGAACAAAAAGAAAACAAAATATTTGTAAAGAATTTTACGGAAACGTAACGAGCACATGCAGATAGTGTGATTCGTTTTACATCCGCACCTGGCTATGTAGCCTTAATCAGATGGTGGACAAACCACAATTGTGTAATTTGGAACGTCATACAGCGTCCTAGGAAGCCGAAGACATAATTCTAAGCAACAGAGCCACCTAGTTGCAACTTAATGATTCCAGGGCAGGGCTGCAAACCATCACACCTTGCTAAAGAGTTGGAGACTTTCAACCTCTGTCCAGAACACATGTCTAGCATGCTCACTGGACTGGATCATTCACTTTGCGTGTCATTATTAGTGAGATGATCCTGGCCACCATAATAACCATTATACTGTTATGGGGCCGCGAAACCACAACCACCACGATACTCCCATATAGGGGCCAACCTCAATGATCAGTCAGAGAACTATAAAATGTCTAAAGAGACAAATAATTAACTCTGCGGGTTCACTGATCCGCGTGGAAATAAAGTGGAGCTTCCAGTTGACTCCCTGCCTGTCTTCAGGGGACTGGGCTCCCTTTTTCCCCAGTTGCACTGTGTCTAGATAGTGGAATTCTATAAGGCCATATTTATTTGCCCCTGGGGGGAACGAGCACATGCAATGGAAATAAACAAACAAAAAACATAAGGTCTTTTTTAAAAATTTTTTTCTCTTCCTTTTATATATTATTTTTCAATATTTCGCCAAACCATTGGTTGGCATCTTCAGGATAAACAAGAAGTGTGTAAACATAGTCAAAAATTAAAAAATTTGTTGACTAACAAGTTCAAAATAATCAGAAATTAAAAAAAAAACAAAAACTACAAATTGAAAAAAAAAATATAGCTTTACTTTATATTGTTCCAAATGAAATAAATCTTGAACATAACAAATTTACAAATTATTTTACACATATATTTTACACATATATTCAAACATAAATAGACTGGTGTAAACATAGCTTTTATAGAAATAAATTTAAGTATATTCTGGACGACAATGGACTGAAGCAGATAATTAACAAATATACAAGAGTGACACCGAACTCAAGAACACTAATAGACTATGTGATAACAAATACTCGAAACATTTCGGCACACATTAATATTTCAAATAAAATATCGGACCATGAGGCCATAGATATTATTATAAATTGTGGCAGAAACGTAACTAATAGAGAAACATTTAAACAAATTGAACTATTTAAATACAACAAAATCAAATTTAAACGAGAAATTCAAGAAATACGGCAAATAAACAGTGAATATGACAAAAACTATAAGGTAAATTTATTTGAAAAGAAGATGGAGACTGCAGTAAAAAAAATTAACTAGAGTGAAAACTATTAGAGAAAATATAGAGTGTATGTGGTTTAATGAGGAAATAAATCGAATGAAAAGAGGAAAAATTAACAGATACCAAATAGCAATGTACGAGAACACAAATGAAGCGTGGTCGAATTATAGGGCGTTGCGAAATATATACAGGGTAAAAATCCAAAACGAAAAGAGAAAATAACGACAGTCAAAGATCAGAAGGAAATGTGTAGACAAATTAAAAATCTAATCTTGAGAAAATGTGACAGTACAATCGAATCCTGTGATATTTAATACATTAGAATATACGAATGAATATGAAATAGCCAATAATTTCAACAAATACTTTGTGACTAGTATTGAGTCAATTAGATAAAATAAATTATGTGCAATATATTCACAATCTACCTTTGATGACTTGTCAATTTAATTTTCGCTTAATATCGTTGGAAAATTTGGAGTTAATATGTAAGAATTTGAAAAACAAATCGGACTTTAACAGAATAAATCGTGGAATGATAATTGATAACTGGAATATAATAGGAAAAATAATGCTTGACATTATAAATACATCTTTGGAAACAGGCATATTTCCCGAAAACTGGAAAACTTTAATGATAACTCCTAATGAAAAAGTTTTAAGAACGAAAAGATGTGAAGAATTCCGACCTATTAATGCGTTAAAAACATGCGAAAAGATAATACTAGAGAAGGTAGTTAAGGAACAACTAGAAAAGTACATTTTTTTTTTTTTTTGATTTTATTTAGCATTTAGTTGCTACTTAATATAATACAATTTTAAGTTAAATATCAAACTTTTTCACAAAAAAAAAATTTAATTTAAAAATATACATTTAAATTATAATCTTTAGTTTTTTAAAAATTTTCTTTAACGTAATCAATGATCTTGCGTTTGAATACATAAAAATTAAGTTCCTTCTTCAAATCTTGAGGCAAATCATTAAAAACCTTCAGACCTTTATAAAATATAACATTTTGACAAAAACTAGTTGTTGCAAAGGATAGTCTGTAATCACTGGCGTTCCTCAAATTGTATGGCTGGACTTCAGCGACATTAACCAGATATCGCTGCATATAGCTAGGCATATTTCCTGTCTTGATTTTGAATATAAACAATAAAGTGTTCATCACCAAACGCTGATCAATTGAGAGCCATTGTAGGTTATCTAACTTTGCACTTATATGTGTCCTTCTGTTGCATCTCAAAATACAACGCATGCCTTTATTTTGTAATTTTTGGAGTCTTTCTTTCATTTGCTGATTGCCTAAGAACAATATCGTGGAGCCGTACTCAAAATGTGGTTTTATAGTTGTATTGTAGATATTAATTGCAGTAATAGTTGAAATCTTGTAGCGGATTCTTCCCAAAAACGCAACTTTTTTCGATATCTTTTTACAAACGTACTCGAAGTGTGGAATAAAATTTAGATTATTGTCCATTATTATACCCAAGTATTTTATTTCTTTTACTTTTTCAATATTTTCATTTTCTATACATATGTTGTGGTTTGAATTTCCATTGATCAACAACGCTTTTGTTTTGTTTGTGTTTAACTTTATTTTATTCATTTTAAGATATTTTTCAATTTTGGCCAAATCTTCATTTAATTTTTTTACACATTCATCTGGATTTACACCAGACGTATAAATAAGTGTATCATCAGCAAACATACAGACTTTACATTTTTGTAGTATTTTTTCTAAATCATTTACGTAAATTAAAAACAATAGTGTTCCAAGAACTGCACCCTGTGGAACACCTGTATTAACTGTTATTGGCGTTGATGTGTATTTACCGCACTTTGTTCTTTGTGTTCTGCTATTTAAATAGGTTTTAAACCATGATAGTTCTGTACCTTCAACTCCATATTTTTCCAAATTCTGTAGTAGTATTTCTCTATTGACATGGAAACAAACAAATTATTATCAAAATATCAATCAGGATATAGGAAGAAATTCTCATGTTAGACAGCCGTAAATTATGTAATTAATAAGTGGAAGAAAGTAGAGAAAAATAAAAGTATTGTTGGAATATTTCTAGACTTTAGAAGAGCTTTTGAAACTATTGATAGAAATATTTTGCTGCGAAAACTGTTTCATTACGGCATCAGAGACACAGAATTGAGATGGTTTCAATTATATCTAACGGGAAGGAAGCAAGTAACAAAAGTAAACGGCACAAGGTCGAGTCCGATTTTGAATGAATACGGCGTGCCTCAAGGATCAATTTTGGGTGCATTACTATTCATAATATATATCAACGATGTGCCAAGTGTATTGGAGAAATGCCGGATAATTCTTTATGCGGTCGACACGCTAATTTCTGCAGAGAGCGAATCAGATCAACAGTGCTATAACAACTTAAATTATGATATGGAGAATATAAAGAAAAGAAGTGGCTAAATATGAACAAGCTTAAATTAAATGAGACTATAACCAAAATATTAGAAATAAATGCGAACACTAATGTTGTTTTTACGGTAAATGATCAAGTGATAGAAAAAGTTAGCGATGTAAAATATTTAGGAATGATTATTGATAAAGAACTAAAGTTTAACGCGCATATAGACTATATTTGTAAAAAGATTGGAAGGAAAATAAGTTTTTTAGGAGAATAAGGAGGAAACGGCGATAATCATTTATAACACAATAATTAAACCGCATTTTGAGTTCGGTTCCACGATTATATATTCATGCTGCACTAGACAAGTAGAGCGATTACAGAAACTCCAAAACATGGCCATGCGGATAATACTGAAGTGCAATAGGTACACATCGATCAATTTCATGCTAAGCGCGCTGAAATGGTTGAATATAAGGCAGAGGATTGCAATCAACACAATAAATTTTATACGGAAAATGAGAACGGGTCAAGCACCAGAATATTTAACAGAACAAATATCGTATGTAGGGGATGTTCAATCACATCAGATAAATAATAGCAGCTTTAGGATTGAGCGGGTTACAACTACAGCAATGCAGATGAATTTATTCTACAAGGGCTTACAACTTTACAATAATCTTCCGACCCATGTGAGGGATGAGCAGAACCCACATCAATTTAGAAAATATATAGCAAATTTTGTTAAATATAACTCATTGTGACGTATACATATCTATAGATGTTTAGAAGAGTATTTTTAATAATAATAATATTAAATAAAAAAAAAAATAAATTTAGTGTCCAAGCATTACGAAAAATTAAAGTATTATTAATATTATTTAGGTACAATTTCGATTTATAATTTTATGGACCAAATGTCTATAAATATAAAATTTAAACATTTTCAAAGTTAAGATATTGATTAACTTTAAAACACTGAAGATAATGCTGTTTTTTGTGAACTAATATTATTCCTGTATTTTTGGTCTGACCTATGTCCCGCGATTCTAGTCTTCAATTTATCAAAAAACTTCTTTTTTTTTAATTATTTTGAATTTGTTAGTCAACAAATTTTTTCATTTTTGATTAATTGTTTATAAATATTTTTGTTTATCCTGAAGATGCCAACCAATGGTTTGGCGTAATATTGAATAATAATAAAAAATAAAGTTTTAAAATATTTTATATAATAAAGACCTAGTGCTTAATAATAAACTACTAATAATACTAATAATACTAAATTGCTAATAATTTTTGTTTTATAAAAATTAATTTCCTGAAGAAGCTTTCCAAGGGAAAGCGAAATATTAAGTTTATATTTGCTAAATTTAATTAAAAAAGCCTATATATTTATAATTATTATATTAAACAAATTAACGTAGATTGAATTAAAAAATGATTCCAAAAATAAAAATTGTTTATGTAATGTTTTTAAGATTTCATATTTAATGGTTTTGCTCATAAATTCTAGTAATAAAGATTTATTGGTATTTGTTATATTACTAAGAGAAAAGCAAATATTCAATACCAGTCTAGTCGTGTGATATATATAAAATTGATCGATCGATTATTCTTTCAGAAACAAAAACAACAGGTCGAATTCTCGTTATGGACCGCCATTGCGAACTGAATATCGTCTTATTGTGGAGAATCTATCCAGCCGTGTTAGCTGGCAGGTACGTAAATGACATTTCATTCACATCTTCAATTTTTGTAGCCTGAATTTTAACCTGTAGATATAGATCAGAGTACGAAATGTATTGTACTCTTTTTCGAAATGAATTTCTAAATAATTTTTTTTAAATGCTTTTAATCTTCGTATTGAAAGGGTATAATGCATTCAAATACTTACATTTTGTAATAAAGCTCTTTATTTCATAATTTTTCGTTCAAAGTACACATGCTGTTTTATTCAGTCGTATCAAATATCGGGCTTACAAGTGATCTTTTGATATACACACGTGGACAGATACGGCATTTTTTTGCTTTAAATGATCCATATGTATATATACATATATATAGATATATATACTATTTAATGTATAAAATATGTTATTCTGAAATATATATGTGAAATACAAAATACTAAAAATATAAGATCCAAATTTACATCTTTGTGCACATGTGAATATTAATGTATATAATTTTTTCTTGTTTTTGCACATACGCGAATATTTAATTGTATATATATATATATATTTATATATACATATTTATATATATACATATTTATATATATACATATTTATATATATACATATTTATATATGTAGATATTTATATATATACATATTTATATATATACATATTTATATATATACATATTTATATATATACATATTTATATATATACATATTTATATATATACATATTTATATATATACATATTTATATATATACATATTTATATATATACATATATATACATATTTATATATATATGAACTTGCATGAAGTAAACACATATACTTTCCCTTTACCGTTTTATTTCTTATGATTTATGTTTATTGTTTTAACTTTTGGTTTAAAAACCCTAATTTCTTTTTTATTAACTAAACAAAACACGAAAAAAATACCTAAGATTATTTTTCTATTATTTGTATAAAACTAAAAATATCTGTGAAAAAGAAACTGACATATCATTTCCCCTAAAATTATTTCTATTTTTGAAATGTTAACGACCAAAACACTACCAAATGCACATCAAATCGAAACTATTGGGTTCATCATCAATCGTCCTAGGAAAACAATGTCTTAAATTGCATTTACTATGTATGAAATTAGGTCAACAAAATACAAAATGGGTCAATAAGAAAGGTGCATTTCTTGCGGATGCTAGACCAGAAATGAATTATGTGGGTCCTCAAATAATAACTTTATTTAAAATTTGATGTGACTCAATGTTATCAGAGAACAATGATGAGAAACAACGATACAAAATACATGTCGAATTAACACCTGATCTACAACGTATTGCCACATGATGTCTGTAGAAGTGTGACAGCAAAAAAAAAATCTACATGTTATTGAGAATTTGCTAACTTGAAAGCGTAACATGATTTATACAGAGAAAGAAATTCGTTTATTTAAATAGAGACTACAATCAGTTTTGTTATAGATGCCAATCAAGTTCAGGGTTTTTACAAAGACTGTGTTCAACACGGAAGATGCTTATATGCTAAAAATGATACATATTGATCGCTCGTGAAAATGCTTCACGTGTACGAATGAATATGATCACATAACACAAAGAACAATAATCTAGCCACATATTTATAAAAAAGACAATTTCATCATTGTGATGTGATGCCATGCGGGAGTAAACTAACAATGAGATAAATCTATCTGTTTCCCTCGTTCTATAAAGCTACTTACAACTGCTACTGTACGTTAATCCAAATATGGTGGTTATCAAAAAATGTTGAAGTTGTTTTGTTTTATACTATACGTTTGTGTTTTTGTGGTTTCAGTTGAGAATGAATTAAAATTATACCATCACTTTAGGTATTTCAACAAATAAATTCATGTTTAAAAAAATTTTAATATTTTTGAAATGTAAAAGTTTTATTCTAGAATTCTGAAAGCACATTCTGTTTTTCTCATTTCCGAACACAAGATTTCGAAGTACTTGATGCAGAGGTCCGTCTAATTGTGCTATTGTGAGCTTAATGCGTTCGGAATACCGTATTAAATTATTGATCATGTGTGAACCTTAATTCAATCCAGCCAAGCTAAGATTGTCGCAACAACAGAGACAAACATAATTATAATTGAGGACTTTCAGACAGGCACTCTGGCAGGCAGGCAAATACGTTCTAAAGAAAACAATTTTTCTTTCTGAAACATATTGAAAACCCGACTAGGATGAAGGGGACGAGGAAGAAGAGGGAATATATTGGTTACTTGCAATTCGCTTTTCTATATCTCGATGACTTGTGAGACGATCCAGTTCTTAATATGTATTTCTCTGGGTTCATCGATTCCCTGACTGTAGAAGAAGATGACGGATCTCGCGGTTGATGCTTACTTTGACTGGCTTTTAAAATTATATATAAAAAATGTCTCTTAATTTCGGAGACGTGTCACAATTTCTCTCTTTTTCAGTATTGCAGTACGTTTTAAAAGCGAACTGATAATGACTTTCCAGTGGGTTTGGCAAACTGTACTCATCCATGCGTCCGTAGGTTCAGGCTAAAATCATTTCTATTGGCAAAACCACTTTGGCAGATGTCATTGGCTAATAACTAATGTCACCTACTACTTCTACCACCAATACTATGTTTCCCTTTTCCTAAAGACTGGAAGATGGCAAAGTAATATATTCAGACAGACTTTGCCTACGTTGGCAAATTCTTACTTTATCCGATGTTATATAATTCTTCAGTCTTCGATTTATAGCATTGATAATAAAAAAGCGTGCATTTTCTAAGGGTGACCCTTAAAGACGGGGATTATGATGATAATGAAGTGTTTCCTTACCGAGATTGTGTAGAAAAGTTCATATGAAAAACACGTGCGCGTCGTGCATTTGAGGTGTGAAGAGTAAGGGTCCCCAAATACAACTTATAATGAGAAACGGCCAAGTACCCTTCCATCACCTAAACATACATACAAACACGTGTCACTATATAAATTGGTCGGTTGATCTTCTGGTTCTGGTAGAGGGTTGGTCCAAAAACAGACGTCTTCTCTCCTATGTAAGAACTTAAATTCAACCATGTGAAATAGTTGTATTTTTAAGTTTTCTTTATATGTACTCTATTATTCTTCGAAGTAACTTTATTTTGACACGAGTTTAAAACACCCCGAAAAAAGGATACATATTCAGGTCTTATTACGTGTAACATGCCAAATCGGAAAAATGGTCACAAAAAAAACGAAGGACGCATTATCTAAAGAAGAACAAGCAACACAATCGTGTAATCATACAATAGTCAATTGCTACAATGTTGGGAGAATGCATGTACCGTAATAAGCGTCTGAATATTATTCGATTTCGGAGGTGTTACTCTTCCATTTTTCTTTAAGTAATACAAACTATTTTATAAATTATTATTTTAACTCTTTTTATGGTGTTTGTTTTGCTGGATAGGATCTAAAAGACTATATGCGCCAAGCCGGTGAAGTAACATATGCTGATGCCCATAAGCAAAGACGAAATGAAGGGTAAGCGGTACTAACGATTTTTTTTAATAAAAAAAAAATAAATTTGTTTTTGCTTGGTTTTAGTGTTGTAGAATTTGCTTCATTGTCTGACATGAAGACGGCAATTGAGAAATTAGATGATACGGACTTAAATGGTCGACGTATACGTTTGGTCGAAGATCGTCGTAGCGGTCGTGGTGGTGGTCGCGGTGGACGTGGAGCATCTCGTTCATCTAGTTCAAGATCACGATCTCGTTCCCACAGGCGTTCTCGTTCCCGTTCACGCCGATCTTCACGTTCACGTTCCAAGTCACGCAGCCGCTCCAAGTCTCGTGGAGCTCGTTCAAAGTCTAAGTCAGTAGTTAAATCACGGTCCCGTTCACGTTCAAAGTAAGTTTCTGTTGTTAATTTGTTATTCTTATCTGCTTACATAACCTAATTTCGTTTCTAGCAAATCACGTGAACTTTCAAAATCGAAATCAAAGTCGCGCTCCCGCTCACGTTCCCGTTCTATCAAACGTGATTCTCGCTCACGATCTCGCTCTCGTTCTAATTCTAAACGAGAGTCAAGATCACGTTCCCGGTCTAAATCACGCAGAGACTCTCGTTCACGGTAAGTTGTGTTCTTCAATTGTATCTTAATTTTGAGCACTGTAAAATAAATGTTTTTTCTGTTTTTTATTTTGTGTTGCAACATTCGATTGAATTCAACCGTAATACATAACCCATTTGCAATTCACATACATACTTATAATTTGAAATTTAAATATGGGTGGATGTACACATGTATTTCATTCGTCTCCATGATGCTGTCCATCACAATGTGTGTTTGAGTACGTTTTTACTCTAACTATTTGTCTCTATTTCATTTTTTATTAAATAAATTTTGCATTTTCTTTTTAATTCAATTGTCAAATGCAAACAATTTGACCAAATTTATAAAGCAGAGTTTAGTTTTGTTAAAAAAATTCATTTGGTTTGTCTGGATTTTTAACACTTACTAATTATTTTAAAGTTTTATGTCTGGTAAATTTGTTAAAATTGAATTAGGAAATGGCTCGATTAATGTCTAAATTGCTAAATGGCTTTTTAGTATTTTCAATAAAAAAAAAAAAAAAATGGTCAACTTAAAGTAAAGCAAGCGTGATTTTAAGTATTTATTTTTTCCTAAATTAAAAATAACCGTAGCATAAGTCAGTCTAAATCAGTTTGTTTATTATTATATACTAATTAATATGCATTGTATTTCTGTTTCCTTCTTATTTACAGCGATCGTTCTGCTTCTAATGACAACAAATCACGTTCGAGATCAAGGTCTGCATCGCCCAAGAATGGCAACGCATCTCCTGATCGAAACAACGAGAGTATGGACGATTAGATTTTAGAGACAAAATAAAAACTTTTTTCTTTCCCACATTTTTATAATCATATTTTATTCCTATTCCGCTTCTATAAATTTCTCTCTTTATTTCTATAATTTTGTTCTACACCATATTTTATTGGTCATTTTGATGAAAAAAGAAATACTACGTAAATTGACATACAAATGAAATACAAAGAACAAATAAATAATACACTTTCAGAGAAATGAAATATGTAGTAATTATAATAACATACATTTCTATATAGTAGAGTTTGCATTGTTAAAAAAAACATTAAGTGATTTTAATAGCCACTATCACAATCATTGCACTTTGTCTACTGTATTTAAAAAAAAAACTTTTTCTAATTTACCAAATATATTTAAAGCAGCTTGCTTTTATTGATATGTATTTGAAAATAAAAATAAACTGACTTCTGTAAATTGCTTTCTTATTATCAGTTTGTTAGTATTAGTGCTAGAGTTTAGTTCTGCAAGCAGGAGCCATCACATTAGAAAAACAGAAAGTGTGATGGCAGTTTATTCTATTCACAGGTTTGGGTAGATAAGGCAAATTTAAAAAGAATGAAGCTTGCAAAAATCGAAGAAGTTTGCAACTGGAGGTTTAACCTCGCATTATTCTTGTGATAACTAATAAAAATAGTATTTATGTATATATATGTTCTCATAAAAATTAACTGATGATTTGAATTAAATTTTTGCTCTGCACAATTTTATTATATTCAGCCCAACCATGAATAAAAATTCCGCGTGAGTTTTTTCCCTTTTCTCCTATTATGAATAAATATTTTCCCTTTTTTCAACTGTGTGAAGAGAAAAAAATTCGGTGGGGAAAAAAGTAGGTATCATAAATGAAAAAAGGAGAAAACATTGCTATTTTTTCAAGTTTTTTTCCACCTGCTATATAGAAGGGAGTTTGCACAAAAATGTAAGTAAAGTTTGGTTTTAAAATTTTTTTTAGTTTTATAATTTTTGTTTTTGGGTCAAAAAATACAAATAAACAGCAAATGCAGCATTTGCTTACCATAATGGAAGCAAACGCAGATATAGCGTGCGGGTTTTTTAAAGGCAACAAAGAGGCAAACAAAAATTTTTGGAAAAAAGAGCATTTTTTTATATATTTCTTTTTATAGTTTAATTTATTTAATTAAATTAAAAACAAAATTCTCCGATGAACGTTTGTAAATAAATAAAAAATCTTAAGTTACAAACAAAAAATAAATGTAAATAAACAAAACAGTTGGTTATAAAACTCAATGATGCCACTTTTTAATGTTTTTTGTTCCTGCGGAATTTGTGATTGGAGGAATTTTTTCTCGAGAAAATTATTTTCCGTGAGAAAGAAATTCCTAGGGAATATTCGTGATTGTGCTGATTAATAGAATCCGTAACGCCTCGTAAACTTCGACTTGAAAAAATCGAGGAGCTGTAAGGTTTTAAAAGGCGTTACAATACATAGGTGCCACATAGAAATAGTTTTGTGATGTGTGCTAGACTGTACACTAAAGTCGTAATATCCAATAATACAATAATATATATGTATTTACGTATTTCTGCATTAATTATGAATATTTAGAGTGGACTTACTCCGAATGGAAGAAATCAGATGGGTTTCTATTTACAAATTGATGTTTGCTAAAATTAACATTAAGTATTTAATAAGAAAAACAATCACCCCTATCATTGATAACAAGTGAAATTTTTGTCCCCGTAAAATTAATATTCCACACAAAGTTAAAAATAGTATCGCGAATCTCACGTGAAATTTCACAGCATAGATGTTAAAAATAATCTAAACTATCAGTTCATATTGATTGTTATAAACACGAAGAAGTGCTTAATTTTTTTTTTTTTAAATTTGAAAGGAAACGATGTTTAGAATTGGAGCATTAAGAAAAAGAAAATAGGCAACAACAAAATGTTCGTCGAGGACTGCGCGATTCATCCAATTCTTTGGAGTTATACGATGCGCTGTAAGTCACTAATTCAATAAAAAAATTGCACTGAATTTTTGTATTAGATTTATACAACATTACAGAGTAAAAAAGCTTCGTTTTCTTGTTTGTTGGATGTGATTAATAATTCTCTGACGTCGCCTAAAAAATCATTTGGTATTCCACCAACACTTAAACTAAATACTTGCTTGAGGTTTTTGGGGAGGGCGCATACCAAAAAGGGTTAGCAAGGGATTATCAAGTTAGTATAGCACAATCAACTTTAAGCGAAGTGCTCTCAGAAATACTTAAAGTTTTAGAGGAAAGTATTTGCTATCAATGGGTAATTTATCCGTCTGAAGAAAAGCGTAGAGTTGCTTACAGCCCAAGACTTCTTCCACAAATTTGGAATACCTAGGTTTGTGGGATGTATTGATGGCACGCACATAAATAAAGGAAAATAACCATTTATTTTACAACCGGAAAGGAAATTGCAGCTTAAATGTAACACATTAAGTTTCCTTTAAATAATTAACTACATAAGTACATAAATATGTATGTGTTTACATATAGCCTTATAAAATGCAAAAGCACCTAAACACAGTCTACAAATTTTTTCAGTAAACAATTAATAAAAACTATTTGCTCATAAGAACTGTTTTCTTTTTTCAGGATATTATTAATATTTCTGACTTTGTTAATGATATAACCCAGAAAAGAACGCTTTGAGCATATTTTATCGCCTGGAAAATTTTTATGATAATTTAAGATTTTATTTAGTTATGACTATTATATATTTAATAAAAGTTGTTATGAAGGTATGTGATAGTAGAATGAGGATTCGTTTTGTTGATGCCACACATCCTGGAAAAACTATTTAGAAAGTGCGTGAGTAAACTATGCGCTCATATACATGGCGAAATGAGTAGGTGACGGCGGATATCCCTTAGAGCCTTGGCTGTTAATGCCATAAAGAAATATTTTATCGGGCACTACTGAACAAAAAAATTACGAGTGGGAAATTATTCACGATAGGGGTGAATAATTAATTATAAATACCGTGTATATAATGAGTGTTGTTTACTTATAAGCTCGGGGTTGTCATGGAATCCAGTTTTATTGGAATTGAATTTAAAACCTCCAAAAAGAATCGCATCGGTGTCATGAAATCCAAGTTATCGGTTTTGTGTTTGAACTTGTATTTTTATCGGTTTTAGGTGTCATAGAATCCAATGTATCGGTTTGTTTATTGAAAATAAAACAAAAAAACTGACGAAATTAACTGGCGGGCTATTGTTTTTACTTATTTTAGTTAAATAATTTGCAAAAATGTAAGTAAATAAAAAAGTTATCATAAAATTTTTAAGTTCATTCGAGTGTTAATTTTAATTTATTACGGCTGTATGCATAAAAAACGCTTACTTGAGCTTTAAAGTACACGTTCGTTAACAAACACTTTAAGGCTAACAGACGTTTGTTAAAAAATGTTATTCATAAACAGTACTTTAGCTAATGTATGCTTTAGTAAAATTAGTATTTTGATTCTGGCAATGCCACTATTTTCAGTTGTCACGTTGTAGTTAACGATGTATAAAAATGACTATTATTTATCCGGGTAGTTAGATAAATAAAAAATGTTTTTATTGTTTTCAGCAAAATCAACATATTTTTTTTTGTTTTTTTTTATTAATCTTTTTAATAAAAAGCAAAGTACCCAAAAAAGGTTAATTTGCAAGGCTTACGAAGAACTTACAAAGAATTTATTCATATTAAAAAAATAATTATTCGGATGACGAGCTTTGTTTTGATTATATGTATGTACATTAATAAAACTTTTGTTTAAAATAATTAATTATAATTATATTTTTGTAAAATATAAAATAAAGATGTTAAGATGTTTTATATTGAATGGCATGTTATGTTTTAGTTTTTATTATTATTTGTATACTACAAATTGTTTTTAATAAACATTTTTAAAAATTTTTGGAATGCCAAAGTACAACTGCCAATTGAGCCGTTTACATTGAAAGTGGCATAAGTCACAACTGAACAGTTTTTTTTTTCATTTTTAATAAATTTGATATTAATAGGTTGCGAAGTATTGAGATTTGTTTGAGAGGAGTGTTGATAATTAACGATGTAACAAAAATGCTTATTTTGAAAGTGGCGTTAGTCGCTGTACTTAGGAAATTAATTACGGAGCTTAGCGTGAAAGAAATGGAAACTTGTAATAAATGTGTGTGAAGTATTGTTGTGATTATTGGACTCATTTTTGTTAGTTCGAAAGAATAGTGCAGTTTACTAAACTATATTATAGTGATATCTAATATAAAAGGTGTTTTTTTAAGCTAGATAGAACTTTAAATTGTAAAAAGTAACACAAAAAATAAAATTTTGATGAAACATTTTTTTATTTGTTTCAGTATACTCTGACAAATCATCATGAATAGACTCTAGCTTGAACAACGCTACGAAATTATCCAAATTTACTTTGAAAATCAGTCGCCGATTCGCGCAACTTATAGACGACTTCGTCATTTTTATGGCGTACATAATCGTGCATCTGAACAAGCCATTCGTCGAACTGTCGATAGATTTCGTACCACATACTCTCTAGAGGATGCAATAACACCAACACGTCGAAGGAATGTGCGTACTGAAGAAAATATCGCCGCTGTAAACGAAAGTGTGGAAGAAGATCCAAATTTATCAATTCGTCGTCGGTCGCAGGAATTGGGGCTCTGTCCGTCCATTACGTGGAAAATTTTGCGCAAAGATCTTGGCCTACACCCGTATAAGATCCAGCTGGTGCAGGAATTGAAGCCACGAGACCATTATATGCGTCGTTCTTTCGCCGATTGGGCTCTAGAGCGGTTGGCAACTGACCCGTTGTTTTATCGCAAAATTGTGTTCAGCGATGAGGCGCATTTTTGGCTTAACGGGCTTGTTAATAAGCAAAATTGCCGCATATGGAGTGAGACCAATCCACAACAGACCCTACAGACTCCATTACATCTAGAAAAATGCACCGTTTGGTGCGGTTTTCACGCTGGTGGCATCATCGGACCTTATTTCTTCAAAAATGAGGCCGGAGCTCGCGTTACGGTCAATGGAGATCGTTACCGCACCATGATCAATGATTTTTTGTTTGAAAATATGGATGACATTGATCCGGACGAGATGTGGTTTCAACAGGATGGCGCTACATGCCATTCAGCGAACGCAACCATCGACTTATTGAAATCAAAATTTGGCGATAAGTTGATTTCGAGAAATGGACCTGTCAATTGGCCTCCAAGGTCGTGCGATTTGACACCACTCGACTATTTCCTGTGGGGCTACGTGAAGTCACTGGTTTATGCTGATAAACCAGCAACAATTGACGCCTTGGAGGACAGCATTGTTCGTGTTATTCGTGACATACGCCCAGCAGTGCTCGAAAAAGTGGCCCAAAATTGGACGTCCAGAATGCGCTTCGTCAAGAACAGCCGCGGTGCCCATATGCCCGAAATCATTCTCAAATGTTAATGTCACGTATTGATCCTTCGAATAAAAAAGAAATTTTGATTACAATTTAATTTTTTGTGTTATTTTCTACAATTTCAAGTTCTATCGGGCTTAAAAAACACCCTTTACTACCCATAATTAGCATTATTTTGTTATATTTTTATTCTCAGGAGGTTGCTTCCTGTTGTATAAAATATCTAAGAATGTCACAACTCAAAGCATATTATTGCACATAGTGACTTATGTAAAGGACAAAATAGTAATAGTAGTAATAGCTCCCTGTCGAAAAAATCCTTCACAGCACACAACATGGAGAAAAAAGATTTTATTTCAACACAATCATTAGAAAAATCCCTTTCCCGAAAGAAAACTAAATACGGACTAGTTAAAATGTTTTTGAACTTTCAATAATAAAATTGAACTGTCAATTTATTGTAGGCTTAACGTTGGTTTTTCTTACTTCAAAGTTAACAAAGGTATTTTAAGGTAAAAGCGTTTTTTGAATACAACTTTAGGAAATTGTGCTTAACAACAGCATTTAAACCTACTTTTAATGCATACAGCCGTTAATCTTTAATAAATTGGAACAAAATTGTGATTTACGTTTTTAATAACAAAATAGGGGAAAACACAAAAACAAAACGGATTCCCTCTGGCCAAAATTGTCTAAGCAACTAAATAGTGCTGGTCCGCCGCAAAATGATGTGAATGGCTGGAAAAAGTAAACGTTGTTTTGCAGCGATACAATGTATTGTTTTATTAAACTTTGCTGTTTTTTACAGACATGGACTGAGCGGAAGAGTGATGTCAACAGAAAGCCGAGTCGGGGGCCACTGGTGGGGGACCATTTGCAAAATATCAACTAACACAGACAGAGGAAAACATAGTGCGCTTATGTGGTATTGTGAAATCTGTTGAAGGCGTGGCGGGTATTGCCCTTGGAGTTACAGAGCAACTAGGCGATTTATTTGACAATGAAATGCCAACTACCTCAAAACGTCCATTGTCTCCGATTCAGCGCACTACACTCCGAAAATTTTTAAACGAGGACAGTGAAAGGAAGTCAAAAATAACTGAGCACTTGGAAGAACTAGTAAAAGCAGAAAAAGGAAACGCTAGCAGCTTGAAGTGGATTTACAGAGCTATTGAGAAAAAAATGACAATATCGTAAGTGCCTTATACTAAGTTCACACCTAGCGTGTTTAACATCTCAATTGTTTTTAAGCATTAAAAACGTCGATTTTGAGATGTTTTACCATACATTGACGTATTTTGTTAAACATATCAAATGAGTGTTTTTAGATTCAAACACTTCGTTAAACATGTTGCATTTAGTTTTGGGATGTGTTGAGTGTATTTTTTATGAATCTGTCTCTTTTTTATGGTCACTAAACCCATATTACTATAGCGTTGAATGGCGGCACAACAAAAAATAATAAAATCATTGTTGTGTAATTTGTAAATTTTGAATATCTTGCAACCATAAGGAATTTATTGCATCATTCCTTTTATAATTAGATTTACATTTGCAATTTTGTTGTCGATGCCTTTCATGATTGCATTTTTTTCAGTTTTTATATATTTTTAATTTTCTCAAACTTTTTTATAATTTTGTACAAGAACATTAACCAGCTGATAAAATGTCAGCCTTGAACATCTCAATTATAGTGTGAACAGCTGTGTTTAATTATTAAAACATTTTGCTTAAACGCGTTCAAAAACATAAGTGTGAACTTAATATAAGATGATGTTGGAAACAATGCAAGAGAAAAATGAGCTTAAAAAAACAATTAGAACTAGACTTGGTCAAGTTTGAGTATAAAAGCAAATCCTCAAAATTATTTTTTTATTTAGTTTATATGTAACTTAGTTTTAGTTACACATGCATACATGTACAATATTTGTTGTGATCTCTTGACTTAAAAGACTGAATTGTTGAATTTTGTTCTTAAGCATTAAAATATACTTTCTTTTTCAATATTTTATTAATTTTGTGTTGAATTAGTTCGACAAACTATTAGCTAGCTCATCCCTGATTCTCCGCCCTTCACTTATCAAAGTTGTATTGTGTGATGATCATGATGTGATGATGATGATGATGATCTTCAGCCTCATGTGAACTGAAAGATATAGTCACGTTATCTTCATTATATTCCACATTGTAATGTCTGCATATGTTATGCAATGCACAACAAACATTTATAATTTTGCCCACTTTTTCTGGGCGATAATGCAAAGTACAAAGTAAACAGCGAAACTCCTATTGTACTCCTGTAGCTTGTTTTACAATGTTTCTAGCCGAAGAATGCGCTATGTTAAAGTTGTATTCCACGGAATTATAAGACGGTTCTATGCCATAACCACAGTCCCCTAATAATATTGATGTTCGGTCGCCTGCCTCATAATTTCGAAGGAAATTTTGCCTTGCGCTGCTTATATTCCATACAAAAAAATCATGGCTGGAGTCGGGGTAACGTGCATCTACAGTTCGAATTTTCATGGCACCATCGCAAATCTAAATAAAAAATAATACAATATAGTAAATGCGATGACAAATTTAAAATTATGATTTACTTACAATCATTGCATTCACACTGAAATATCCTTTTTGATTGTAATACAAATGCTCGTCAATACTGAGCTTAACAGTCTTGACATAGGTACCATCGATGCAGCCAATTGTTGATGGAATCTTGTATTTGCTATAAAAATAGTTTCTTGATCTGCATTTCTCATTTGAGTCCATTTCAATTTTTACCCACTGCGGGCAAAAGTAACGTTCGATAGCCACAAGCATATCCTACAACACTATTGATACAGTGCTTCTACCAAAACTTATACTGGAGTCCTTGCCAACGGACCTCTGATAAGATTCTTCAGCTAAAAAGCGTAACGTGTCTGCTAACTGCAACAAAGGTAGTATTTTTGGACGTTGCAAGTGCTCTTCAATAGTGTTAAGTACTTCTTGAAGAACCTGCACAAAATTTTTATATATAAGTATGTATGCAAGTACATATTAAGATTTAGTAACCTTAAAAATATAAGTACTTACGCCGGCACTTCAAACGAATTGCTGCAGTCTCTTAAAATTTTTCATGCCACCTTTTCAAAGTGCCCATCTTCCAATAACAAAAATGCTGCAATTCCGGATGCCATATTATTTATTTATAAAATGTAGTCACTTTTTTTTCTGTATTTATTTAGAAAAAACACAACTTTTAGCAATATTTTAGTACAATTTGCAAAATTTTGTAAAAAAATACAGTTAAAATTGTAAACAAAAATGCAAAAACAGAAAACAGCTGATTCGTATATTGGTTTTATTTCCAATCGAAAATAACAAAACCGACATATTTTCAAGACACCAAACGAATCCAATATCGGATTTCAAAAGCGATAATTATCAAATCCGACTTGGATTCCATGACAACCCCGATTGACATTTAAACTTTAAAAAATGGCTCACAATATACAGCGTACAGCATAATCTAGGTACCCCAACTTATGTAGACATTTTTACGATGAAGTTTTTCGCCTTAAGACCAAATATTAGGTATAACATTATAAAACAGTGGGCTTTTCAATTTTAAATTTACTTTCTTTCTTTTCATTAGCTACCTACACTTTTGCGGTGCAAAATATAGAGTTTTCAGAAAGATTCCTTATTATTCTTTTGTTTTTGTTAAATACATAAAAATTTTTTTGGTTTAATAATATATTTTTACGAATGTGTCTTGCTTAAGTTTTAAAGTAAAATAATTAAGCAATTAAGCGAACTACTGGTTACAAACTGCGTAGAAATTTTATACACACACAACAACAATTTGATATGCTGTTTACTAACTGCCTGGCATGCAAGACAAAAAAAAAATACATGTATGCTGTTTACCATCTAAACGCGCAAGATAAAAGCTTATTTTCCAACAACATACATGCATGTTGTTTACCATCTGCGTAGTTTTCTAGGAAACCCGTTTCTACAAAAGAGAACAACAAACCTTTTCAACATAAAAACAAAAATACACTCAGACATACAGGCGTCTGTACATCGAATAAACAACATACAACAGCAAAATGTGATACAAAGGAGTAGAAGATTCTTAAATCTTTTAGACTTTAAAAATAAACAAGTAAAATTTAATAAATGCATGCACAACCCACCACCTGTTGAAAGTCGCTAAGTCGCGGGGTTTTTCAACACTTTTGCGGGCTTTTTCAATACTCTTTGATTTAAATTTTATAATTTTATTTTTAAATTAAGGTACTGTGATAAAGAATAAGTACATTTGATAAAGAATAATTGAACAATTATTTTCAATATTTAGTTTTTCTTATAAGAATTATTTACTAGGTAAGATCGAGTTGTTTGTCTACACGTGTATCCCCGACATATTTACTGTTTTGACATTAGTCAACCTTCGCTTAGCAATCAAATATTTTTATCAGACAGATTTAAGTTTGTTTTGATTTTTAAGTTTTTGGATATTAACACAAGTGTTTAAGACATTTTGTTAATAAATTCTACACCGTAAATATTTGTTTGAATTTTTTTACTCTAAATAATTTTTTGCACGTCATGGTGAACTTTGTTATTATAAACGATAAACGATGTAATTAAAACAAATTATACATATTTTAAAGCAAAAGATTCTTTCTTTTTTTATTCTACTTTGCATATTTGTTTGAAATGCTTTTCTAATATTTTGAAAGACAGAGAAATATATTAAGTTTAAAGGAAGGCGGACCAAAAAATATTCTTTTGCTGAAAATCAGTTAAATAAACACGCACAAGTTATCAACAACATCAGATATTTGAAGGAACTAGTTCTCGAAACCCAACAATCATACTTTAATTGCAAGAAAACAGGAGTTGCTTTATAGCAGTTTTTATTATTACATGCAACCTTACGACTCTATTCTACGCATTCGGCATTTAAAACCTTAACACATGATGTCTGTCCAATAATAATGATTTTAATGTTTGTGACTCATATAAAATACTGTATGTCTGTAAAAGTTGTTATTTTACTTATAATTTGAAATATTTGATGATAAACGTAAAAATGGTGGTATTTCTACTAGGTCTATGCTTATGTCGCAGAAGTACCGACGACTCGAATAGATAGAGCTAGTTTAAAGCATATTCGTATATTTTACTAGAAAAATATTACCTTGCCCCTAATAATCACCTGCCACAGTCGTTTCTGTTCTATCTGAAATTTCAGATGCCTTTGCCTGTCACTTTTACGAAAGCAATGTTTTGGCAGTGAGAGGCATGTTATACGAAATTTTAAGTATAAAATTCAACATGTCGAATGTAAAAACATTTTGTACCTTTTTGTTTTACGTTTTTTTGTACGTATATTTTACAATACAAAATTTCATTGTGTGTACATGACAATTACATAATGTGTCAATAATGACGTAGAAGTAAAAAAATCATAGGTGATGAATATTTTAAAATTGTGATTTGCGATATTGGATTATTTTGGTAGCTTTATTTACTAGGTTTATTTAATAAGTCTAAAAATGTATGTACTTCCGGAAATTAACGAAATTGGGTTTTTATATATAGAGTTTGATATTTCCAGCATGTCAAAAATGCATGAATTCGCCATTGCTATCCTCTTGTACAAGAATTCGCCGTGGTTCATACTTTGTTAGTCTGCTTTGTGTATACAAACAAATGTTAATTTTAATCGAGTATTAAGTGTCAAATTGTAAAGGCGTTGAAAGAAGAATTATTCAAACTTTTATCAGCACGTACAACGCAGTCTGAATGAAAAAGGTTCTGTTGCCCATATGCCTCCCAACTGGAAAAAACGATTTAATAATGGTTGTTAATAATGTTGTTTATATTTTCCCCGCCAGTAGATGAAATACGGTTGTCATTTCCCGTCTTAATTAGCTGTTTTTCTCTTGAAGTTGAAGGCGAGTGCTTTCGATGTGAAAATATCATTATCAAGCCGCGGTGTAATTAGTACTGGTGTAATTGTTCTGTTGTTAAGTTCGTATCTATTGATGTAGGTAGAATGTCAGCCCCCTGACACTTTAAGCAAAGTAAATTTCTCAACACCTCCGTATTTTATTATTATCTAGGTACGTGTGTCCGTCGAAGGGTGTTTTTCGTTTGTTCGTGTACATGACTAGTTTTAATGGTGTGAAAATTGTGTCTGAGGTCGTGTTTACCTGTTCGCTTATAATGCCACTATTGAAAGCTTTTGTTTTGTAGATTTCCATGTTTTTAACAATGCCTGGTTTTCGTCCTTTTTTGCTAGGATGTTGTAATGTCATACATTCATCTATTTTCCTTGGTATGTGTCCGTGAGTGTCAAGGTGTAATGCAAAGTTGGAAACTTCTTTTTTCCGTTTGTATGAGCGTATGTCTGTAATACCCCGCTGTATATAGTCTGTATATCCCGCTGTCAGTTGTTTCTGTCGTTGTTCTGAGATTATGTCTCAGAGTGTTGCCAGTTTTTAATGCTGTGAGTATTCCTTCTTTGTGAAAAAGGTTATTTACTCTGTATATTTCTGGTCCTGTGTAAGTAAAGGTGTATCGGTTTTCTCTTTGTCTTCTTTATTCCTGTTTTTACTGTTGTATTGTCTAAGAAGTGTATCGATGGTAGTGACCTTATAGCCGTTATTTATAGCTATAGTGTAATTGAGTTCTTTGTTGTACTTATCTGGAGCAAGTGGGATTATCTTAAGTCCGTGTATCATATGTCTAAATGCTGCTAGTTGCTGGGTAGGGTGGTTCAAGGTCCGTCGTAGTTGGTTTTCTATAGATGTAAAATGCTAAACAGTCAGTTCAAGGTTGAAAGCGAGCGTTTTCGATGTGAAGAAAGCGCTCGCCTTCAACTTCAAGAAAAAACAGACAGATAAGATGGGAAATGACAATAGATTTAACAACGATTTAAAAAATGGAATAAAATTAATTGAAAATGTTAAAATGAAAAGAAAGAGACATTAACAACAAAATAAAAAATTCAAAATTGTGGCATTAGATTGAGTGGGAGTAAGAACGCTGGGCAAAGGTAAAACCTGTTGAACATTCCTTGAAAATTTGTTTATTTTACGTGAAATCTGAATTTAGGATGGCTGAAGGAACTAAATCAGAAAACTTTTAATAAAACATACGAAAGAAATTTACAAATAGTTTTAAAATACTTTTCACCATTTATTATTTAACTTTAGAATTTTATTAAGTAAATCAAAATAAATAAACGCTTCAATGAGTGTGATGTATAACTCACTTGTACGTGCAAAGAAATAATAGCACTGCTACATTATGAAAGAAAAGCTGAATAATCTTTTAACTTTATAAAACTCTAACAAAAAATTATTTAATTTATTCAAATTCTGTAATCAAAACAATAACTGATGGTAAACAAAGTGTCAAAACAAAAAGAATTATCGAGTTTATTTACAAATTTCTAAAGCAGATTTGATTTAGCTTTTACGTTAATAACGAGTATCGAAAATCATATAAAAGTCAGCGTAATGTGTAGGAACTTTAAATTATTTGAAATCAAGCATTTAGTAAACTTAGATCGTTAATAGCTGATATGGGTGAGGAATTTAAAAAACAAATAAAATATTTATAATAATAATACAAAATTTGATTTTCTTTAGAAATTTTATTATTGTTATTTTATTTTTCATTCATTCAAATTCGTGTTTTCCCGAAAGGACATTAAAAATAATAACACATACGTGCATATAATAAGTTTTACAGTAAAAACCTTGGATGACTTAAAAATTTTACGTTCAACGGGAGTGAGTGAGGGTCTTTTATGAAACACGACGTTTCCATTCACTGCTGGAAGCTCTTAAAATGTATTGAAAACATATCTCTTCGATCTTAGACACAAACAAGTTTTGAACCTTTTAATGTGAAAATTCAGTAAAATATGCAAAAAGGATGCCGCCTGAAAGCAGCTAAAATAATTTTATTTTAATTATTCTTCTTTATAAAGTAAAGTTGCAACAACGAAAAAGCTCGGCATTTGTTTTTTTTTCAATTTCGGGATTTGGATTTAATTATCGGATTTCGGGATTTACCGTTTGCCATCTCTAGTTAGTAAATTTTAAGTTCTTTAATTTTGTAACGATAATATTTTCTATTAACGTAGAAAAGAATAGAAAAGTTAGTAGAAATTTGAATAGATTTCGAGATAAGGAATATGGGTATAAATTGAATAAAATATTTGTATTTATGTTTTTTTTTTAATTTTAAGCAAAGAGTGGAGCTACAATTATAACCCTGGTGCTAGTTATGGCCTTAGCAGCTGAGGCAGTGGAGGCCTCTGAACAGCAAAAACGTATTGTGTGTTATTTTAGTAGCTGGGCTATTAATCGGCCAGGACTTGGGTACTACAATGTTCAAAATATACCAACGGATTTATGTACTCATGTCGTATATGCATTTATTGGCATCAATAATGAAACTTGGGAAGTGCTTGTTTTAGAACCGAAATTGGAAGTCGAAGGTAATGGCTTCCGCAATTTTACACAACTGCATAGTTCTAATCCGAACCTGAAGTTACACATATCTGTTGGTGGTTGGACAGAAGGCGGTGAAAAGTTTTCGCAAATGGTGGCTACGAAAGAACGACGCCAAACTTTTATACGCAGTATTGTTAACTTTATGAATAAATACGAATTTGATGGATTTGATTTGGATTGGCTGTTTCCTGGAGACACATCTCGTGGAGGCACTAATGCTGACAAGAATAACTTATTACTTTTCGTGCAAGAACTAAGAACCGCATTCATAAATGAAGGTAAAGGATGGGAAATAACAATGGCTGCACCAGTGGCTAAATTTCGCTTAGCAGAAGGCTATCTTGTGAAAGCATTATGCAAGTAAGCTTTAATTCGAATACCTAAATGTAAGTAAAAATCAAAATAAAGAATTTTTCCAGTCATTTAGATGCCGTACATACTACGGCGTATGATTTACGTGGAATTTGGACTGGAAAGGCTGATGTTCACAGCCCGCTATACAGACGTAAACATGATCAATATGAGTATAAGGAATATAATGTTCAGGATGGCTTAGCGCTGTGGAAAGGTATGGGCTGTCCTGCTAATAAGCTTGTTGTTGGCGTGCCATTCTACGGTAGAACATTTACTTTGAACAATACTATTGGAAATTACAGTATGGGCACCAGTATTCAAAAAGATGGTGGAATGGGTACTCCTGGACCTTACACCAATGATGCTGGATATTTGGCTTACTATGAAATCTGTAATGAAGTTCAGAATAAATCGAAGAACTGGACTGTTAAGTGGGACGATGAGGGCATGGTACCATATGCATACCACGGTAACCAATGGGTGGGTTACGAAAATGAGAAATCGGTACAACTTAAAATGGATTTCATCAAGAAAATGGGATATGCTGGTGTCATGGTCTGGTCTATCGATATGGATGATTTCCATGGTTTGTGTGGCCGTAAGAATGGCCTAATGCACGTTATAAATGACAGCTTGAAAGATTATATTGTGCTTGAAGATAAAGAAGAGACCACACCTGAGGTAGGTTTTTAAATCTTAAGTAATACGCTTTTTTTAAATACCTCAAAATACTTAACGTATGTTAGCCTAAAAGTCAACATCCATTCTGGTCTCCATATAGCTTGATACACTTAAGTGAGGAATTCACATTGCTTTGGAAATAGGATTTAGTTTAGTTATGTTCTATTCAACCGACTGAAAACTTAACTTAAGGCCTGTGTGCATAGCGAGGATCGTCAAGAGAAATTTTTTTGCTTGTTGGTGAACAGTATTTTTCAACGTAGCGTCATTTTTTCAAATTATTATAGTAATTGTTTTCAAAATTACGAATAATCTACATATTTCGATGTTACTTCACTTAAATGCCATAGTTAAAATCATTGGTGGCTACCAAACACCTGTGATCTTTGCTCACAGCTAATAAAGTTTAAATGGTGATTCCATGTTTTATCAATAGTTTCGTGTGGAGCGAAGTCAGTTGCGTCATTTGTACGAATTATTCGCTAAGAACGAATTATTAGCTAACAATTAACTAACTGAACTAAAACCCCTCCGCCTCAAATCGTAAAGAAAAGAGTGTAAAAAAATGTAAGAGGAAAAATTTATTATTTAAAAAAAAATACAAGTAATATGAGGTTAGGGTGTAAATTGGCTAAAAAATGGTACTGTTGTAGAGTAGAAATGTGGGAAATTACAATGGGATATGATGTCGGGCAAATGTTTATCTATAGAACGTCGGCGGACATCCGCTGCTTTGCAACAAAGCTTTGCTTATCTCGTCAATGCAGTGCCGAAATATATCTTTCAGAGCGTCAGTTTTTTGTGTGTTGATATGTGTGGCTATGTAACTTAGCCACCCTTAGCTCTTGCGAAAGCCAAAGGTCAATGATGTCAATGATGGTTTGGTAGCGTAGAGAATTCACGGTGACGTTTCCTTGCTCATTTTCAAAAATATACAGACCGTAGATGCCACCTGACCATAAACCGCACCACATGCTCTCTATCTGAAGATGTACTGATTTTTGAGGATTGTTTGTGGATTTGGTGAGCCCCATAAGCGACAACTTTGTTTACATTATCGGCTAATTAAAAATGAGCCTCATCGCTAATGATGACTTTGTTGAAAAATGCGTTGTTTTCGTTCAGCGTTAAACTTTGTAAGCGTGAAGCTGATCTTTATGAAAAATGTTGTAAAATGCCTTTGAACGTTGACGGGTGGATTTTTAGGTTCATTCTCAACACTTTGGTATACTGCGGCTGGTTGCATCACTACAGCCACCACTAACGCATTTAGATTTAAGTGGTTAAAGTATGCACTGCGTTATCAGAAGGAGATTGACTACGAGGAGAAGCTGCTCACCATTTCGATAGTAAATTTCAACAAACAAAATGCTTTACTCAAGAGTGTAACATTCCATTCTTAAAATTTCCCTTTTTACAAAAGAAATGTCTGAAAAATGACGGCTCAATTTTTGGCCTTTAATCAATTTACTGCTTTCATTCATTTAAAAAAAAAATACGTTTTTAAATCAGAAAACGCTAAAATCATTGAGGATATTCTCGAATATTTTCCAGTTATAAAAAGTTGCATCAGGTTGTCTCAGTAAATACATACGGCTCGATGACGCCAGATTAGAAACGATGGGGATCTACAGAAAGCTATTTTGCAATGTCAAATATTAAACATCGATTTTAAGGGATATTTTACTTCATTTTTACTGCCGTTTTCAGTTAAGCTAGTGGAGCGCACGACAAAAAAGTTTAAAGCGCTGAAATGATTGAGTAAATAATAAGCAAAACATTAATGATACATTACCGTTAAGTGGTTTTCTAAAGAAGTATTTTTAACGTTTCTTTGTGATTGTCATAAAATGCGACACTGGTAGCTGCTATCGGTAAATGTTTTAATTTTTGTTATTTTAGTAAAAATTATTTGCTCTTCTTTGCTAATAACAATTTTCTTTTCCATATATACGAGGCTAATTTTACAATATTCTGAACGATCTTTAATTCTAATCCAAATTTTCATGCGTGTTTTTATTGGAAAATTTTGTAGAATTTCGCTGCAATGAATTTTAGTCTTAAAATTGTTCTCAAGTGTAGCAAAATTCAAGCTTATTACTGCTAAATCTGCAGTGTTTGCAACGAAGAAAGGGCTCCGCTAATATTTTGTTTAAGAAGAATTTCAGCAATAGTTATTGTAAGGACTACTTAATGGCACGAACATTTTGCTAGCAATTTTTAGTGAAAAAATTTCTTTGAAGGTAACAATGTTGGTAATATTAAACATTTCAGCATTAAACTAAAAAAAAATTTGTATATAATGATATGTTGATTATAGCAAAGTATTTTATACTATTTAAACATTATGAGCAAATAAAATAGCAATATATTTCTAATATTGATTAATATATTTAATTTAGAAACTAACTAACCAGAATTCAATGGTAGCAACTAAGAAGCCAAGTACTAGCTCGAGAAGTGCGGCAGTCGAAACTTCTACTAAAAATAATTGTTAAAATCAAAATTTCATATTTTCTTAGAGTTTTCTACACAACACTTGGATAGAATATACTGAGAAGCTATATTAGCAGTAGCGATATGGATGTGATTTTCTTACTCTAACACATTTCATATTTTATGCTTAAAATAATAAATTTTTTCTTAACACTAACATGAAGCATTTTTATTTGAAGGTATCAATCACAATTAAAATAATAACAATTCCAAAGAATACAATTCTGTAATTAAATATTTTTTTTAATTTTTTGTCACATTCATTTTTACTATATTTACTACTTCACACCGTTCAAAATATGCGCGTGTGAATATGAGAAAAGCGGACGATAATATGTATATTAATTAATGTTTCGTTTGCATTTATTTTAACTCACATTTCTATGATGTTTTATTCTTCAAACATTTTAGATAAATAAAAATTATTTATCAAGAACTTAAAGAAAACAAAAGCATTTATTATTTCTACAATTACTTGCGTTTATCTATCCAATTTTTTTTTTTTTAAATTAATTCTATGTGAATTTTCTTGAAAAATATTTTCTTAAGTGAATTTATTAGAGATTTAACAAAAATGGTTCAAGATTATAAAAATTAGAAATCAAAGGAAAATATGTTAATGAAAAAAATGTATATGTCTGAAGTGTGGTTAGAAGCACATATTTAATATCACCTTTTAATGCTCCTTGACAATTATTTGCCTTTGGTTTTGGTTCCGCTTATATTCCTTACTAGAACAGCTGTAAATCGAATCAAGCACAGGCTAGGAAAAATGTGCTTTTTAATATTTTATTAATAATTTATTCTAGCACAAGGCCTTTACACAAAAACTAAATAAATTTTTTTTTCAGTAGTACGCCACAACATTGGGTGGCATCCTTAGGAAAAGAAAATAAAAAATATATGAACAATTTTTTTATACATTTTGTTTTGTTGTTTTTATTTAACCCTTTTTATATGTTGAATGTACATTAGGCAAATATATAAACAATATTTAGTTAAGTTTATGTTCAGGTCATTAATATTAAATTTTCATTTTGCTAAGAAAAAATTTGTTTCGAATTTATACATATTTTATTTGATAATAAAGGGTTGTACAACAAGAAGTTTGTTGTCTAAAACAAAATAAAATTAAATTTTAATTGTATAACGAAGAGAAAAGTTCGGCAATTAAGAATGATATCTGGCAAATGTCCCACAAGACCACCCTGACAGATGTCGATTCTTTCATCAAAGTTGTTAATCACTTTTTGGCAAAATGGCGGTCCCATTTTGTTAATAACTTCATGGATTTTGACTTTAAAGGCTTATATAGCTTCGAATGGCTTCGTGTAGACTTTGTCCTTAAAGTAGCACCATAAAAATAATCCAGTGGTGTTAAATCACACGATCTGGAAATTTAGTTTGTAATAAATTGCTCGCTTCATTGCACTGTCCATGACAGCGTGATTCATTGACCGTTACCGCGTTTCCAGCATCATCTTCGAAAACAAAACAGCCCAATCATGACTTCAGACCAGATGGCGCATAATGCAGTGACACGTTGAGCATACAAAGGCTTCGCCTTAGGATTCTCAGAAGTTAAAATGCGGCATTCTCCTTGTTGACACACCCTGTCAAGTCCCCTCCGGGGGCACATTATAAACTTTTATGAATCACACAACCATCTAGACTTGTGTATTGCGGGGGTAAAAGGGAGCCCAGTCCCCTTCAAGCCAATCCACTATTTTTCCACGGGAATCAGTAAAGCCCCAGAGTTCCGCTATTTGTCTCTTTAGGCATTTAGCTGTTCTCTGACTGATTATTGAGGTAGGCCCTTCGAGAGTATCGTGGTGGTTGTGTGTTTCGAGGCCCTCGTTTGAGTTTGTGGGTCGGATCATTCACAATGAACACAATGAATGGTCCAGGTCCAGTGAGCATGAATGCCGTCGTTTCTTAATTACATTATTCTTTATGCGTTCTGGACCAGGAGTTGGATAGTCTCCAACTCTTCAGCAAGGAGTAAAGGCTGCGGCCTGCTTCGGTCTTTTGAAGTTACAACTAGGAGTGACTGGAGGATATACGTATCTGAAAGCCTTTTAGGGCGAGGATGACGCTAAAATCACCCACAGTGGTTCGGCCACCACCAGGTTATGACCAACGGTCGGTACTGGTGTAAACCTTATCATGCATACCCTGTCAAGTTCCCCCCGGGGACACATTTAACAGTCTTTATGGATTACTCAATCATCTAGACTTGTGTTGCTGGGGGTATAAGGAAGCCCAGTCTCCTGAAGTCAACTGGAAACTCCACGTTATTTCAACGGGAATCAGTAAGCTCCAGAGTTCCGCTAATTGTCTCTTTAGCCTTTTAAATGTTTCTCTGACTGATTATTGAGGTTGGCCCTTCGGGAGTGTCGTGGTGGTTGTGGTTTCTCTCTGAATTTGATTTAAGGGGCCAGAATGATCCGGATCTATTGAGCATGCTAGTCATATGTTCTGGACCAGGAGTTGGATAGTCTCCAGCTCTTCAGCAAGGAGTAGTGGTTTGCAACCCTACATTGGAACCGCTGAAATTGCAACTAGGAATGACCTGTTGCTTCCTAGGGCGTGAATGACGTTACTTTTCATTCCCAGTGGTTTGACCACCATCTGATTAAGGCTTACAGCCAGGTGCAGAATTAAATCTTATCACGAAATACCCTGTCAAGTGAAAATGGGCTTCGTCTTGAAAAATGAGTTTTTCAGAAAAACCCGCCGGTTGTCCCTGAACGAATGTTGTGAATCGGCGATGTAGTCGGTCGGCTTCAATCCCTGCACTAGTTGAAACTTGTAAGGGTTCAAAGTCAAATTCTTAAGCAAAATTCGCCTCGTAGTGGTTGAGAACGTCGAGGAATTCACAAATTTGGATCTGCTTTAACACTGTGGCTCACGGTTGCGATGTTTTTAGTTGAACGATCCGGTCGAATACGCGTTGGTGTTCCCATATCTTTTATCGAATCTGTCGCCTCAAATTTAACCACCAAAATCTTAAAAACGGTCTCAGAAGGGCGATTATGTTGTCCGAAAATATCACGAATTTTATGAAATGTAACTTTAACAGAACCACCATTTTCATTTTAATGCGATTTTCGTGCGAAATTGCATTCATTATAACAATTGCCAATGCCTCTACTACGGATACGTCAAAAAAACTAAATATTCATACTATCATGTTGTTGGTGCTGCCACAATTGAAAAACAAACTTCTTGCTGAAAAACCCGATACAATAACATCATAAATATGTAATATGTTAATATTAGGGGGGTATTTTCTATTGAGGTATGTTGGATAAATACCTTCTGGTGATTAAAATAAATAACTTCGATGTGATGACATCATTATCAAGCCCCATTTTAGATAGTACTGGTTAGTATTAGGTGCGTTAGTAATAAATAGTGTTAGGTTTAGGCAGTTTTATCATTAGGGCGGTATCTATTTATATAGTAAATTGTTTGTTACCAGGTATTTTCTGCGGGCTTAAACGCGCGTGGACATCGAAAGAACTTGCAAATCTTTTCAAACAAACTGCCAGAAACGACAGTTTTCACCGGAAAGTATGATAACAGCATTTCATTTACAGCTTAATTGTGTATGTAACATGGAGACTTAAACCATTTATATTTCCACAAACATATTTTGTGTACCATTTTTCAATCTACTCTCTAATACTTTGATATCGTACCAAACTGCTCTGGCAATGGAGGAAAAAGAGCCAATTTCACTGGCTGCTTATGAACGACAAATTAAAATTAAAAAATAGTTAATAGTAAGGCGACGATTGCTAACAAGTCCAATGAAAAAAGCGTTGGATTGTGTGTCAACTTCGTACAATAAATTTAATTGTGATTAATTATGAGTTATTCCTCTTATTTGAATTTCTTAAATGGATGACATGTACAGCGTATACGTCATAAAAAAAAAAACATACGCAAAGAATGTTGATGCCGGATGCATCTATGCAAAAAATGTATTATGTTAATGTCAAATTTTTTTTATCTTAATTAATTTAGAAATCTAAATATATGTGAACTTAAGCAAGACTAAAATTATATTCTTCTTTGTTAAAACGTTTCTTATAAGTTATAGACTGGCGTGTGCGTTAAAAACCCTTTCGAAATTCATGCACATGTAAAAGTTTTAAAGGTATCAAAAAATGAAAAAGATGTCGAGAAAAATAAAAACAAACTGAACATTCTTTAAATTTATTCGAGCAAAAAGCTAATGTCAGAATTCAAGGATTTTGATCAACAAAAATAAAATGAAAAATGTTCATGTGCATACAAATATATAATTTCTTTTAAAACAAACAATATTTATTACTGTTTTATGCCATTAATAATGTGTTTAATTATTATATATACATATACACATACACACACACACATACACACACATATATAGTGTATGTGTGTAAATGCATGCAATTAAAATATAAAAGCTCTTTTAACACCATTTAAATGTAAATTATAAACCTTCTTAACATTTATAAAAAAAAAAATACTTTTTTAATTTGACATGAAAACAAAAACAAGCAGAAAACTAAATAAATAAAAATTTTTTTAGTAAAATTTGTAGATTTTGCAAATACTCTTCTCACTCATCTTTGCAATCAATGGACGTCTCATAGTTCCAACAGCAGCTGTTACGTTTTCTTCTAACCATTTACACCTGATATAATTTTTGTTTGCTCTTTCTCTTTTTTTACCTTTGTTTTCTTTTTGATAATTTATATTAATTTTATATTGTATGACAAAAAGGCTAATTTACTATATTTTTCTTTTCTTTGCCAACAGTTGAATATTTTTCATTGATTTAATGTGACGTTTCATATGCACACGAATTTAATCATTTTTGACACAAAACAAAAGATTTCAACCAGCAGTTATTTATGCAGTTTGTTGAGATTTTTCTTATTTGAAATCTAAAAAATAAAAATATACTCAACCCCGCTTTAATAGGATTTTAAACTTGATAATTAAAGGGCATCAAAACTGAGCTAAGAACTGAATAATAATTTACCAGATAAGCAGGATTTTTCTTGAAATTTAAAATCAAAAATAGTCGTATAAAAATAATCAACAACGCAAAGTTAAAAACCCACTCATAACTAATTAAAAAATTATTTAATAACAAAACCAAAATTTCAACTTCAGCTCCTAAATCGATTAGCAACACTTTCTTTTTGTTTTCAGTGTTAGACGGCCTTTACACGATCATGATTGAAAAATAGTGGAAAAACACAAATTAACTCATTACTATAGATAAGTAGATGACATCATATGCATTGTCGAACAAAACAACGCCGAACAAAGTCTAACAGACTTAAACACAATCCATAATAACATTACACACACACAATGGAAAAAGAACAAGATAGAAATTTGTATTATCGTGACATTACAAAAACAGGCGGGACAAACTGTTCAACCTTTGACCATCGACATTACTTCGAACCACCCTACCCAACATAAACTAGCAACATTTAGACATATGATTCACACACTTAAGATAATTTCACTTACTCTAGATAAGTACAAAAAAGAACTCGATACCATTTACACAAAACGGCTATAAATCCTCTACTGTCGACAACACTAAAAACAGGAATAAAGAAGATAAAGAGCCAATCGATACAACACGGCGACAAACTTTTACTTACACAGGACCAGAAATATATAGATTAACTAATCTTTTTCACAAATGGGGTTTACTGACAGGATTAAAAGCCAGCAACACTTTGAGACATAACCTCAGGAGATCGACAGAAACAACTGACAAATTTAGTTCCAGCGTAGTATACAGAATTTTTTCATTCTCGGACCAGCACTCAGGGGATTGACCCCTACTTATGCAATTCATTGTACCAGAACTAGAAACTTAGGTTATGGGGAGGTGGAAAGAGGGAGTAGTGTTTGTGGACATTCGATTTGAACTTTCCTAAATTTAAAGTGACAGTAAATACCTCTGGAGGGAGTTTATTTCACATACGGACTGTTTTGCTAAAAAACGAATTTTTCCTGCAGTGGGTAGTGCCATTCACTTGGCAATTAAACACAAATGGATACGAAAATCGAGTTAGACGTAAAAACGTGCGAGTTCCCTAATTTTATTAGAGCACCTACCATTGTAGTAAAGACAAAATAGTGAAAGACATCCCATATTGTATTTATGCTCTAGCTATTTAATAGAGTTGGATACCTTACTGTCCCCAATGAGCCTTTTAGCCCTCTCCTGTGCCGGCCCTTACATGAGATTTGTATTCTATTTGTGGATAGATATAGGTGGTATAAATAGTACGAACAAGGGATGAAGTAAAGTATTTCTTACATCGTTCTGGAAAACCGAGGGACTTGAAAGCTTCTTTAGAAACCTGAAAAATGTGCTTAGTCCATCACACTGAATTTTCTTTCCAAGAACATCAAGAGCATCCGATTCCGTAATTATTATATTGCCCATAGTAACAGATGAAGCACTATTTCCCAACATATGCAACATTGCGTCTTACGGGCATTAAAATCGACTCTATTTGCATGATCCCATTCTAAGATTGTTGCGAGATTGTGATTGAGCATAACATTCATGTTCCGCCTTTTGGAACTCACCTCCAACTGGTAGGATCTATTATTAAATGAATACGAATGGCAAATGGTGCTATCATCTGCGAAAGAGTATATAGAGTTAAAAGTTTTACAAAGAAGGCTATTTAGAAAAATAAGAAATAATAAATAAGAAAAATTAATCTTGATGAAATTGATTAAATTCCGTCTATAACAAATCATATAGTGCGATTACGAAGAAAACTCGATTAAAATCTGGAGAAATTATCATCGACACCAAAAGCAACAAGTTTTGGCAGAAGTGCATCATGCCACAATCTAGACACAGGCTTACTTGTACCTGTAGACATACTTATATAGGACAAACTAGACGAACACTAAAAAGAAGATTTACAGTAAACAAACGCTCGTATAAACGAAAAAGAGATGACTTCAACTTTGCATTACACCTTGACACTCTTGTGGGCGCACCAAGGGAATTGCATGATTATATGTCATTGCTTCATTCTTGCAAAAAAGGACGAAGACTAAATATTCTTGTATACGTGGAAGTCTACAAGACAAGAACTTTTAACGATGACAATATGAACGAACAGGTAAACGCGACCTCAGACATAAACTTCACACCACTGAAACTACTGATCACTCCAAAAAAAAAAAAACATTATCAGATGGACACAATTACCTTACTTCGCAAATGTCAGGTGACAGGAAATTAAGCTACATAAATAGATACCACCCTAATAAAAAAACTACATAAAAAAATAAAAAAAAATTGTTTCTACACTTTTTGTTTTTCCTGAAGATGCCAACCAATGGTTTGGCGAAATATCGAGAAATAATATAAAAACTAAAGATTAACTGAATTTTTTTATAAAATTGTTTGTGTTAATAAATAAAACTTAAAAAGTGCAAAGTAAAATTTAAACAAAACTCATTTAGAGAATAAATTAAAAAGAAAGTAAAGGATTTTTCAACAAGAAGTTTGTTTTCTAAAACAAAATAAAACCAAAAAATTAGATTAAGATGGTGCAAATTTTTATTGTTTTACGAAGAGAAAAGTTCGGCAATGATGAATGAAACATGATAACGGACAAATGTTCACCATGAAATTTGCCTTGCAATAAATTAATCATTTCATTGGCTGTGTGACATGTGGCAACGTCCCGTAGAAACCACATGTCGTCAATAATACGCCAAAATTGAGTTGTTATCATCTCACGATAGCGTCGTCCATTGACCGTTACCGAATTTCCAGCCTCATCTTCGAAAAAAACCGGCCCAATCACGCCTCCAAACCTCATAACACGTTGAGCATGCAAAGCATGCTTGTTGACATGCCCTGTCAGGTGAAAATCGGCTTCGTCTGATAAAATGATTTTTTCAGATAAACCAGCGACGGCGATGTGTTGGTCGGTCGGCTTAAATTTCTGCACCAATTCAACCTTGTAAGGCTTCACATTCAAATCCTTACGCAAAATTCGCCATGTGGTGGTTTTGCATAACCGCAATTGTTGAGAACGTCGAGGAGTTGACAAATTTGAAACTGCTTCAACACTGTGGCTCACGGCTGCGATGCTTTCAGTTCAACGAGCCAGTCGAATCAAATTTAACGATCAAATTTAGAATAGTGGTTTTAGAAGGATAATAATGTTGTCCAAAAATCTCACGAATTTTACGAAATGTAACTTAAACAGAACCAAAATTTTCATAGTGGATTTTAATTATTTTAATGCGATTTTCGTGCGAAATTGAGTTCACTGTAATAATTGCCAAGGCATCTACTACGAATACGTCAAAAAACTAAATGACAAAACTATTATGTTGTTGGTGTTGCCGCAATTGAAAAACAAACTTCTTGCTGAAAAATCCAATAGATTTAAAACCTAAACTTTGCTTTACAAATATGCTAGCATGTTTATTTCATTATTTTAAAATAATTTAAAAAGTTCAAATTAATTTATTGTAATTAAATTACCAGTTTTACTGTTATATAATTTTATAGTGTTCTGACTAAAAATGTTCGTTTGTTATTTTTTATGCAATTTTATTTAAATTTTAATTCTGCATTTGGAGGTTATGGAAATTTATGTATGAGCATTGAGTGAACCAGTTTACCTCATACCAAGAGGACTAAGTGTGAATTTTGTTTACGAGTTTCATTTGATTCAAAATATTAAAGTTCAGATGCAGGGCACGCAAAAATGAGTATGCTCTCGTTTCGCTTGTTTTCTGTTTTTCTAACAACTAATCAAGAACAAAATACGTCAAATGTTTGGCAATGGTCATCATAATGCTCGTCGCCATAAAAAAAAAGAACAACAGAAAAACTGAGTGCCTCTTTGCTTTCAAATACTCATTATTTGTTTTTGTATCTCATTTCTTCACGGGCAATAAGTAAAATGAAAAATAAAACAAAAAATTCTTTTTATATACAATATAAATTTCTAAATATAAAATTTGAGCAACAAGTGCACGACGACAACAATATCTGTGAAAGATGTGTAAGCAACAAATGCATTTGCTTAGAATCAGCGAAATTTTGTTTTTGTTTTTTATAAGTTTATAAAGTTGCAGTATTTTAAAAATGGCTCTTTAGTTTTAGTGTTTAGCAAAAAACTTACTTATCTCATTATTACTTCAATAACAAGTTACATAGTTTGTAGTTTGCTGCTTTAAGTAAACGTGTGTTTGTTTACTTTGCAGCTGATTTCAAATTGTCTTTATTATAAATTTTTGTTTAAAATATCTTAAAAATTTGGTCTAATACTCTTTTAAAACACATTTTAATTTTCTTTTCCAGAATGTGTAGAATTGTTAATAATTTCTAAGCTTGTGTAAATTTAAATTTTATGATTGGTGTAAAAGTTTTTACTTTAACCATTTTCTTATAAAAGTATATAGCAATTTTACCGAAAACAACAAAAAATTTATTTTATTTTATATCAGGTCACCACTTTTTAGCGTGCGAAAAACTCCAATTTTATGCTTTAATAAAATCACTAAAATTAATTGTTCGATGCTAATTTAATTCCTAAGATCATTCCACTAATTGTCTAACTCAATTTATCAGGGAACTTTAAACAACATTTTAGATAAGCTCAAGTTGCTTGTTACAATATATTAAAATTTTGTGTGGACAGGACATTAGATTTACATCTGCGCCTGGCCATGAAGCCTTAATCAGATGGTGGATCAAACCACTGCATAATTTGGAACGTCATGCTCGTCCTAGGAAGCCGAAGCTATAATTCTATGCAACAGAACTTTCTAGTTGCAACTTCGATGATTCCAGAGCAGGGCTGCAAATCGTCACTCCTTGCTTAAGAGTTGGAGACTTTCCAACTCCTGTCCAGAACACATGTCAAGCATGCTCACTGGACTGGATCATTCACCTGTAGGCTAGGAGGTAGTGTACTAGCTTGTAAATATGGGGGTTGTGGGTTCGATTCCCAACGAAGACCTTGGTTTTTTTCACTACAAAATGTAAAAATTGACTGTTGGTGGAGCTGCTCAGCGATGAAGGCATAGTCACTGGTCGCTGTTGCTGTCTTTATACGGCAGTTAATTTCCGACTATCCTCCTGCTTTCACCACCTGTTTCATCTCTTCTCTATCCCTTTCCTAAAGAAGGTAGCACGGTACTTGACTAAATAGGCATTGTTGCCTTAAGTGCTACTTCTCTTTAATAAAAAAAAAAAAATTCACCTAGCTTGTCATTAACGGCGAAATTATCCTGGCCACCATATTAAAACCAAAGAACTGATACGGGGCCGCGAAACCACAACCACCACGATACTCCCATATAGGGACCAACCTCAATTATCAGCCAGAGAACTATTAAATGTCTAAAGAGACAAATAATGAACTCTGCGAGCTCACTGATCCCCGTGGAAATTCCAGTTGTCTCCCTGTCTGACTTCAGGGGACTGGGCTCCCTTTTTCCCCCAGTTGCACAGATCTAGATAGCTGTTACGTACTATAAAGACCATAAATGTGCCCCCGCGGGGTACCGGGGGACAGGACAGAAAAGACCATTAATTTTGTCTTATATCGGATGTTTTCTTATATGGTTATTGTACCTTAAGTTGGTAATACCTTTTAACTGGTCGCCGTTTTGTAAGTGATTTATATTTAGTTTGGTTTAACATTGCAATATGAATAAACTGGTGCCTAAACAATGCTTCAAAATTATGTAGTTGAACCCAAAACAAAGTTGTCATTGAGATCGGTTTTCATAACTGAAATTTATTTAGCGATGAATGGATACGTTAATAAACAAAATTGCCTTATTTGGTATGTTGATAATCCTCAACTACATATATGATGAGATACCGTTATACCTAGAAAGCTGATCGTTTGCTGTGTTTTATGGGCTAGTGGAATCGCTGGTCCGTAGTCCGTTACAGTCAATGGTGATTGCTATAGAACAATGAATACTGGCTTTTTCGTTTATCAATTTGGAAAACCATGATGTGCAAGTCTCGTTTGAGACCTGTGAATTGGTTGTCAAGATCGGGTGATTCAATGCTGTTAGACCATATACTGTATATTCTGGATATGAGAGGCCAGAAAGTATTTGGAGGACAACATTATCCACATTAATACCTGAATATGGCCACATAGGTGCCCCTATAGTGGGTAGTGTACTAGCATATAAGACTGGGGGTTATGGGTTCGATTCCCAACAAAGACCTTAAAAATTGACTGTCGGTGGGGCTGCTCAGTGATGAAGACATGATTACTGGTTACTGTGCTGTCTAATACGTCAGTTAGTTTCCGTAACTATCCTTCTACTTTCACCACCTGTCTCGTCTCTTCCTATCCCTTTCCTAAAGAATGTACGGTACTTGACTAAATAGCCATTGTTGCCTGAAGTGCTACTTCTCTTTTAACAAAAAATAAAAATATTTTGGAAAATTGGACCTCCAGATTGGACTACCTTCGAACCAGGCGCAGCGACCATATGCCAGAAGTTATATTTAAATTATAAATCCAATAGATTACTTTATTAGATATCACGTCAATTTATAAAAAATCACCTTTGTTTCATTCCATTTTAAAGTTCTAATTATACCCCTATAAAAACGTTCTTTTTTTGGGAATAATTATTTTATATTATTGCTGAATGGTTTCGCATTGCCATTTGTATTGCAGTACTGCGTGCTATCTCGAGATATGAGTCAGTTAAGTTTCTTTTGTGTTTCACGGTTAATGACAATACGCAAACCAAGGACAGCTTGTGAAGCGACCAATTTTTAAGTTCAAATGAAATACAATATTCACAAAAGCAAAATTACCAATACAAAAACTACAACTACAACAACAAAATAATGTCGTTTATTAATTCCATTTTCAAGGAAAAAACAATAACAACTGCAGCTTTACTTGTAAAGGGGTTTTCAGCAAGAAGTTTGTTTTCTAAAACAAAATAAAACAAACAATTGAGTCTAAGAGAAGAGAAACGAAGAGAAACGTTCGGCAATTACAAAGATATCGACTCTTTTACCAAAATTGTTAATCAATTTTTGCAAAATGGCGGTCCTATTTCTTTAATCACATCACGGATTTTAAGTTCTAAGGCTGAAATCTGTCCTCAAAATATCCCAACAAAAAATAATCCAGTGGTGTTAAATCACACAATCTGGCTGGACACTTAACTGCTGATTGTTGTGAGATTATGCGATCGGGATATTTGGTTTGCAATTAATTAAACGTTTCATTGGCTGTGTGACATGTGGCATCGTTCTGTTGAAACCACATGTCAGTGACATATACGTCGTCAATAATAGGTCAAATTGAGTTGTTAGCATTTCGCGATAGCGTCATCGATTGATTGTTATCGCATTTCTAGCCTTATATTTGTAAAAAACAGCCCAATTACGCCTACAGAGCACGTAGTCCACCATAAAGTGACACATTGAACAGGTAAAGAATTCTCAATAATCACTTTAAGATTTTCAGAAGCCCTAATGCAACAATGACACGTGAAAAAATGATTTTTTCAGAAAAACCAGATGGCTGCTCCTGAATGAATTGAGCGAATCTTTGGAGATGTGAATGGACGGTTGGCTTCAATTCCTGCACCAGTTGAACCTTGTAAGGCTTCAACGTCAAATTCTTACACGAAATTCGCCATGTGGTGGTTTTGGACAACTCCAATTGTTATGAACCTTGAGGAATTGACTAATATGGATCTGCTTCAATAGAGTGGATGCGCTGGCGTTCGCACATTTTGTATTGATCCTGTGGACTCAAATTTAACGACCAAATTATTAATAGCGGTCTCAGAAGAAAGATTATGTTGTCCGAAAATATCACTTTCATAGTGGATTTTTATTATTTTAATGCAATTTTCGTGTGAAATTGAATTCATTGTAACAATTACCAATGCATCTTCTACGAATACGTCAAAAAACTTAATGTCAAAACAATTATATTGTTGGTGTTGCCAAAATTCAAAAACAAACTTCTTCTTGTTGTTGTTTAAATTCTGTCTAAGCCAGAAAGTTTAACATTTTTTTGCACATATCTTTAGGGCCCCTCGTATTTGAAAATTTATTGTAAATTTTTGCATTTGGTATATTCGTTAAATTACTAGCAGAAGGAAAATATTATTTTCCTTAAAGCATTAATTTCTCATTCAATGCCAATGAAAATTTTTTAAATATAGCAGTAAGACCCAAAATAGGTGTTAACCGTTTGCAAAGATATAACTACCTGTTTATTGTATAATCCAAATTTTGTTCTCGGACGCTTCAAAGATATCAAAAACTGAGAGAAGAGTAACAAAAGCCAACTGAAATTTTTTAGAACTTCGTCATATTCTTCTGTTTCAGCACCAAAAATTATGTCTCAAGCTGATACCTCATGAGTAAAAGGAGGCATTGCGAGCTGTGAATATCTGAAACTAAAAAACTGATGAAAGTTTGACCGTTGAAAGGAAAAGAAAAAAAAAAGAAAAATTTTTACAGTTTGCTGGCGAGCATGATATATTTAAATAAGAGATCCTGTAAATGATTGAATAGCTTTAATTAGTATTTTGATAAGAGAAAGAAAAAATAGATAAGAACTTTAAAGTCTCCATCACAACTAATTGAGTTAGTATTTTAAAGTGTGAAAATGAAACGAGAAAGTTACATTTCGCTTTTTCTTTAGAAATTCACAGCTTCCAGTGGCTCTGTTTGCTTGATATACTTGCTATACTTAGTCCTGTGAGACGTTGCTTTACGATTTTGCGAACGAAAAAGAGAAATAGAAGTAAATTGTAAGTCAGTATTTTAGAGGGTACTTATCAAATTTAAGTACAGTTCAGTGGTATTAAGAATCTCAATAATATTATAAAATCATTCATAAGTAATGAAAACATGACATTCTTTAATGTTATCGGCCCTTTATCAAACTGTGCCATCAAGCAAATTGCAATGCTCAAATACCCGAAATTAAAAAAAAAATGACAAATTACATGCCACTAATTTCACAATTCGAAACTGTGTTTGTGTGTATTGCTCTGTATTATAATATTTTATTTTTGAGTGGGATGGTATACTCTCTAGCCAAAAAGAAAAAGTCACTCAAAGTTAAGCAAAATTGTATTTGACTAAAAGCGAAAATTATTTTCATGTAAAGATTATTTTGATATTTCGGTATTTAAAAAAATCAAATCGTTTTCGCGGTCACAAGATAAATTTGTGGGATCTCCTTGTTGTGTTACGAATTGGTTTTGGACCGGGAGAGATCGACTCGTATACTTGTACTCGTATTTAATTTGGGAAAATATATAAAATATTATTGTTCTTTCTATAAAAAAAAAAATTAAATTAAATAAAAATTTTTGTTAAAAAATATAAAACAATGAAAATATAGATTTTTTTAATTAAATAAAATTTAATATAAAATAAAAACTTAAAAAAACTAAAAATTGAAAAATAATAATGTTCATTTATTAAAAATTTTAGTTTTAGTGTCAACAAGCGTTGAAAAGGGACACCACAGGATTACCCTCGAAAACGATTGTTGAGCTAAAATTTCGAAAAGTTAAATACAAAAAATATTTTTTGAAAATACATTTTTATAAAACGCAACGATGAACGTAACCAAGTGTCAAAAATTATTAATTTTTTGAGATTAGCTAAAATAGTTTTTTTTTTAATTACTGTTTTCTTCTTATAAAATTTTTTAAAAGTTATTATTAGTTGTTAAAAAAATTAAATTAAACAAATAAATTTTTAATTTTGTATTGTGTGTATTTAATTGACAATTCTTATTTTT